>OY979667.1:21786272-22182597 GCA_963855955.1 Luperina nickerlii
TATTATCTTAATTTTCCTATTAGTTCACTGTTGGACATTCGCCGTCCCCATATTTCAAAGGGTAATGGTTTTGATTCTTTAGCATCTAGTGATTCCCCGATGCAAATGGTATGTCATATAACAGGGAGGCATTTCAAAGAGCTACTGACTAACTTCATTAGACTTTCTGTAAATATATGCTCAAACGTAAATTTAAAAGCTTATCATAATTCGTGTCCCAAGACTCACTCAAACCGGAAAACCAAATCTTCCGCGTTCTTACAAAGCTTACAACGCAGAATTTGCTCCAATACACGTGAGCAATTTGTAGTGCTAGCTACCAGGGTTCTAGCAGTAGTAAGTAATGCACAGCCACATGCATCACGCACATAGATCGAGCAGTTATCGGCGGCTGCGCCGATAGCGCGGCGTGCGCTCGAACGATAAGGCTCGCTCGACTCGCCTATATTTCACACCACACTGGTTGGTTGGTCCAAGTGGGGTGGAAAATGGAGTTGAAAGTTTTTTGAAATGAGTTCGGGATGGAGCTTGTTACCTATTTAGTTCAAAAGTCAAAAAGTCAAAGCATTTATTTCAAATAGGCACATAAAAGGCACTTTTGAACGTCAGAAATTACAACAAATAGAATTGATTCTACTCGCCCATTCCAAAAGGTAGTTTTCGTATGGAGAAGAATGAGCAAGAAACTCCACCGTTACTCTCTTAAAATATTTTACAATATTTTGCATACATTAATTATATAATAATAATATGTGAACACGATGCACCTAAAATAAAATTACTATACCACAATAGGTAAAAGAATTAAAAATGAAACCATGACATATAAATTAATTATCTGATAGATACGAGTACATGGTGCTCACATATTTACAAACATGGTAAAAGTAAACGATTTTCATAAAAAAACATTAAAAAAATACAAGTAATAATTCAGGGTGTGAGTTAAAATAGTTAGAGAATGTAACTCAATGTCAAAAAAAAGGTTATATGTATTGTTAAACTATGTATATTTTTAATTACCCTTATTGCCGAATATTAGGATTTAGGCATTTGGCTATTTAGTTTATTTTATGTTAATTTTGTAATGTTTGATGTGCGTCTTATTTGTGGAAAACCGGTTTTCGAAATGGACGACAGGAAAAAGCCGCACAAATGATTATTTTATTTTTTAAGTTCGGTTCTCGGATAGATCAGATAGGGACTGAATTGGACTAATAATTTATTAATTTATAGAGCGCAAAATACTCGAGCATCCGACTTAACACTTTCAAAGTCTTGCATTTTTTTTTTTTTTTTTTTTTTTTTTTTTTTTTTTTTTTTTTACTTGACTTCAGACAATAATGTAACTTTAACCTCATTTTGACCTAAATTCAGTATTTTAATTTCAAAATATGTGGACTAGCACATCCTCCGTCCGTAAAGCTTAGGTTTTCTAAGAAAGCGGTAAACGGTCACATGATAACGTCTCGTCTGTCAAATACACAACGTTTTTTGACACCTTAACATCAAATACTGATGAAAATGACAGATTTTCATGACGGCTGCTATAATATGACGGAACCATACTTCTAGGAAACGTAGCTTTAGTAACAAAATATCAAAGATTTAGTAACAAAACATTTACATTTAGTAACTTTAGTAACAAAATATCAAAGACTCTTATTAGCTTTGTTCCCATTTCTGCTGCCACAGCATCATTGCGAACCTCCCCGCTGCATCCCCCATCTTGGACCACTTAACGCGACGGCGACGACTAATAAAACGATTTAATATCCACTTCCGAACGCTCTGTGCACCCTGCCTCGTAAACCCAACGGTCCACTACTTAGGGTATAAAATTAATAACCACATTTAAATAACCGTTTTCGATCGGGTGTGTTTGTGATATGAGTTTGTATGACGGAGTTGGTTTTTAGAGTGAAAGGAGTATTAATGGTTTTGGGGAGTGTCTTTTTAGAGTGAGCAGGAGCATCGATTTGATCAATTTAGGTTTGGTAGTTTCATATTTTTGAGCAGTGAATTTGCGTAGCCATAGCGTCGGGTATAGGTATTTTTTTTCTACTTTCTGGAGTAAAGCTTTCTCTAATGTGAGTAGCAGTATTTTTCTTGTTGTATGATCAATCTTTGGAAAAGTGCCAACATCATCATCAACATCACAAATAAAGATTGATTGATTGATTAATCATTAATGAAAATACTATAAGGTACGTTATACCTTCTCTCTCTAAGTCGAGTACAGTAAGACTTAACCAAACCCTTTGGGAATCTTAACTTGTAAGCTTATAATCGTCAGAAAAACTTTGAGAAGCTCCCATAAAAGTACCTACATAAAATAGCAACTTTATACTGAACCTCGGAACGATTCTGAAAATCATAGGAGCATAAACTGCTACATTGTTGTCTTAAGAAATGACGTAACTTCACTATCATTTCCCATCACAACAGATCAAAAAATTTATTATCACATTTCATCGATGACTTTCCTCTCACAACATCGACTCTCCAATATCGATAAAACACGAAACCAGCAATCAGCTATAAACTCCTCCAGACTTTAAAACATGCACTTCATATCAATTTCTTTCAAACGCTCCGATCCGTTTACGGCTCGTACATTATCTGCGTGAATCGGACCGGCGCGGCGCGACATATAGCGCGCTGTCGCACGTTATCGCGCGGCTGCACTCCCGATATCGCACGAATAGGGTTGCCGCGGCGAAAATAAACTAAATAAATGTTCTTGATTCGTGAATGTTGCGGGTTTATGCGGTTTTGGGGTTAGGGGTGGTCTAAATTCGCTTTATGTGGGGTTAGGTTAATAGAGATTTATTTCTGTTTAGTATTTAAGATTGATAGGTGATTCAAATGTTCAATTGTTCATGTTCAATGTTATGTACACTAGAGTTTTAGTACGTTGCTTGTAGAATAATCTACCAAAAAATCAGAATGATTGTATGTATATTAGTATGTTTTTTATTGTAAAAAGAAAGTTTTTAGAGGTATCTTCATGATGTTTTTCTATCGTATCAAATTAGTTGTGTTATGTTTTCAGCACACTATCTACCTAGCATACATATATCCTGAAGAATATCATATATTTTTTTGATTTTGTTTACTGTAGTCGGTCATATACCTACTTTTATTGTTTCTAAAACATGCGTTTTTTGCGTATAGGTCCTGTAATCCCCTTATTCGTCAAAATATTTACAATAAAGTAGAATCGATTCTAGTCGACGTTCTCAAACACATTAAAAACATATTTTTAAACCTTGTATAGTCACATTAATCACTTAACTATCGCATTTTAATTAACTTAGCCACAAAAATATGTCATCTCTTTGCGACCTAATAAAAAAGATATTAATAATAACTGCATTTCAACTCTGTCTTTACAAATTTCAACCACAATACAAACATTATCTTAGGTAGCCACAAATCTTTATCAAAATTCATAGAGTAGTGCAGAGGATCACAAAACCCAGGAGATACAATGTTGCCTGCGATACGGCGGGTGTTTGAAGGCGATAACGGGTCGCCTGCCCCGCTTGGACGCCTCGCCCCCCGCGTACGGACACCATGCTGTAGGAAAACAGGGACATGTGCATAAAATTTTAGACTGACATACGATTGTGGTTACACAAGAAGATGTTCTTGAATTTATGTACGGAAAGTATATTTATATGCTGTGAAACATTAATGTCACGCATTGCAACCTGTGAACGGTATAAAAAAGTAACAATTTACTAATATTCTCTTGTGTAAAATTAATCTATCTGTATAATATGGATCTGAAATTCAGCAGCAATTTGTAATATTAATTTATTCTCTGGGTGAAAATTTAAATTTTAAGTTGCCAACTTTAAAACCCATACTTTATGCTACTTCAGCTAGAAATATAAAAAATATAGTTGAAGCAACATCAGTAATGTCCACTAAATATTGGAATTGGTTGTCGCTATCAAACAGACGGTTGCGTCTAACAGATGCAGTGTCTTGCGTCGCAGGGCGGGAGTTAGTTATCAATCCGCCCAAGTATTTCATACATGTGTCCATGATTTCATATTTTTATATTTTTTCATCGGTTAACCTTATAGACTAGCTCATCTTCAATCTTTTATGAATTTAATTATATCCTTTTATTTTAAAAAGGCCATATCTATGTCATTAACACACATTGCACTCGAAAGTACGCTATCAAATATCGCAAAAATAAAAAAAAAAACACTGGCACTCCGGTAGTGCCGACAGAAGTGAAAACTTGAACAATTACGAGTGTATTTTGTGAATCGTCTTATAAACAAAACACGCGTGTTAAGGTGTGTTCCTTATTTTATAGGGTTTTTTGCAAATCAGGTATGATGACCAAAGTGACTGGTTTATTCTTCTCGTGAAAGGAATTTATTCAGATTTGCTCGTCGTCAGTTATATATCCGTGGTTCAGCGCCATCTCGTCGTTGTTGGATGAACTACGTAGTTAGTACGCGAGGCCTACGTAGTTAGTACGCGAGGCCCTCGTAGTTCTTCCCGATGTGCATAGATGGCGCTGTCCTCAACAACGCGCGTCACGTCTTACGAATTTTCGATCAGGGTCACGTGACCTGACGCGAATTTAGAAGTTTTTACCCATTCCAAAAAAAGTACACAGCGCCGCTAAAGAAGTTTTCACTTCAAAAATAATCGAACTCACGATATCTTAATATTTCGAATACTTTAATGTTCCGTTAAATATCTCAAATCGTAGTCACAGCTCCGACGGCTGCGTCTAACAGATGCAAGTGCGTCGCTGGGCGGGCGGGAGTTATCGCGACGCGACCCATCAGCCAGCCCAACTTGTTAAAAATATGCACATGTTTTTATAATTACTATCGGAATATTTCATAGGCTCTCTGATTAGAAATTTTCACCACTTACAATTATCATCCTAACATTATAAAAAGCCTCATATATTTAGTGTTTTCTAAAGAAATGCGACAGGATATAAATAGATGTCACTCTTAATAAAGTTCACAGTATTTTTTTCACATTAAATTATAAAAATATCTTCATTGTTGATAGGGGATATCCCGCTAAACATCTGAAATCCTAGTCACAACTCGGACGGCTGCGTCTAACAGATGCAGTGTCTTGCGTCGCAGGGCGGGCGGGAGTTATCGCGCGCGCCCAGCCGGTATCGCCGCCTATCAGCCCGCCCCAGCCGCTTTAACTTTTCTGACGCGATGTGTGAATGTTTTCATGTTTATTTTGTTAAAAATTTGGATGTTTATCTTGAGTTGAGGTGAATATTGAGTTTTATTGTGTAACTTTTTTAAAGAATTTGCGAGGTTTTTTATATTGATTAAGATCGCTTTAATCCAATATAGTTTTTTATATATACTTTTTAATATACTTTCTTTCAGACAGTAGTTTTTTTATGAGTATGTTAGAGGAACCCTTATGCGCATAAACTCAAACTCAAAGCATTTATTACAATTACATCATTTACAAGCACTTTTGAATTATCAAGGAGTCATATATTCCGAAACCCAAAAATATTTTTAAATTAAATCAACTAGACTTTACCACTATTAAACAACCTTTCTATCCTTTGCCAGATGTATTAATTTCATGTCGTAACTCTAAATAGAATCATAACAGTTGATCAACAAACTAAGAATACCTGGTACCTACTTATAACAAACCATCATCTCTGCTCACATCTCAATTGTGAAACAATGATATCTATTGCAACAAAACTGTACAACTAAAAACCAACCCAAAAACAAAAGCAACAAAATCTAAAATCCACTGCAATTGGTTTTAAATATCAATTCTTAACACCAATACAAAAAGACATAAGAACAACTACGTTCCAATCGAAATTGAATTGAAATGGCTCCATGATAAGGTCTGAAGTCGTTTCAGAGATATACGCAAGATATTTACTAGACAAAGGGTGGAAGTACGCCCTCGCAATGCTTGAGAGCTTGCATGCAAGACAATTATCTTTATTAAGCTAAATACGCGCAAACTTGCCTTCAGGCGCGTTCCTGTGTGGGCTAGAATTGCTTCGATAATATCATCAGAATAGCAGATATAGAAAATAGAAAAATAGATATACCTTCATCTGTTGAAGGTCTAGTGATTAGGAGCACAATTGCTGAGTTAGGACTTTAGGAGTCCCGGGTTCCATTCCAAGTTTAAATCCAAATTCAAAATATTTTAATTCACATAAACCTACATGGGCACTTATGAAACGTCAGAAGCTAGATGCACGGTTTGAATTGGTCGTTTCCTATAAAGAAGACTTATTGGATTTTACATGCGTAATGCTATGTTTAGAAGAATAGGTCAACCAACAATGCAACGGGAAGAGATCGAACTCACGACCTCTCACTTGAAAGTCCACGTCATTAACCACTGGGCTATAGCCACTTTAAAGCACTTAAGATACTCTCTTCCCCTACCCATATAAGTTATAAGAAATGATATAATTTGATAGCACAAACTACATCGCTTCTTCCCGTTATCTCTATGTTAATTGTAATTAAGTTTCGCGGCAATGCACCCGCGGGCATACGATATTGTGTTCTGTATTCTTTAGCAAGATAACGCTTGTAGGTGTATCACGCTTGCTCTTGTGTTGAATAAGCAGAGAGACAGCCCACATCATTACGTGACTATAAGTATTCTAGGGGCCCGTGGCTAAATAATAACAGCCGCACAGGTCGATCGATCAGGTTAAGCTACGCTTGCCGCGGTTGGTCTGTGGATGGGTGACCATCTTTACATACCGAGACCCCTCCGTGCCTCGGAAAGCACGGTAAGCCGTTGGTCTCGGCTGTCATTCGTGGATCTTTGACAGTCGTTACGGGTAGTCAAAAGCCCGAAATTCTGACAACCAGTCTTACCAAGGGGTATCGTATCATCCAGTAACTGGGTTGTGGAGGTCAGATAGGCAGTCGCTCCATGTAAAATACTGGTATTCAGCTGCATACGGTTAGACTGGAAGCCGACCCCAACATAGTTGGGAAACGGCTAGGTAGATGATGAAATAGGCTGAAGATTAATTTATCGATTAAATGTGACAATCAAACACGATAATTATGTCGCTAGGAAAACAATAGAGAAACATCTATTCTAGCAGCAATATTCGTTTTAAGTTTGAAGGCATGAGTTGTCACTTTTTTAAAAGATCTAATTCCAAAAACCATCATATTATAAATCGAGACTGATAATAGCCTTAAAAACCCGTTTCTTTTCTAGGCAACAGTCTAGCCTAATATGAAAGTAATTAAGTAGGTACCTATAGCCTTTTTTAATTGTAGTTTTGTTTTAAAGACCTTAAACCTGCTTCCGAAACTTGAGGTTTTAAACCGACTTCAAAAAAGGAGGTTCTGTATTCGACCCTTATGTAAGTAGGTATGTTTGTATGTCCGCGATTTTCTCAATATTTTGGTAAATTTTCTTTCATTAATGTGATCTACATACTTTCAGGAAGGTTTTAGTATTTAATTCATTAGGTAATTATTCTTATGTACGAAGTTATATGCATTTATAAATGTGCTGCATTTCCGGCATTTCTGTGCGAGTTTTGATGATTCATCTAGTCGGTGTCTTCAATTCTTCAAAGCATTAGTGTTAATTGAATTTGTGTAGGGTACCTAGGTACAACAAAAAAATAAGAACTTTTTTACAAAAAAAAAAACAACCGACTTCAAAAAAAGTACTACAAAGTGATAAATAACATCGACTTCCGAAATTAAAGTTATTTATCACTTTGTAGTGCTTTTTTTGAAGTCGGTTGGGTTTTTTTTGTAAAAAAGTTTCTTTATAAATGTCGCGTAAAGTTAAATAAAGTTTCACGTCTGCTAGTAACCACAGAAGCCGACCCCAACATCGTAGGGAAAAACGGATCGGCAGATTGATTTGTCTGCTTACCATAAAAGTAAAACGTGTATAAATAAACCCCAAGTATATTCCTACTTCTTATTTACTCATTCTCACAAAATTAACTGAATTTCTGAACACTAGGCACTGCACACTTATATCTCCGACCCCAGTACAAATGGTAGCAATACATTAAACGCCAGTAACTCAACAAGTGTACACAGCACACAGTACACAGTAGCACAACGTTAGACAATCTACAATACGAAAAACACTAATAATTCCGAGTTTTAGTTTGTTTGGTAACCGACACGGTTTTAGGTTGGGCACGGATATAGGGACGGACTGGATGTGACAGGGTTTTGTAGGTATGCTCATAAGTTCACCTTGTTATATACTTGCAAATTCGATGCGACAAGCTTATTAAAGAAATGCGCTTATTAATACGAGCTGCTAACAGTATCCCTTTTTGCTAGAGACATAACGGTTGGATTGATTTCTAACCTAATATGATTTTCGTTGCCTGTCCTTCATTGTCTTGGCAAATTTTAGACCTGCCTAGTCTTTAGACTGTTGTGTCATCCCTTGTAAAATTACAACATTTATATCTGTAATATTTATGGTGGACATAATACAGAGTATTTATATTCTATTCTATTCTGCCTTTTTCCTAACTACTTGTTACAATATGACGAGTACTTGACGTTTACGTAATAGGTACCCGAGACTGACTGCTTCTGCCTCTGTGCACGGGTCATCCAAGCTGCACGAACCTCGAAGAGTCGAAATTGTCAGGAATTTGGGAGAAATTATTCTAGTAATGGTTCTTTATCGTCATAGATGCATCTGTTACGCACCAAATATATTTCCAACCAAACTTTCGCTGCCACATCCAGCGCCCTACCTCCTCCCGCTACGTGCCGTATCTCGAAGCTGGCTCACGCGCCGCTAACGATTTATTTAGTAACGCAGTAACGACGTTTGTTCTGCCAGCGCCACACGTCACGGCGTAGTTGCGTTTTTATCGCGAGATAACACGAACAGTATGTCAGGTATTTGAAGGTCTTACGGCTTGTCTGTAGGGTGGTTTAGTAGATGGACTAAGTATTGCGTGGCAGTTGGCAAAAATGGAAACCGGAAAAAAACATGGATTCCTATGGTGGCTCAGTTATACCGGCCCCGACTTACGAATATAACTCGTAATTTTTTTAATTTTATTTTATGTAAATAATTTCATCACCACTGCTCTCAAAACGGTGGAAGAAAACATCATAAGGAAACCGGCATGTCCTAGAATCAAAAATTTTAAGACACGTGACATCTACCAACCCGCACTTGGCCCGCAACACATACACACACAAACACATCAACGCAAATAAAAAATAGTGCGAAAATAACAACATAAGATTATTTTGTCGTCATAAACTATCTAGCTTTAACAAAATCAAACTTTAATTTTAAATAAAGCCATAAGCTATTCATCTATAAGAGCCTCCTTCCTCAATTTCCTTTATAAAATATTAGTAAGTAAAATCTTTTTAAAGCGTATTAAAAAATAAATGAGTTCCTGTAATCTTTAAGTCTGGCTTGAAGTCACGGCTTCGACTCTGAAGGCTTTGGAAAGACAAACTTTAAGTTAAGACACGCGGCTTTTAAATAAAGTCGTTTCGGAAAAGAAATTAAACGTTGTCACGGAGACCCTTTGACGGTATATTTGTTAGATAATTTTTCTGCAGCGCAAAGGAATCTTATTATACCGAAGAAAAGACTATTCATCACCTTGATTGCTCCAAGCGTGTTAGTGACTTTTAAGCAATGGGTTCTCGAAAACCCCAGTCTCCTCTTAAATAAAAAACAGTGGCACTCCGGGAGTGTCGACAGAAGTGAAAACAAAACACAAACACATAACACACAAACATTAAAACCGAGTACATCCCGAGGACAGCCGAACACATCCGAAGCGGGTATTTTTTTAATCGTCTTATAAACAAAACACGCGCCGTGTCGCTTACGGTAACAGTGGCGCCAGTTCAATAGTTTTATCCCATCTCAAAAAATGCCCAACGCGCCTAAAGAAGCTTTTACTTCAAAAAAGAAAACTCCTTTTTAAACAAATCAATCGTCCTCCCTTTAACAGCTGCCACTACAAAATAAAAAAGAAAGAACAAATAGAAAGTGCGTCTCAACAAATTGCAATGAGCCGGACACGGCACTCACTCCAATTAACATTAAGTGTTGATTGCGCTGAATTCTTATGTTAATACAGATAACGCGCCAACTGCTCAGCATGCAATCTGTCAAACTGAGTGGGTATACTGTTGGTTATTTGGTATATCGTGTGGAGTTTACAGGGAATTGATAGGAGATGAATAAGTACGTATGTTGCACATGCGAACTACGCATCATACTGACGTCACGCAAAATTCCTGCATCGCGCAAGCAAAGTTTACCGCGCAACTAGCATTACTTCCCGACATCAACCTTCGGCCATTGCCCACCAGACAGGACAGCCGTCTGGTCGGAGGATCCTCCCTTTTCTATGGAGGATGCCTGACCTTTACACCCTGTTCCTCATCCATACTAATATTTTATATTCGAAAGTAACTCTCTCTGTCTGTCTGTCTGTATGTTACTTTTTCACGCCTAAACCACTGAATCGGATTTCGATAAAATTTTTGAGATGGGAAAAAATCATTGAACTTGTGCCACTGTTACCGTAAGCGACACCGCGCGTGTTTTGATTATAAGACGATTAAAAAATACCCGTTTCGGGATGTAGTCGGTCCTAATGTATATCCGATATGTCAGTGAGTGATGGCAAAGTATTCTGTTTGTGTTTTGTTTTCACTTCTGTCGGCACTCCCGGAGTGCCACTGTTTTTTTAGATTGAATTTTTGTCTGGATTTTTCTGACTCTTGCTTTAGTTGATTATGATGATTGCGTTATAATAATGATTTTGTCTTCATATTCGATATTTAAGAAACCGAGACTGCCAAGATGACGACTAATAGAGAAATATGGAAGAAAAAGACACGAAATAAATTGGGATAAGGGCTGGAGAATTATGACTTTGTTTTATTTATAAGTATAGATTTGAAAGTCGGGTTAGTTACACCATTTATAACTCAAGAACGGCTGGACCGATTTTTACGATCATTGATTTATTTGATTTTTTTCTGCCCCGAATAGCATAATAATAATTTAATAATATAATAATTTGTTTATTTCCACTTCAAGACACAAAAATCAGTGTGGCCCTGGCTCTTGTACTAGGAAGTCCTGTATCACAAGAGCCAGACCTCTCAATTTACAGAGAACATAATAGAAGCGCGATAGACAAAAATGAGATTCGATATAGTAATGGCATGCATTAGGAGGTAAGTTTATAAATATACAAGAATAAAGAAAAGCAAAAAAAAAAATAATAATAATAAAAGAGTACCTATACATTTTTTTTAAATTAAGTTACCACTGCGTTCTTTTTAGAGTTTGGGTGTGACAGAGGTGTGTGTGTGTATGTGTATGTGAGGTGTGTGTGTGTGAGTGTGTGTGTGTGTGTGTGTGCGTGTATGTGTGTGTGAATATGACAGGGTATCATGTAACGCTGCCGAATAGATTTTCTGTTTCGTCATAATCGTAATTTTCTAGCCAGTGAATAATAGTTTTTTTGAATTGGTAGTTGTTTAGTTTTTTAAGTAGTTTGATCCCTTTTTCATGGCCGATTTTGTTGTAAAGACGTGGAGCAATGTATTGGTAGTGTTTACTAGCGAAAATGCTCTTGGTACCTTCAACTGGGCACCTGTCAATCCTCTTGGATGAGACAGGCAGACTCGGGATGGCGTATCGGTGGTATCTTCGCAAGCATTCGTAAATAAATAATTTGCGGACGCTAAGTACTTTGGCTTTTTCAAATACCTCGGTCGTGGGCGTCCGGTATTTCAGTGACAGAAGCACTTTTAGCACCGCACGCTGAGCCCGCTCCAGCTCAATCATGTGGGTCTTGCCTGTCCCCCCCCAAGCGCAAATAACGATTAAAACATTGGAAAAGTTCACGAAAAAATGATTTTAAGGCGGTACGAAGTTCAGCCGGGCCAGCCAGTATTTACATAAAACTAACCTATTTTTTATTTGTTTTCAGGTAAGTACAAAAAGAAACAAGACCAAGACGAGACTCAAACCATTGTAAGGTAAAATTCAGTACAGTTTACATATTTAATTCAATTGCAATTTGCGAAACAAATGCCGCGTTCTGAAATCTACGTAAAATTTATAAAATACTAGCGACCCGCCCCGGCTTCGCACGGAAACATTATTATTATTATACATATAAACCTTCTTCTTGAATCACTCTATCTATTAAAAAAAACCGCATCAAAATCCGTTGCGTAGTTTCAAAGATTTAAGCATACAAAGGGACATAGGGACAGAGAAAGCGACTTTGTTTTATACTATGTAGTGATGTAGCCTGATTTTTCCGGTATTGAATTAAATAAATATTTGGGGATATAAACTACATAGGTACTTACTTTTGTGCCCAAAAAGTTAATACTCCAACTTTTTAGCACTTCAGTCGATCTTATAATGAAATATTATTTATGACATAGCCTTGTTCTTAGAATCCAGCCAAAACATGACCTCATTCTTTTCTTGAAGTCGGTTAAAAATCAAAATCCATCCAAAACTACAATTGCAACTAACCTTTCCTTAAAACCATAACTCAAATACAAACAAAGCCTCCAGCAACCAGTTACCACGAAATTAAAAGGTGTTAGTATCTGCCCGCCCTGATGGTATCGCCGCCCGCCCAGCTCTAATTGAATATATATCGACTCAGGTACGCTTGCTAATGTTCTGATAGTGCGCGCTTTATCTTGTGTGTAGTTAGTAGTAGTAGTTGAATTATGGAGGGTAGTTTTGTAGTTTTCTTATGGGTTTTGAATTGAAGAGATAGAAATGTAGGCCTTGTCAGATTTTGATTGTAGACTTTTCAGATGGCCAATTCCCGTAACGTTTAAAACCTACCTAACCTCATCTCCGTGACAATCAATGTCAAAAACTGGTCAAAAAACTAGTTTTTGACCAGTTTTTGACATTGATTCCAAAAAATCCTCTTATTTCCCTAGGGAAATAAGAGAATTTTTTGACAGATATAGACTGAGATCAGACTGTTAACGTTCTTAAAATTACGAGAAATGCCCCTCAGTTATAGAAATGCAAACATTGCTTGGCTGTCACTTGTAGAACTCTGACAGTCGTTACAGGTAGTCAGAAGCCAAAAAGTCTGACAACCAGTCTTACAAGGGGGTATCATGTTGCCCAGTAACTGGGCTGTGGAATTTAGGCCAGATAAGCAGTCGGTACATGTAAAATACTGGTATTTAGCTGCATCTAGTTAGACAGTGCAATAAGTCATTATGTATATGGGTTAGATGTAGCAATGGGTAGTCACACTGTTAAGAGCTTGAAGATGGGTGTCGATGGCGTCTTTAGCTGAAATACTTATAATCTTTAGCAGCGCTCCGCGGTTTTACCCGCATAAGACCCCCACCCCCCCTCTTCTTTCTCCCAAATGGTTATTTTTGCTTTTCTGTTGTTTTTATTTTTATGCGTCATGTTTGCCGCAAATAAACGTATTCTCTTTCTTTTTTTCTTTTCTTTCTTATAAGTGTCGATCCCGTCGGAATATCGGGATAAAAACTAGCCTATATCCTTTCCCGGGATTCAAACAATCTCTATACCAAATTTCATCTAAATCGGTTCAGCGGTTTAAGCGTGAAGAGGTAACAGACAGTCAGACAGACAGACACACTTTCGCATTTATAATATTAATGTGGATGTTTGAGAGGAAGGAGATATAATAAAAATTATAACCCTACCAAAATCGTATAGGGAACTGCCAAACAATCGATTTAAAACAGCGTTATTCAAATGGCTTATAGAAAAATCATTCTATTCTGTGAAGGAGTATTTAGACTTTAAAGATTCACACTGACATGTTACTATTATAATTTGACAAATACTTGACATTTAAATTTGATAACTATGATTTATGTACCAATTTTATTATCTTCGTTTATTTAATTCATGTAATCAATAATTTAGAATGCTAGCTTTAGTTAGCGAATTGTTTTAGAAACTGTTTAAGAAAAACCCGACCATCTGTAATGTACTACAATTGTCTACATTTGCATACAAATTTCATTTCATTTCAAAATAGGGCTAGAGTTGAGGTCTTTCCCATGTGGCACTAGGAGCTTTAGTTTGAAACGACGAAGTGGTAAGGCCTACCGTTTGGTTTGAGTATTGATAGAACCCTTGACAGCAGTCTTACCTTGTCGCATTAAAATTCATCAGCTTTTACCAAAGTAATCCAAAAGACTAAATAACCCACGTATCCCATTAACTCTTATGAAAATAACACATCTTTTTCTCCCATCCTCAAACAAAAATGGCTGACACAGCGCATCAAATTTAATTGAAGACGCTTAACTCTGCGAAAGTACACACAGTAAACATTTACAACAACATTTAAAATCCAGAAAAACAATATTACGGAACTCTTACTGACCCTACCTGGGTTCCGTAGATAAAAATCTCAGGAAACATATCGGCCGCCTAACAGGGGAATAAATAAGTGCGGATGCATTAGGGCGGGCGGGGCGTTAGCCTCAGGTGATCTTCCGCCCAACCTGTATCGCTGATAACGTACGTTAACGGCTGTTAACGGGCGTTAGCGGGCGTAACGACGCCGTTAGTAGAGGTTACTTCCTCCGCCATTGTATGGAGTGGTCGAACTTTCTAAAATGGCCGCGCCGTGGTCCTCGTAAATTTGTTCAGCGATTGGAGACTATATTAAAGTTATCTTTGATGCTTTTGCTCTTTTGTTCAGTCTTAAGATTTCCTGAGATGATGGCATGTAGCTACTAAGTCAATCAATCCTGTATCCTTTTTCCAACTACGTCGGGGTTAGCTTCCAGTTTAACCGCATGTAGATGGTTAACGGAATTTTTCATGGAGCGACTGCCTATCTGACCTCCACAAGTCAGTTAGGTATTGGGTAACACAATACCCCTTGGTAGGACTGGGTACTAGGTACTGATATCAAAATCATGCGTGTGCGGGCTACAGGCCGACCGCTTAGCTGAGACGTTGCCTGAGGTAGCTGCGCGGTGCGGGAGGGGTGATAGTTGTCACAAGTTGACGAATCACTGAGCTCTCGCTTCACGTCACCACACCCCTCCCGCACCGCGCTGCTACCGCAGGCAACGTCTCAGTTAAGCGGTCGGCATTCAACTATACAACTTACAACGACGTGTGTTAAAGAATAAGCTCATGCCCTGCTTAAAGATTACCCATTCAAGAAGGTCGGTAGCGGGTTTGAATTCCCTGGGTGAGCAATGCGTACCTAAACTGCATTCGCGACTTATTTGCCAAAAATGTAAACAAGTATGAGTTTATGGAAAAATAACTTTAATTCCTACACAATAAAGTGCAGTTTACGCTACAACTTCAAACATTTTTATTACTTTTTCAATAGTGCTTGTCACTCTGAAATCATCTTAATTACCATTAAAATAAATTTCATATTTGTTTATCTTGAAATAACATCAATTTGAAACATAAATTTAAATAGACTTAAGCACCATCACTATTGGAGACTCAATGCACACAACAACATGTCTGTGAACATGCAACATATTTATCTGTTTATTAAACAGATAGACATGTTGCAGCCGTGGTAACTTACTAAACAGTGTTTAGTAAGTTACCACGGCTACACCTACTGAACAGATTTTGATGACATTTTGTAGCGGAGTTGTTGTTTTTTTCATTTTGTAAATATGACAATTTATCCTTCACTTTATATTGTATTTCTTCACGATGTTTTCCTTCGCCGTTTTGAGAGCAGAGGTACACATAGTTTACAAAAAGTAAAGCACGTATCTGGGTTCGAACCCACGACCTCCAAAGCCGGGGCTGTTACCACTAGGCCACACTGCTCTCGGCATGTCCTAGAACCAACAATTCGAAGACATATGACATCTACCAACCCGCATTGGGCCCGCAACACACACACACACACATCAACACAATAAAAAAATAGTGCGAAAATAACAACAAAAGATTATTTTATCGTCATAATCTACCACAGATTACAGCCCACGCCCTCATGAACAGAGAAGAACTATGTCCCAGCGTTGGGAAAATTATAGGCTGGTATAGGCTAATTACGCTGTATTGTATTTAAACTCCTACAAAAACAGAGTTAATACACATTCATGATGAACAATACTAAAATGTCCTTCAATTGGAAATACTCAATGTCAGACACACAATTTTACAGGCATTCAAAATGGCTAGATATTGTGATTTAGATCGTATCTTAAATATTAATATTAGACAATGTCCATTAAAATGATACATTTCAACGATTTGCCCGCATGTTTCACAATACATGTTATTTATTTGTGCCTTTATTATTTACAAGACTATAACTTAAATTGTTTTTATGAGCTGGCAATGTAAGATGCATTTTCAGGCATTTTGTGTTATTTTCGTTTTTATTGCTGTTTTTCTGTATATATATCTTCAGCTGATCTTAATTTATTTTAATGTATTCTTTGTCTCCTGTATTGTTATTATCGAACAAAACATTATGGTACCTATTCAAATTCTAAATGAATTCACCAATTATGATTTCAATGTTATTTTTATGAATATCGCTTCAAATGCCCACATAAACCTGAAATGCAGAGTTTCAAAGTCCGCCCATGGATTTCCTATCGGCAATGCCTAATCATGGACTTCCATACAAACTTTCATCTCCTGTTTGACCCCAATAGGGGCTGAATTTCCAAAATCTTTCCTTATTGACCACCTACGTCATTGTATATGGAACTCTCGTGCAAAATTTCAAGTTTCTAGAGCCAGCAGTTTCAGGGCTGTGCATTGTCTGTCAGTGAATTTAAGATTTTTATTAAATAGAAGAAGAATAAACATAACCAACAAAATTATTAAGAAAAACAAAGAACGAATTATTTCGTATGTAGGTAATGAGAATCATACACGGTACAAATAAAGGCTCCTTCAAACAGGCGCGACACGCGATAATATCGCGATTATATCGCGTGTCGCGCCTGTTTGTAGGAGCCTTAAATTGATTCACTTTCATTTTCACGACTTAATTTGGTCGTTTCATCCAAATTAAATACAAAAGTTTACCGTGCCATTAACACTCAAATCTTTAAACAAAATTAACTTTTTGTATAACCATGATCACCTTAATAGAGATGCTCTCGTATCCCGGTTTTACGAGCAGATAAAACTAAAGTTATTAGCCTTATAGCCTCATAGCCTTTACAACTATTGTGTGCATTAAAAACTTGTTTGACACCGGCTATAAATTGTTCTCTGTTATACATAACTTTTACGACTTGAGGGAAGATCGTAATAACTAGCTTTTTTTAGTTATTTGATATTTACTTAATATTAATACCTAAAGTATAAAATAGATGCAATTGTTGATATTTTAATGTAATTTATGCTAAATAACTGGGATAGGAAACATGTTTTTATTTATATTTTTGCACCTTTTACGGCTATAAAGCCAATTAACTATAAAGCCTTTTAAGTCCTAACTGTGAATTTTAGTACCTTTGCATAGTCAGTCAATAATACACCCACTGCTGGAGCACAGGGAGTGAGCTATATACAGGGTTATTGGAAAAAACATCTACAATATTCTGACGAGTTATACGAACATAAATGTAGGGAACAGCTGATTTTTTTTTTCGCCATTCAAGTTTGGTCCCATAGCAAAAGTTGTTCATAATGATGAGTACAATGCCCTCTTAGGAGGTTCTTGGTGTTTTTACAGGGACCAAAAAGACCTTTGACATCTGTCATAGGGCTTTTTTGGTTCTAGGACATACCGGTTTCCTCAAGATGTTTTAGAGCAGTGATGATTAAGTTATTTAGACAAACTAAAGCGTCTGCCTGGAGTCGAATTCACGACCTACAACTCATAAGTCGGAGCCGTTACCCCTGGGCCCTGGCCCACCCCTGATCGCAATGAAATACCATTCTAAACAAAACGAACCTAAATATTCTACGAATAATAAAGTGCAGTTAGGTCCTATCTAAGCTAAAACTAACCTAAAACAAAAATGCTACAACAATTTCGAAACTTTGTAAAACCAGAGGTAATCTAAGCCAACTATCTAGTATCTCACAGCGTTATCTATCAAACTAGCTTATTTACTTTAAAATTCAGAACAATTCGGCGAAATCTGAAGCATCCGCGTTGTGAAGTTGGTATCGCGCTCGAATATATCAGGGCGCTGTATCTTGGCTAGTGTTGCTAGTTGTAAGGTACTTTACCGGGATTGCCATGTAAAAATAATATTAGAACTGGGAAAATCAGAAGAGAAATTAGTTTGAATTGAATCAATATGATGACCAACATAACTAAAAGCTAACCATTGTAGTTATTTTAGGCTAAATTAAATCTGGATATTGCCATAAGTATTGCTAGCAAATTGCCTTGAGAGTGCAAGTATTTTGTCGATAAAATATTTCAAAATAATCTACCTCCATTTTTTCCGGGACATCGTGAACCTCCGATACTAGCAACACTGGCTGGCAAAGTAAAAGTTTTGGAGGGAAGTGCACTGCATCGAGATACAGCCCAGATCTTGGACGTATAAAATTTCAAACTGCACTCTAAGCTGCTCAACATTTTTCATCCACAATGTGCCCGGATAAGCCCAGGAGATAAAACCAGCTATGATACATTGGGCTGTGCAAAGATTCTGATCAGTAATTTTAGCTTTTTGCTCTTTCCGTAACGGGAATGGCGGTTCGAAGTTTTTATTTCTATGATGAACGGTAGTGTTAGGAATCTCTTCTTTTATAATGGGGTATTTCATTCCTATAATTAAATGGCTTTCAATTTTTTTACACCGTTTATTGACCGTCTACAATGGACCTAATAAAAGTTTTTAACCAAAGAAAGAAAAATAATGCGTTTAACCACATTTTAGACATTTTTTTTTCTTTTTGTTCTTCAGTCATTTATTTAGTTGTTCAATATAGTTACAATTGTAGGGACTGTGTCTTACGTACCCATCCCTTGCATAGTTTTAAGAATGTAATATTTTTATAGAGGAACTTATTGAATAATTTTTAGAAAGTTTCATTTTTGTGTTTTTCCCACGTTGAACATCTGCAAGCGATTTAAGTTATAGGTACTATTGTCTTTCATGATTCTTTACTTTTAAGGTTCATTGTTCTATTATTTTTAGTTGTCTTGTATTGTACCCATTTGTATTTCTCGTGTTTTATTATACTTTTAAAGGCAGATGTGGATTTGCCGCGTCCTTTGTTTAGGGAACGGCAGATTTGGGAGAGTTTTGGTTCGGAGCTTCAGTCTGTGCTGAACTACGATCGTGCGAGGTCCTCTCTGACCCCCGATCATATTTTACTCGCCGAAGCTCGCCGTAATAGTTTACGGCGAGCTTCGTGTGTTAAAATGGCGAGCGATCCAGCGGGAGTCACTAGCGGCGGATGACGCGCATTCCCAGCCAGCCAGCTCTCACGGCTTCAACGGGTATCCTGACCACCAGCATGCAGCGACCGCGCATACCTGGTCATCACCCTCAGCCTCATCAGCAACCTCGGCACAGCACACTGCACTTTCGGCCGGTCAACAAGAAGAGCTCAATTCCTCTCCTGGTCGACGCAGCAGCCAGCCTCAACCCGGCGCTATACCACATCCGACGCACCGGAGCATAATGCAGCGCCCGCGCCACCCCGACTCACTGGGGACATCTTCGCAGACAGTTCCGACTCACCGTGAACTATGCGGCAACCGGTTCCGACTCACTGGAACCATAACGCAGCGCCCACGCCACCCCGACTCACTGGGGACATCTTCGCAGACAGTTCCGACTCACCGTGAACTATGCGGCAACCGGTTCCGACTCACTGGAACCTAAGTTAGCCTGGCAAGCATATTCCTCGCCGTTCTGGTAGGCGAGTTAAATTTCCTGATTACTATCAGGCAGGTGTTTCGTGATCTTTATCACTGGTAGGGGGGTACTGTAGGGACTGTGTCTTACGTACCCATCCCTTGCATAGTTTTAAGAATGTAATATTTTTATAGAGGAACTTATTGAATAATTTTTAGAAAGTTTCATTTTTGTGTTTTTCCCACGTTGAACATCTGCAAGCGATTTAAGTTATAGGTACTATTGTCTTTCATGATTCTTTACTTTTAAGGTTCATTGTTCTATTATGTTTAGTTATCTTGTATTGTACCCATTTGCTATTTATAGTTAAGGTTCATTGTTCTGTTATTTTTAGTTGTCTTGTATTGTACCCATTTGTATTTCTCGTGTTTTATTATACTTTTAAAGGCAGATGTGGATTTGCCGCGTCCTTTGTTTAGGGAACGGCAGATTTGGGAGAGTTTTGGTTCGGAGCTTCAGTCTGTGCTGAACTACGATCGTGCGAGGTCCTCTCTGACCCCCGATCATATTTTACTCGCCGAAGCTCGCCGTAATAGTTTACGGCGAGCTTCGTGTTTCTAGTAGTTTTACCATTCATGTAACCTTATTTAATTTTACTTTTTCGTGTCAAGTGTAACTGCTAGCTTTAGTTACTTGATATCGTAATAAATTAATCGTTACCTATAATCAACTCACTTCAGTGTATCACTTGCCTACGCGGTCACGAATTCCCCACACAATAATAATTTATATTTATTGTAATATTATAAAGAGATAAAATTTGTTTGTAAGTTTGAATGTAGGGGTAATCTCTGGAGGTACTAGTCGGATTTGAAAAAATCTTTTTTCGTTTGATAGCCAAATTCTTGAGGAAGGCTATTGGATATATAACATCACGCTAGGGCCTTTAAGGGCCGAGCAAAAAGAAAGAAAATCAGAAAGAACGCAAAGCGAAAATGAAGTAAAAGCGCGGTTAGGCAATGCGATGCGACGAGGTGTGTCGGGGGAACAAGAAAATTTACGCGGTCGAAGTCGCGAGCAGAAACTAGTATTTAAATAAAATAAGCCTGGTCAGTTTTTTTAATATCTCATTCTTTTGATAATCAAAGTTTTATAATATGTAGGTAATCAAGATTTCACTACCTTTAAACCACGGATATCGACTTTAAACCATAGATTACTATGATTATCTAGTTATATTCACAAAAGCACTAACAACCATAACGTGGTACATTGTATGTGCAACCGTTTACAGTGCTCAAGACATCGACAACGATACGTTTGCCGATACGACCAACTTCGCAAGATCCAATACGAAACACCAAAAGTTGTTCTAACTTGGCTTGGTGCAAGTGTGAAGCGGCAGCGGGTACCATAGGATGGCTCTTTAAGTAGTCTATAACCAGCGTATCGCAAAACGATACTGGAAGCAATATTTAATTTATAATGTTCTCATAACAATTCGAAAATTACCTCTGTAAAACTCGTATTTAAATCAAACGACAATCAATCGATAAATAAGTAATGCATGATGCGCTTACCAGTAAGAAATTGGTACACTAGTCTAGAAGTCTATTGGATGTACAGACGCCAGCACATCAAGCTACTACAAACTGTCAACTTTCTTTAATAGATTTTCAACTTTATCGCTGAAGTATAAGGTTCAATGTTGATTGGGAAAATTTGACAGTTTCGGGTAGCTTGGTGTGCTGGCGTCTATACCTCATCTTTGTATTAGTGTATGCAATTGTTGGTGAGCCAAATAAATAAAATAAAAATAAAACAAAATTATACATCCTTTAAAGTTTCATTATACGCGGATGATTCGACAAACTTACAATTTGACAAACCCTCAAATTTCGTTAGTAAATTCGACTCTTTTTTTCATTCTGAAATGGTTGGCAAATATTTTGGAAAAGGCAGCTTTGAAGAATTACTTTAGCCTTTTAACAATTCGACAGTGTTGTGGCTCCTGAAATACAGGTACCCTAACCTAGCTCTGGAGCCAGGGTCTAAATTTATTTTTGTAACCTGTTTTTATGGCAATAAAGAAAATTATTATTATTATTATTATAGTGTTTTGTTCGAAATCAGTTGGCTACCGCTGTACAATTCTTCTATCTTCTCACAGCTTCCTAAAGTCAATCCAACCCTTGAATGAGAGAACAATCTGACCTTTCCTGTGGTCAGATCTTCCTTCCATTTAAACTCTCCTCGCCTATGTCTTACACCCAGCCCCGCCTACATTGCAACTAATACGGTTTAGATGCACTTGTAATTAAACTGTTATGTTAGTTTGTGTCTAATGTGGCGGGGACGTCGCGCCAATGTTCCGCTAACGCTACGAACGTGAGATAACATTGTTTTACCGAGTATACTGGGCTATTTGCAAACGTGGCCGGGTGTCGATGGCGTGGGATACTTATCATATCTTAGATGATGTGACTTGGTTTCTTTAGGTAAGTGGATAGAGCTGAGGGCCTCGTGGCCGAATAACAGCCGCACAGGTAGATCAGGTTAAGCTACGCTTGCCACGGTTGGATGGGTGACCATCCATTACATACTGAAACCCCTCTGTGCTTTGGAAAGCACGTTAAGGAATTGGTCGCACTTGTCATTCGTATATATTGACAGTGGTTACGAGAAGTCAGAAGCCCGGAAGTCTGACAACCAGTCTTGCCAAGGGATATTTATTGTATAATACGATACCATTTTCTAAGACTGGTTATCAAACTTTACGATTCTTACTACCCAGCAACTGGGTCGTGGAGGTCAGCTAGGTAGTCGCTACAAATATCTACTAGTATTCTGCTGCATCCGGTTAGACTGGAAACTGACCCCAACATAGTTGGTAAAAGGCTAGGCAGATTGTTAGAACATTCGCATTATAATCTCAGTCTCAATCTGTCAAAAAACCTCTAATTTACAAAAAACGTATTTTGACAATAATTTTGTCATTGATATTATCACTGAGATGAGATTCCGGTTTGAATTTGAAGTTCTAGGTTTGTACTATCCTGTGTTTTGGAATAAATTAACTATAGCTTCTAATTTTGAGTAAAAAAAAAACTCATTTTGCATTCTTCTCTGGCGCTTCCCCGTAACGATTTACCTAATGCTTTTCATTTCTTGGCTGTCATTTGTTTGTCACATTCTGAAAATACATCTGTCATTTATTTTAACACTAGCTTCCGCCCACGGCTTCGCCCGCGAGGTGTGTCAATAAAAACTATCCGATGTCCTTCCCCGGAATACAATCTATGTATCTCCCTGCCAAATTTTATCGAAACCCGTTCAATGGTTTAGGCGCGAAGAGGTGATACAGAGAGACAGACAGAGTTACTTTCGAATTTATAATATTAGTATGGATTCTGAATCTACAATTAAAAACTATCTGATATTTAAATGACTCATTAATTATAAGCTTATGTTAATATATGGTTATGTCAAAATAAATGTGTCTCACATCGCGATGTTTTAGTAACGATAATAACTTAATGGTTCCACTCTCGTTTTCTTTCGAATTTTGGTCACAACATCTTGAGCAGCTGATTTTGATATTAACATATCCATACGGCTATGCGTAGGCGATATTTCTTAAGAGCCTTTTAAATAATCTCTTTCGGGAAATGGCAGCAAAAAACAGAAGACCAATTCCCGTAAATAAAAATGTTCGAAAACTAATCGCAATTTCATCTCAGCGACGATCAATGTCAAACGCTTGTCAAAAATGTAGGGAAATTAGAGGTATTTTTGACAGATTGAGACTGAGCTCAGACCGTGAACGTTCTTAAAATTACGAGAATAGCCCCTCAGCACTTAATTTTAAGGTACCTTAAAATTAAGTGCTTATATGCTTTATTTATCATCTTACGCCCTAATTACGTACAATCGCAATGGTTTTCATTTTGACATGAAGACTGTCATTTGAAAACGACGATCTTCATCATAATCAGTCAGCCGAAATTATGCTGGACATAGACCTCCCCCAAGCACCGCTACTTCGACCGGTTCTGTGACGATCAGATGAAGACGATTACTATCTCAAAAGTGGCAATGTTACATAATAAGGCCGCTGTCTATCAACAGAATTGCCTATGATCTCATTTGTTTTTTCGTTAGAAACTCAAAAGAAACCGAAGGAAGTGACTGAAAATCTACTGAACACAAGGAAACTTCACGAGTTCTCACTTTTAATATCGACATACCACCCAAAAAGACAAGAATAGCTTTGATACCTTGCAACTCTACCTAAGAAAAATCATCATAAACCAAACAAAATCTTATTAAACATACCCGTAACTTAATTACTCACATTCCTCAGCGCCTAAGCGACACATACTTTATCTATGTGATAGTCAGCTAACGCCGAAGCATTAATTTAGTACCCCCATTCACAGTTATCTGTGAAAACTTAAAACATTCGGATAGCTGTGAGACAAATGAATCACTCTGCGATTTTGAGCCGAGTTTACAGTGAGAAGGAGCCTTTTTGTGAACGTTCGAAGATGATTTTAAATGTGTGTTGATGGAAAGTGACGCATTGAAGCGGAGTTGGTGGTTTGGTTGGGTGTCATTTTAGGCACATGAGATATTTCAGCTCTTTCCCTGGGACAGAAACGCTTCTGCTATGCTTCTTGTATTACCTTCTCTTGCCTTCTGTATTGCAAATGTCCATAGGAGCTGAACTGGACTTACCATCAAGGGGGCCTAGTTAGGTCAGCGGGACTATCCGAAAGGGTTACCGCTGGCCCAGAACATAAAGGGCTAAGGAAGGAACACGGGTGGGTTTTAGTCAGTACGAGTCTGACACTCCCTTCCGTTCCACCCAGAGCGGGAGGGGTCATTTGATGATTACCCATCGTCAAAAAAAAGGGGGCCTAGCTTATTTGCCATACAACACCACACAAAAAATGCAAAATGTTATGACAAATAAATAGCTTTATTGGTCTAACTACTGTTTTACAAATTTTGAAGAAACAAATGTTCATCCCACCCGCCCCCCCCAATATTTACTCCCATAACTTTAATGACGAAAACGATGGATGGACTGTGGGTTAGATAATATGGTTAGAGAGAAGGTGACTAAACGAGACAACTAATAGAAAAGTGTGGAAGTAAAAAAAAAAACAAATTTTGTTTTTGTAAATCATGAAACGTTTATTTTCTCTTGAATGCACTTACCTGTCAAAAAGAGATATCCTAGATAAAGTGGATAAGACAAAATTAAAACAGAAGACGTACTAGCCCGGGATCGAGGTGGGGGAGTGGAGGGGGGAGTGGAGGGGTTTTAGGGAACAGACCAGAATAAAGCAAAGAAAGGACATGTTGCGCCAACTCCAAATCATCATCATCATCTGCCTAGCCTTTTCCCAACTATGTTGGGGTCCCCTGCCAGTCTAACCGGTTGCAGCTGAATACCAGTATTTTACATGGAGCGACTGCCTATCTGACCTCCACAGCCCAGTTACTGGGTAACACGATATCCCACGGTAAGACTGGTTGTCAGACTTTCGGGCTTCTAACTACCCTTAACGACTGTCGAAGATCCACGAATGACAGCCGGGACCAACGGCTTAACGTGCTCCAACGCCAAATAAATTGAAATAATGGTATCAGGACGAAGATGAAGAATTTCAATAGACTAAAAACATGCCTTAATATATAAAAACAGTCTCCTAAAGCCTTAACAAGTCTCCACAGCTTGTGTGCCCCTGCCTTTACAAAGGATATAGGCACATAATATGTGAGATTGTGCCTGCACAGATAACAGAGAGTGCTTTTTAAGATAATAGCCCTTCGTGAGAGACGAAATCCAAGTATGATTTAAATACATATCTGTGATGACTCCTTAGGGCTTATCTGGCGCAAAATGTCAATGCTTTATTATGAGATAATGTTAGGCGCGTGTACTAAATGGTATTAACATATTGTGGCTAATTGACAGCCAATGACTCATTGGGGAGTGTTCATGCTCTTTGATTTGGATTGCTTTTATTGCTAGCAATGTGGGTTGTGTATTACTAATTAAAATTCTTGAGTTAAGCTGCGGGGTTATTATGTAACACACAGTCAGTGGCAATGACTTTAATTTTTACAGTTCAATAACATTCAACATACATACAAAAACTCGCGTTTTTTTCCGTGGAAACAACAAAAGTGGAAGAAACTACAAAACCATAATTTGCAAGCTTACCTATGGGTATCTCTAAAGGCCCTTGGTATATACAGACAATGACGGCTGATTTTAGGCCATATTTTAGACACACAAAATGAATTAATAATGTTACGATAACAATCACTACTATTCACCAAAAGCCGCGCTTTTTATACGCGTCGTAAAAGCGATCGCGGTATCATCCAATCTGAATAATGGCCAAATTAATGTTAATATAAACGATCTAGTATATCTTTTGAAAAGTGAAAGCCAAATTCCAATAATAAAATCATAAAACCATTATCGTCAAATATTAATAGTGTCATCTCGTCACATGAAGCTGGATAAATCTCCCCAGCACTGCAGACTCTGACCTCTCAGAAATCATCCTTTTTTTTTGTTTTAAAAAGCTTTGCCCCACACTAGGAATTACTCCTGTATCGTGGGTGCGTTTACAAACATTTAAATTCACATACACAAACGGCCAGACCCGGAACAACTAGCTGTAGGCAATACAAATATTTGTTCCGTGCGGGAATCGAACCCGCGACACACTAGCGCAGCAGTCGATCGCTCAGCCACTGTGCCAATCGTGTCGTCCTTAGGATTCCGTTGGCGCTCTCTCGAATCCATCAGAGAAGCTGTTTTCTTGCGCATAATGACCTAAAAGTCATCGACTCTTGCGTCAGCAAACATGCCCGACGCGCTGCAGAATCGAGGTAGCGTCACCAGAATCCTAAAGGCCTTATTGTTAAAACTTATAATTTTAACCTACAGTGCGGCCGTCGAGAGCATGTGTTCCTGACACCTGTCAGTGCGACAATTCTAGAAGCTAATAAAGAAAGAAAATACTTGCGGTAAATATAACGCAGAGAAAGAACACAAACACAAAAAAAAATAACAAGTTGGGGCATTCACGTGACTACCACGCAAAACGGCCATCGCTCAGCATAATGCTTAGATCCTATGCGAGACAGAGCCCCAGCGCTGGTTTTCAGCGACAACCGGCGTTGACGTGATGACGTCAACCGGTGCAGGATGCGATAAGATAAAAAGACAAATCAAAATAAGAAGTAAAATAAATATACAATAACTAGCTCTAAATGTAAATATAACATACATAAAAAAATCAAAATCTAGTCACACTGCGTTATTTTGAGAATATCTAACAATGTTATTTTTAGCTTGATAGCTAAAAATGATTAGGTACACTAATTCTAGATTATCTGCATCAGCAGATAATCTAGCGTATTCGTTTATTTGAAACTGACAAGTGTCAAGAACGCATTCTCGTCGGCCGCACTCGCTCGTCAATCGTCGCTCGCATGACTATAACTATCTCATTTTTTAGCTGATTTGAGCTACATTTTTCTATTCGTGATTCTTTACATTTGTTGTCTTTCAAAATGGCTATATTTTGAGATCCAAATAACAGAGGTACGACGGTTAATGAAAAGTGTAAAGAATCACGAATAGAAAAATGTAGTTGTCCTAACTCAAATCAGCTAAATGAGATAGGACTTTTAGTCATGCGAGCGACGAAATTACCTAATTGCGTAATACGCTCTTGCAATCACAACACAATTCATTTTGAGTTTGGCAGTTAAAGTTGTCGAAAAACTTTTTGAAAAGATTTTGGAAAAATATCAATTAGGAACTGTCAAAAGAAAACGAACGGTATAATTGAGAGTTCGTTACGCAATAAGAGCGTCTGGAAAATTACCGAGTTTGCAGTAATAGATCAAAATTTTATTTGATTTTTTTGGTATTTACACCGAAAGCTTGTCTTTCATTCAGAAGCTATGTTACTCATGAAACATTTTATCATCAAAATTTATCTTTGACATAGATAAACTATGTCTAAGATAACATTTTCTTTTTTTAAATTACTGAGCCTCCGCGGTCCGTCTGTATGTCTGTTAGCGAGCTAATGAACCGTAATAGTTGGACATTTGAAATTTTCACGGTAATATGTCTATTGCCGCTATAACAACAAATAATAAAAATAATATAAAACTAATAAAAATTAAAAAGTACGGAAACCTTCGTGTGCGATTCCGACTCGAACTCGATCTTCTTCAATTGGTTTTAAACTAGAAAACAAACGAATAGGTACTTATGTTTACATTTTAAAAAAATACACAAAAAAAATCCACAACAATTTTCTTCCCGATCCATCTATCAAGCCCTCAATCTACCCAGACACCCTTAAATCCTAGTATAATTTCTGGAGGCAGTAGTCAATCACGCAGTGCCTCAATGGCAGGTTATCTTGCCGCCCAGCACCAGTCTATCGCTCTATACATCACTCGGGTGCCGCCCGCCCTTATCACAGCGCCGCACACCCCACTCGTTATTTCACTATACCACGTGGACTCGGGCAAATATCAAATTGTGTAAAATTTTATGTGTGTGTTCTTGGAGTGTGTGTGTGTTAGATTGGAAGTGTATGTTTTGTTTTTAGGTGGTAATGTTTCTTAAATTTTTTTGGCAGGTTTTTGGACTAAGTATATTTTTAAAGTCGATGAAAACTATTTTGGTACAGCGATTGGCGTGTCCAGTGTGAGACCCAACTCATCTAACGTAGTAAAATATTTTTACCGACTTCAAAAAAAAGGAGGTTATCAATTCGACACGTATGTAGTAGGTATGTAATATTATTGGAGCGGCATTATATTCACATATGACAATCTATTAGAGCTACCCAACAAATATACAAAACTATAGATGTATGTATGTGTGTCCACGCATTTCTCCGTAACTATCTATTAATTGAATCGTGACCATTGTTTTTATTGGCTTACATTTACTTGCAACTTAAGGAACAGTGCAAGTTTCATCAAAATCTATTCAGTAATTTTCAAGATATGGACGAATACGTGTAAGTGTGACGGCCTGGCTTATGATACGAGCTATGGGTGTAGTGTCAAAGGGAAAACATCTCAAAACCTTGGTCAAATTCTAGTGCAATATTTACAACAAAACTATTCGCTACTTATTACAAATAAATATTGCAGTTTTTACTTAAAACTAAGTAAGTAACTTAAGTAGCTTTTTAAAAGACTCCAATAAATAATTTATTAGAGATAGGTAGACAAGGGTATAAGCATGTGTTGTGGAAGACATGTCACACGTTAGATTTTCATAAATTATTATTCGAAAAACAGTTGGTACCTCATAATATTTTATTATAATCTAATCTAACCTTTAAAGCTGTAGCAAACCGTATGTATTCGTTACTGAGTAACGGGTGCGCCGTCTAGTACCGAGTAACGAAACGTTACTCACGAATGCATTTCGTTACTCGCATTTTTCGTAGTACGGGCACCTATATGTACATTGGTTCAGTTCACGCAAGTATCGTTGATGCGTATATTATTGAAACATTTGCTGGTCGTATGTTTTACGCATGCGCGCACTTATTCGCTGAATTTAAAAACGTACGTTCTAAAGAGCGATGTTTGTTTATGTTTATTAAAGGTACCTATTGTGTGTGTAGACGAAGTTTTAAATTGGATGAGAAACAAATAAACAAGGTAAGAAAATATTTTTTACAAATTAAAAATATGTAAGTATGTATGTTTTTGTTTTTTTATTATCGCGTATTTAAACCAAATTCAAATTTAGTAGATTCTAAAAAAAACGGAAAACCAATTTCTAGATTCCGTCAACAGTTTACTTGTAGTTCTACAGTTACCTATTATAAATCAAACTAAATTTAGTATAACTTTAACACAACTCTGGTTCAAAATACGGAAAAAATGCACCTTAGGCAGCTTGGTATGATGTATAAGTATGTTTTCTACAAATTACGAATGTTGCGATGAAGCCGCGACGTCATACTGTACGCGTACGCAATACGAATACGACTTGATTCGTTGCTCTAACATAACATAGCATGTTATGAGGTATCAGAAGTAACGAGTAACGTAACGATACGATAGTAACGAGTACTAATTTTTATAGTAACGAATACATACGGGTACGTTTTATTTCGTTACTTTTACACCTTTACTAACCTTACAAGTTACATCTTTATAGCTACTTTAGTGCTTTTTCTAAAGGACTCCTATAATAATAATAGACAAGGACACAGCATGAGTAGGCGACGGGAAGGGCATGGCACACGTAAGTCCATTTTAGTTTTTAATTACAAAACTTTCATTAATATCTCCATGTAAAGTGAATGTAGATTACTTTCAAAAACACTCACAATCTTGAGTATTATTTATAAAAAAGAGAGATTATAACAATGTGGTGTTATTTCGAGGTGTGTTTACCTTTTGGCCGCGCGTTTAAGTCAAAAGGGTGTTATCAGTGTGGTGCATCCATCACTCGGCGAACGGGTTGCCAGTGTAGAAAATAATATTTATTTGTTAGGTTTTTTTTTCTTTTACAAGTTAGGATTTGATTTTGTTGTGTATCTGAATCGTGGAAAATATATTTTAAGTTGTTGTTTTTTGGTATTTTTTTATATTCCACGGTAATAAAAACATTTCCCAACGTAGTAAGTAGGTTTAGCATTGCTTCATTAATTTTCGCCTTAATATCTTTAAATACCATTTAACAGGGCTCAGTAAATTGCTGAATTTTCAGCGAAAACTTCTCAACAGCACTTCTAAAGCCAAACATTTTTATAACCCAGTCCTCGTACTTCAATAAACAAACTCCACCAATAAACAAACAGCAACAATATTCTAAACCCAAACTAAAATCCATAGAGCAACATAAAAACGTTGAATGTGGCAACACTACGCGACGCGGCACGGCGGGCGGCACGACGCGGCTCGACGCTCGCCTCCCGTTATCAGCACCCACCACCCGGCGTTTGTCGCGTTTTATTTCAGACTACCTATAGCCTGTTTAAACTTCACACTCCCAAGCCTTTTAATGCTTGAGGTCAAGTCAACATGCTTTGTAACATGTTTTCGGAAAGTGACGCGTTTCGCATGTTTTATGGCGCGATTTTTGGGTTATCTATGCTCTGCGGGGGTTTAGTGCTGTTCTATTTTTAAATTGATGGTTTGGCTGTTGTTTATTTTTATTGCATTGCGGTGATGTTAGGATTCTTTACTTATCATGAACTTGTCATAATTGGTTATTGCAGTATTTTAGAAATTGTTAAGGTGAATGCGCAGTGGTAGACCGCGAAATTCAAATTTTCTCACGTTTTTTGCAATTTTCAGGCCAGTGTCAGATCATTAAATTATCTCTTTATGTTAGATTTGTACCATAAGCACTTTTCCTTAGATTTGTTCTTATGGTACAAATCTAACTTATAAAGATGTATTAATTATTCTAATGATTATAATTCTGTAAATACGTACCTGTTATAATTGCGAATCATATTTTGAACAAGATACAACCTTACACTGACCTGCAAATTGCAAAAAACGAAGGAAAATTTGAATTTCGCGGTCTACCAGCGCATTCACCTTAGGTGAAATAATATTATGGTTTTTGGAATTGAAATACCTAATATGCTAACGCTTATTGCTATCTAGACCTTAATAAGTAGGTACCCTACTTTTATGTAAATTGTAATTTACATGACCACACATATTTTTAAGACTAGAGTGGCCCATATGACATTTAAAGTTGAGGCCTAAATGCCGCTAAACATAAAGGTATCATAAGGCAGATAGAAATGGTACATTTGCTAAGTGCCTGTCTCAATTCTATAGTGTGAAACTTCAATTAAATACAGTATTACATACACCTACATGAGTATTGGACGTGAACAGACTTATATTCAACAGAATAAAGAAATATTTCAACTTTTAGTACATTATGAGATTTGAAATTTTACATAAAATTACAGTTTACGGTTATTTTTACCCGACTGCGTTCTCTAGATTTTTTTAAATACGCGACTACAAGTTTTGTTGGCTACATTAAAAACTTAAATAGACAAACACAACGGTAAATTCTTCTATCATATACACGCCTGTCAATCAGGATAATAAAATAATTATAGAGCTTCAAACAAACTTAAGTAGACCCATGTATTTAATCTAAAAAACTTCATAAATATCTTATTCAAATCAAAACACAGCGATCGCACAGATTATGTATGCCACCATAGACACCTCATCCCACAATAATCCCGCCTTTTATACGACCACAGATTATAAATAGTATTCTGACATGTATACTGGACAGCAAATTGCTGTATAAAACGCCACTTATGGCATGATAGGGACCCTAATTAAACAGTAACTACAGTAAGTAGCCTTATCTCGGAAAGACGAGACGACGCTTAGCACTATCTATCGTTATGACAAAAAGAAACGAACACAATCTGCGTGCACATCTCTCCCATTAAAGAAAAATAATCATAGACTATATTTCAGTGGTATGTCGTAATTAGCTTATTAATTTAGTCTTATCTAGCGAATCCTTCCCAATATTTTATATCAGATAAAGGTTTTTATTATTTTGTTTTACGATTTTGCAGCTCAATAAAAATAATTAAGATGTCGTCTAGATATAACAGCGATTATTTGTTAATTTTTAAATGTAATTTTGTCCTTATTAGCAAAAATTCCCACAAATAATAAATTGACAGGATCAATTTAATGTGGTCCTTGCTCAGTAGGTACAGGTTGATCTTAGCAATGCCCGAAAATGATCAATCACAAAGCCATTACAGTGCCTACAATATTATCCACATGACAAAAGCCAGACAAAACATCCTATAAAAAGAAATGACTAAGTTTTTCACGAGAACTCGCCATATCTCTGTAATCGGCGCTCTTAAGGCAATCCTTATCCCATTTACGTGTCTCCCATTACCATTAAAATCTGAACTTATCTCGCTCAATAAAAACGTGAACCGGTCCAATATATAAATAATATACAGAACAATAACGGCTGGTAATTAGGCAATAAATTCTTCAAGCAGATATGAGAGATATTAAGAAAAAGGCAACGTTTGATTTGTTTGTGCCTGACTATGTGTTGTGTGTGTCCGTTTCTTAATGCGATACGATATTAGTAAGAAAGACATTTGGCGTGAGTGGACATTTGAGCAAGCAGGTCGCCTTCCTGTGTCTGGAATTACTTAGTCGTTAACGTCTTCTGATAACTTTCTCAATTCAATCCATGATCTTTCCTTAATTCAAAGCAATTTTGTCGAAACTGAAGTACGTCAGTCGCATGGTTTGCATTGCAACCCCGTCGCCAACTTTTGAGCTGGCTAATCTGTTCCCTATGACATTATTTGATTCTCCTAAAGCTCTTGTCGACACACGAGAAGAACAGCTTCACTTTGATATTCCTCCAGATTCCCAAACAACTACATAAAAACTTATAAAAACCGTATCGTATCTCACAATGTACGTTCCATCCCGAAATCTCGCGATAACACCGCATTCAGTTTTATATTTACCGTGAGATAAGGGCCTGCCTGCGAATCGATTAGCTCACTCTAACAAACGATGCCTATCTGTATGTCTGGTCATCCGCTTAGCGTTAAAAATAACCAGCATCATAATCTTGTGGGATATTTTCTTTACATTTGTATTGAATAGGAACCTTTTCAGGTTCTGTTGTAAGGCTGGCTGTTGCCAAAAATATCTTGTCCACTCTTTCTGTTTGAAAAAATCGTTCTGTCAATGTCAAGTGCAAAAATTTTCCCGCACAAGTTCGGAGGTTGTGCAACAGAAAATTGTTCTTTCCACTTAAGGTATTTGCAAAATTGGTAATTTGCACCTATTGCTGACTGCTACAGCTACTTTTAAACTCAACACAATTAGTTCAACAGTTTGGCGACACACCACGCATTTTCCTTACTTCGCGTCCTTATGTTAAGTGGCCCGCGGGTTGCTAGCCTTAAATAAATAGCCGCAAGTTATCAAGCTGGCCATTTGACCGTCAAATTCACATTCCCTTCAACTTGGCATTTCAGATAGATCGGCCACCCACGTCCGTCAGATAGCACAGGACACACTCGGCGATAGGTTCGGGCTCACTCGGGTCGCGTCGGGCGGCTTCGGCCCCGCTCGTAGATGTTCGCGATTATGCCCACGCGCACACAGATTGAAGTGTGGAAATTTGTTGCTTTGTCATATTCAGAGATTTAGATACTCGATACGGACAAGTTATAGCGAATTGTTTGTGAATATTGTTTTAGAGATAATATTAATAGAGACAATGTTTCTTGAAATGAACTGCGGCGGAGCCTATTTGACTGTGCGGTAACATAAGTCAACTACAAATTGATTTCGACTTACCTATAAAAGATACTCGGCTATAAGATATAATTGCGGAGATATGCTGTCCACCCAGATTTTAAAACAAGGACTAGACTTGCTCTGCGACTTTGCCTGCTGTAAAGCTAAAACGGCTGAACGGATTTGTATGAAATTTGGCACACGCATAGTTATCTATAGACGTTATTAACACATAAGACCCTTTTTATCTCAGTAGTACGTTCCTGTGGGATAATTTCCACACCCACGCAGGCGAAGCCGCTGGCAAAAGCTAGTCAGATAATGAAAACCTTTATCACCTCTCTAGTTATCAAGCTAGGTGCTTCTCTGGTCATCAAAGTCAATCCATGAATGTTTACATAGTGACACTTCTCCATTTATAATTATAACCCGGATTTTCCACTTTAGCATGCAATACCTGCATCACGATTCCATTTATCTCCTCCGTTCACAAGAACATTATCAATGTCCAAAATATCTAGATATTAATTCTCAGCTGCACTACGTGTGCAGGATAACGAAAGTGCGCCCCCATTGGGGGTGGAATAGGGGTGTAAGGGGGTGATAGCGATCGCCTATTGGCCGATACACGATTTATGCGGTCTATCTGCACCGCCTTAATTTACTACTAGCTTGTGCCTGGATCATAACTTTTGGAAAAAATGGAAGTCATTAGTCCATTGCCCGTTGCTTACTATGGTTATAAGTACATTTTATCTATGGTAGACGTTTTTTTAAAGTATGTTTGACTTATTCCTCTTAAGAAAGTTAACGCTCGTTCTGTTATTAAAGCTTTGGAGTCTGAAATTTTTCTCAATTTCGTATTTTAGTTTAGTTGCATGAAAAGAATATATAATCAGCCCAATAATGTTTCCACTTCTGGGACGCAGGCCTCCTCTTTAAGAGGTAGTGGGCCATAATCCACCACGCGGGCCCAGAGCGGGTTGGCGATTGTCACGTAATGTTTTCGATTTTTTGATTCTAGGACGGGCCGGTTTCCTCACGATGTTTTCCTACACCGTTTTGAGAGCAGTGGTGGTGAAATAATTGACACAAACACATTTTTTTTTTTTGTGAAATATTACTTAATCACACTATCACACTAATTCACACTACTCACAGTAATATTAATATAAAGGCGAAAGTTTGTGAATCTGTTTGTATGTTTGTTACTTCTTCATGCACAAACGGCTGGACCAATTTTGATAAAATTTGGCATGGAGGTAGCTGACACCCTGGATTAACACATAGGCTACTTTTTATCCCGATATTCCCACGGAATCGAAACTTATGCGGGTGAAACCGCGTGGCATAGCTAGTATTAAATAAATTCATGATGTGTGTCTTTGGATACTGTGATACAAGATATCTTTAATTAAAGAGCTTTTTACTTTTTTATATTTGAGTTGAGTAGGTGGCTTTCTGGTTACTGTCAGCTTACACTGCTTTATTTCCACTGTTGGGATAAAAAAGTTAGTCTCGAATTATTTCTGCCATTATAACATTTAATATTATTATTTCATATAACCGTTAGGAGCACTAATCCCGGAAAACATTGCAAAAACATTGCACTTACACGTGTCGTTCGCTGATAACAGTCCATGGCAATAACGTCGCATTTCCAATAACAATCAGGCTAAGACATCATTTTCTAAATTGAAAACTAAAAAAGGAATAACATTCATCACTACCACGCCTTTTCCCAACTATATTGGTCGGCTTCCAGTCTAACCGGATGCAGCGGAACACCAGTATTTTACTTGGAGCGACTACATCTGACCTCCACAACCCAGTTACTGGGTAATACGATACCCCTAGGTATGACTGTTTGTCAGACTTTCGGGCTTTTGATTAGCCGTAACGGTTGTCAAATATTTACGAATGACAACCGGCTTAACAACATTTCCATTTCATTCCCTCTCAGTGCATACTATCCATGAAAACTACCATCAAATCGATTTTCTCATACCATCCTGCCCTCGACAAATACATCAAACATAACTTAGACATCGGAGCAGTCTAGACCAGTCTTATCTGAACACGTGTTGCCCATTCCAGATGTCTTAGATACGGGGCTTTTAGCCCGAGATAGGAGCCACTCGGCAACCATCACACTCAATCTTATACTCGTTAAAAATAAACGCGACTTGCCGATATGAGGCTATTTACAAGCTGTATGAGCGAACTTCCGAGGTGATTGGTTGTGTGAGCTCGATGTGGAGATTGGTGAAAATGTTTATTGAACGCCAAAAGGAGGTTTATTTATAAACGATGAATAAAGTTAAGTGACGTTCAAACGTCAAAAATGTATCGTTAAACAGTCTCTAATCACTACTTAACTTTCGGCAACGCTTATGAATAAAGGGGTTATTGTCTGTTACATAACAAGTATTATTTGACAACACAGAATCTTCTGGAATGATTTTTATGTGACTTCTTGATTTTTTTTTTAATGAAATAATCTGCGTTAACTGGAAAAATACAAATAAAAAGCCTTAAAAAGTTTTTTTTTTTAAGTTATGCCAAAAGGGCCTCAGCTCAGCATGTCTGGTGGCAACACTAGGTACTACCACCTGACGCTGATTTTCAGCTGCTGCCCTCGAGTATACTTTTAGATATTTTATAAGCACTTGTGAATTCAATACTCACAGTTTAAAAAAATAGTCTTAATAGCTAGGACAAGTAAGCTTTCGACTAACTTACAAGTCATCTTTTATGTTATCAATAAAGTGCAACTCATATTGATGTCATATTGAACTCAAAAGATTGTTTGGTCACAATTTCGCAAGGGTGTGGCCCTTGCGAAATTGTGACCAAACAATCTTTTATCTATATCAAAATTATAATTTTTAATGAATTAAGACGTAAAACCAAACTTAATTTAAATCGATTGCTCAATCCTCCATATTATTTGAAAGGCTTTACTTATAGGGCGGGAAATGGCTTCCGATCTTTCATGATAACGCTTACCTATTATGCACTATTGCTACATTTAAACTTGATAAGTTATTGCGATCTGTTATCTTTTAAGTCCATATTTTATCGATATGCTTGATACATATTTAATGATAACTAAGTAGCGGGAAAATGGATTAAGAACATTTCCCTGTTGGTTTAGGTATTTACATAGTGTAAGAACTACGGTTTTTCTGCACTTTATAGATAAATAGCTACTACCCGCGACTTCGTCCGCGTGAAAAATAATTAAATTAATTATTAATTTAATAATAATTCAGTCATGATTCGAAAGACACGTGGCACCATCTATTATCATAATAACGTTATTGTTGTTTTCTTCGGGAACAGCACTTTTTTTCGCGATGAAAGATACACTATGTCCGTTTTGCAATTGAAATTTTGCATATTTTTTCTCAGGTGTACAGACACCTGAGAAAAAATATGCAAAATTTCAGGATGATCGGTTCAGTGGTTTAGGCGTGAAAAGGTAACAAACAAACAAACTTATTTTCGCATTTATAATATTAGTTAGGAAGTTAGGATTTCGATTGAAAAGTGACACTATTTCTTTCTAATCGTGTCTATTTTAATCCCTTCTGCGCCAAAAATATAAATCTAAGGGCTGATCAATAGTCAGATAACTTGTATCGGAAGAATTTATTATGACAGTTTGACATAATTATTTTCTATACAAAAGCTGTCAAGCGGCAATATTTACTGTTCAGATAAGAGATACTATTGAAAAAGTAGTACTCAATCTAAAATGATCTCTTAATCAACTATCGTTGAGAAAAATGGAAACAAACATAAAAAAGACCGAAGGCTATGGGCATGGACTGTAGGTATGTACTGGTTGGTGGAATGAAATAAAGCTCAGTGGGATAAAAGAATTTAAATGGGAAAAAATTAAACAAACCAAGCCTTTTGAGTTTGACAGATACAATAAGAAACAATAAAAAAGAAAAGAATATCATTCAAATAAAAACTATAAAAATCTGCTAAAAAGTTAACCACGACCAAGGAGTTTGCAACAAAGACTAATTACTTTGATTAAAACATATATTATATTCGATTCTAGATAAAGTTTAACGCATTCAAAAACTCATGTAGGTACAGGTTGTTCCTTTCCTCGAAATAACAGGCTTACAAAGCGTTATCAAAAACCTCATTTTTCAACGAGTTACTCAGCTGAAAATGTGACAGTATAATATGGTAATTCAGTTACCATAGTTTATTATCAAAACAGATAAGTATTAGGTGTGCCTGGCAAGCCCGTTTATACCGTGCCGCGATATGGATGCATGCTTAATTAATATATACAGGCCTACTTTGTTTGCGTTCTAATTATGTTTGAGCACTGTGCGGTGGGTTAAAAAGGAGATTATAATTGTATGAGAACTATAAATGGTAATTATGTAACTGTTATGACGTTTGTCAGAAATCTCGACTCAGGACTTTTTTGAGCTACGTTGAAAGCAGGGGTAAAAAATCTTCAATAATATCAAGAACGAGTTAGTACTGATTATTATTTATTATAATATCATCGTGTAAGAAGAAAATCGTTATTTGAAGACAGAAAATGCAATCTATACAGGCGCTTTTTTTTTCATGAAAAATATTTATGTAAGTAGATTATTTTAATTTAGTTGATTCCCCGTCTCAATATATTCCTGGTACGTATTTAACTAACATAACCACATCCAAAACATCATTTAATTCGGCTAAATCTTGTCCGTACATATAAATTGGCTAGCCAGGGCAGCTTGATACGCAAATCTATTAGCTGAGACCAGGGGCGCAGACGTGGACAATGCCTAGATGTGTATCTAGCACCCACGCCTTGCTTTGTAACCCCTGCGAGCTTAAATACGCTTCCAGATACTAAATATTGTGGAGGATGCTGTGCACATATGTGGGTATGTCAAAGGATTCCGTTAGTGTATACGATGCCTTAGCATACCTACTATCACTAATAAATTATAGCTGGTAGATATTTACTATCAATTTTGGTGTTGATATTCATTCGACCTGGCTTGTGGACGAAAATTTCCTCGGTTAAAAACAGGGCCTTGGCTGTCTAAACGAAAATGCAGATGGATGTTGTATAAAATTGATTTTAACTGTAGACTGAAATGCATTAGAAATCAAAGATTTGCAGCGCTTACCGCAAAACCGTCTTTTTCGACGTCTCCTCTCCATATCAACGACAATGATGACTGTACAGTTTATTGAGCTGTACACTATACTTCTTTGTAGGTTAGTTAGTTGTGAGTGTGACTAAGATGGAAAATACTCGTACAGTAATGCAAAAGGTTTATTGATCACTACACGATAAAATGTGGAGATTCTCACATACGTCTGTTTCGCGTTGTGGTTAACGTGCACACTCCCTAGTGTTGTAATTTGAACACTAGACGTTTCTTGTAGAATGGCACTGCTGTATGTCCCAGGTGTCAAGGAGATAAGTAGTAGCAAAGTTCTTAACATGTTGAAAAATCGAAGAATGTCTCCTTTTTTGTTTTCCGTGTAGTATGCTTCGAATTGCATTCCCGACATGTTTTCTTAGATTTGCAGTTATCGTTGCCATGTGTATAAAGACAGTTTTAAGGCACATTTTTTCAAAGCAATGAACCAGAAAAATGATTTTGAAACACTCTTATCCATAATGCATCGTATCATAACAGATCTTTCTCGATCACAAAGACCAAACCTCCAAGGAAATATCCTCGATTTTCGGCCCAAAACAAAATAAACATGCAACACAGTTTCTGACAACTCAACTCCTGTCTGATTGATCGTCACACATACGCATCAAGTATGTAAAAAGCCTGAAAATAAGGTGCGTTGACACGCCAGTCACGTCACGCGTCACGCATGACAATGCGTGTCAGTTGCGTGCTTCGATGGCGTGATAAGCGTGATAGTGAGCACGCGATGCGTACAACCTTGCTGAGAAAGTGATAGTGCGCCCTTTTGACAGTGGTGGAAGGCATGAGAAAAAAATAAGCAAGAAAAATGAAAATTCGGAAATGCCATTAGGCCAGAAAACAAAAAAACCTTTTTAAAATCATTCCGCCCAAAAAGCTCTTTTAGAGCAATGTGCCTTTTAGAACAAATCTAAACTAAAAGAAGAAAATCAAATTTGGTGACTAACTTCTCTGAATTTTTTTTGTACCCCACTAACTTTTGTAGCTACTATGTTCAAATATTGCACATTTTCCCAAATATGTTGGGGTCGGCTTCCAGTCTAACCGGATGCAGCTGAATACCAGTATTTTACATGGAGCGACTGCCTATCTGACCTCCACAACCCAATTACTGGGTAATACGATACCCCTTGTCCCCCTTGATAAGACTGGTTGTCAGACTTGCGGGCTGCTGACTACCCGTAACGACTGTCAAAGATCCACGAATGACAGCCGGGACCAACGGCTTAACGTGCTTTCCGAGGCACGGAAGGGTCACGGTATGTAAAGATGGTCGCCCATCCACAGACCAACCGCGGCAAGCGTAGCTTAACCTGATCTATCGACCTGTGCAGCTGTTATTATTTAGCCACGGGCCCCTCGTTTGTAAAAGTAAATATCAATATAGAATATTTATACTGACGTAATAAATAGAATATAAAAAGTTTAAAACTCATGGCCTGGGAAAAGTTGGCGACACGACCTAGAGGCGGGTTTGGATAGAGGTGGCTCTAGATAAGGATCCATGGAAGGATTTGGGGGAGACCTTTGCTCAACAGTGTGACGTGCCGGCTAACCTAAAACGATCATGGCTTGCAAATGGATCAGATGTCGAACAATTTCCTGCCGGTTCAGCGGGATTGTCCGAAAGGGTTACCGCTGGCCCGGAACATAAAGGGCTAAGGAAGGAACACGGGTGGGTTTTAGTCAGTAAGAGTCTGACACTCCCTTCCGCTCCACCCAGAGCGGGAGGGGTCATTTGATGATTTCCCATCCTGAAAAAAAAAATGTCGAACAATTTCATTTCAAAACGCTTTTTCTTCTAACTTGTACCATTCGGAAAACCGCTCATATTTCTCTGTCGTCAAAGAAATCTTATTAAACGAGTTTCAGATGTAAATACCTACGAATAGTTTTTAGTTTCATCACGCTATAACATTAGTTTAGAAACGGCATCAACAGCAATATATTGTTATTACATCTTATGTAATCCGATGTCAGCTTAATTTGGTAATAAGATTCATTTAATCGTTTTATTCATATCTATTACATATTAGGTTAGAGTTATTTTTATGGAGGTCAGAGTGTAGTATATTGGTTTAAATCTTGATTTATAAACTGTTAGCTTCTTTGATACTTGACACCTTATAATTTTTTAAATTTAGACCTCCCCTGAAGACGATTCAAATAAATAATTTGACGTGTGCCTGTTTGTGTGTGGATTTGTCTCTGTCTGTGGTCGAATGTGGCTCGAGGATACTATGGATTCAAATAGTGACTGGGTGCAAAGTTCTCTATAACTCCCGAGTTTAAAATTGAAATCATTATCATCAGCCTCCAAACGGTCCACTGCTTGAAATAAGCCTCTCTCTTCGCACACCATTCAAGTCGATTTACAGCAACTTTCATCCAGCTGACAAAAAAGCACCTACACGTATCTACCAGCAGCTACAGCATGCTACAACTGCTGCAATTCCTATCCCACCTTAAAAACATAAAACTTGAACAGCTCTAAATTAATATTTGAATATCCGCCAATGCTTTCATAGAGTACAGACGCCAGCATATCAAGCTACCCGAAACTGTCAAATTGTCCCAATCATCCTTGAACCTAAAGACTCCTTCCTCCAAACAGGCGTGGCACGACACGCGACACAAAGGCACCGCAAGTCACGCAACGAGCGGTGGCTTTACGTCGCGCGCGATTATATCGCGTGTCGCGCCTGTTTGTAAGAGCCTTAATGCTTTAGCGATAAAGTTGAAAATCTATTAAAGAAAGACAGATTGTAGTAGCTTAAAACTCACTAAACTGACAAATAACTTCCCCAGAATGCATCCAAACACACTTCTCATTCAAATAGCCTCAATTCTCATACATTCCCGTCCCTAACTGAATATTTCACATAATAACCAATAAAATGTCACATAGTGTGCGTTGACAAACGCAGGTACTTTTATTGACACACAGAGGACGCAGTGCGTGTCGATAAGGATCTATTTCCACTTCCTCATACCTAGGGATGAGGACAGAGTGAGGAGCTTTCGGGGGTGTTAAGGAAGGCGCGTTTTTAACAAATAAAACTGAATCCATTGTATGCCACAATTGAACTTAATTAATTAACCTTGCCAAATAATTATTATGTACAGACGCGAGCAGATCAAGCTACTTTAATCTGTCAATTTTTTTTAATAGATTTTCAACTTTATCGTTAAAGCATAAGGTTCAAAGTCGATTGGGAAAATTTTGTCAGTTTTCGGGTAGCTTGATGTGCCGGCGTCTGTACCATAACCTAAAACAGGCTGATCTCAATAAAATAAAATGTTATATTACATAATGTTAATAACATATTTTAAAAATTGCTTATTGTCAATTTGTGTCTTAAATTTATTTTTATTTTAAGAATTAATTTAATCTTTTTGCTGTGCCCTACAGGGTCCATAATTATACCTTAGCTTTAAGCCATTGTGACACCTCTACAACATTACGGAATGCAAATAAATATATGAATTTGACCATAGCGACTAAAGGCTAATAGGCTAGATATTTATATGGAGAGATCAATATAAACTGACGAATCTGTGACAGGTCTGCATGCAAGCTCTTCTGGTACTATTTGTTCTGGTTGTCATTAGCAATAGAGCTTGAGGCTGTAACAGTCACATGGTACGGATGTGAATTGTGATCCGATGGACAATTCTGGTAATTTTAAGAAAGTTCACAGTTAGATCTCAGTCTCAATCTGTCAAAGATACCTCTAATTTCCTAATTTTTTGAAAAGTCTTTGACATTTGTTTGTCGCCGAGATAAGACTGCGACTTTTTGAACGTTTTAAATTACGAGAATTGTCCTTCAGAGAAAGAAAAAATGAACATGCTCGGTACCTATCCTAGCCCTGAAGGCGGACGCAACCAGCAGGGGTCCATACCTAGTATAGGGTAATGAGAGTTTCAACTAGTCCTATGCCCTCTTATTACAACTATACAGTGCTAGAGTGCGATCGTCCATTGTTTTATCCTAGGGCAAAACATTTTTTGAAATAAAAACTTCTTTAGGCGCGATGGGCGCATTTTGAGATGGTAAAAAACTATTGAACTCGCGCCGCTGTTACCGTAAGCGACACCGCGCGTTTTTTATTTACAAGATGATTCATAAAATACCCGCTTCGAATGTGTTCGGCTGTCCTCGGGATGTACTCGGTTTTAATGTATAGATATCCGATATGTCAGTGAGTGATGGCAAAGTATTCTGCTTGTGTTTTGTTTTCACTTCTGTAGGCACTCCCAGAGTGCCACTGTTTTTATTTTATTGCTGGATTGGCCTGCTCTTGACCTCGATCACGTCTGATGAAAAGCGATGGATGAGGTCTTTGATGGAACGAACGTGCCCAGAAGATGCCTGTTCACTCTTGCTTTGAAGGTAGAAGGGTTTTATGTGGAAGGGAATACAGACAATATCTACCCGCTACAATAACTCGCGATGAGGGGATGATTTGTGCTCGCGATGCACTGTGGTCTGTGGGCACCTAGTCGCTCCCGCTACCGCTATATTCACCGCGCGTTCACTCTGGTCGAGGCCTTATGATATACGGCTAATGTTAAGGTGACATTATGTGATAGGGTGCAAACTTTGACATATTTGTGTGCCGTGTTGGTGTGTTTTTTGACGGTAGTTTAAAGTTTGGAAGTGGGTCATGACTTTGGGTAGTTACAGCAGTACGTCCTTCCTAGTTGTAAGTGGTATTTTTAATATCATTAGTTGCTAAAACCATTGGGTTTTAACAATTACTAATGATATTAAAAATACGTAGGTAGGTGGGCGTTCGTAGCCTTCAAATAAAAGTATGCTTAAAGTGACATAAGTAAGTGACATAAGTGATAGTATCTACCTAATGAAAATCATGTTTACATAGGGCATATATCAATATAACAATGCTATATTTCAGAGCAGAAGTATTTTTCTACTTTTACCGCCAAAAGAGTATCGCTGAAAAGCTGTAGTTAGGTTAATACATTCACACATGTCTGAGAGCTGGAATGTTACTAAAACACCACAAATTCTTTAGATCCAAGTGTTACCACCATCAAACTGACCATACATTTTGTTTTCAGGTAAGTACACCAACAAACGGACGAGATAAACAACACCATGTAAGGTAACGTGCATATTAACCGACCATTCTGCATAATGCAGCCGAACTGGACAAGTGCCTAACGACTACAAAATGCGTTTTAAATTCACTTCAGCCAATAGTCAGAGAATACTGCTTACAGCATAATGTAACATTAATCCTTAAAGTCCATTCAATTTTAACAGTATAACCGACGCATAAAAACGCAGGATTGAAAGCCGAAATAAATATCGATTCATAACTAGGGTTACCAGATCAAGAAATGGTTTTAAGATTTTTTTAAATGGCAATTTGAGTAAGTTTGAATAAAATGTGGAATCTAGATCTTTTCTTAATTATGTAGATTTTTTTTATCGGAAATGTTTATTACTTGTTTTTTTTTTATAAAAAATTCGTTTGCGGTTCTAGTTCAAAATACCTCGGTACTCGTATATTCAAAAATATTTAGGTATATTAAAATCTCATAAAAGATTAACTTCATTTTTCTTAGTATTTTTGCCACACCGCGCACCATGATGGAAAACATGTAAAAAGTAAGGGTGACCACACATCGTGTATCGCGGCAGAATATCGCGCGGCTGTCCGTTTATTGTCATCCGCGGTATCGCGGCTACCATCGCGAATTTCGATTCGTAAGCGAAGACAGGTCAACGCGGTGTAATGATACCATCAGTCAAAACTTGGCTTTGTAATAGATGGAATGAGGAATTAGCCTGACGTTTAACGTGGTATTTTTTATAGGGTATTGAAATTAAACTCTACCGGTTTATTCTGTAAAAATCTGACCGTGAAATTTTTGAATAAGTTAGCTAGAAGTGAACCGTCATACCACCTGACATTAGAGATTGACAGCCGATTCTGTTAAAATCTCACCATGAAAACTTATTAGAAGTGAGTTTGAAGTGAGCTGTCAATAGTCAATCAATCAGGTGGAATGACAGCTCACTTCAAGCTCACTTCACCTAAGTTTTCACGGTGAGATTTGTATAGAATAAACCTGCAGGCCATTTCAAACCCACTTCAACGTGAGATTTTACAAAATAACACTAAGCTGTATTCTAGGTCGTTTCCATGAAGCCTATACTAACTAAATGGCATTCAATGAAAGCGAAGTTGTCGGTCACGAGTCGAAATTTTCTTGAACAATATTTCGAGGAGCCTAATACGGGGTTCTTTTGCAATATAGCAAGGTAACGGGTCATCGTATAAATTTTTCTGTTCCACCTACCTAGATGAAGAACCGTCTACCTACATCAAGGCAAATCAATGATTTTTTATTGCCTTTAAACATAAATATTATTAAAATTGACGTAGCATTGACCAATACGTAGCGTTAACTCTCTCAATAAAGTTTTTATTGACGTGACGCTGGCAGAATAGTCGACAACAACTCAGTTGCGAAAGATGAAAAAGAAATTTACAATAAAAATATCTACTTTTTAAAAACATAGAAATTACTTTTAATTTTCCTATTTCAACAGACTAAAAATCACTTAGCATATTCTATTAATTCCTTAATAGATTGCCTATAACTTTATAGGTGTAATAAGTCTTGACGATCAATCAATTAGAGTCAAACGCGTTAACATGATTATACTACCACGTTCTACCAAATCAATATATTATACATTCATCACCAGTCAATTACTTTAAATCTAATCGAAGGAACGATCTTTTCGTCCTTAATAACAATGCTATAAAAACTCAAGTCGTTTCGTGAGTATAACCTAAATTCCTTGTGTTTAAATTATGTACATATGATTTAAATTAAATCGTCTCCTATGTAAGATGCAATCTAGATAATAAATAGCGGTTTATATTAATATTTATAGAAGTAAATAAATATGTAATTAAATGCTTTAGTGACAATGAAATGCGTATTATGATTGTTAAGGTTTTTACCGCTTTTTAAAGAGTAACTTGAAGATTTGAACCAGTTTTCTGGAGTTTTTAGGCATTGTTGTATTATTTAAGGTTATTGAATTATCGATGCATCAAACCAAAGCAAAATAAAGTATTTTTAAACAATACGATCCATTTTCTATATTAATATATACCATAACATTAAAAAGAGGGAAAAATTTGTGAGTTTGTATGTAGGGGCTAATCTTCGGAACTATAGATCCGATTCCAAAAATTCTTTCACTGGGAAGCTACAGTATTGCCAAGTATCATCACACTAATATTATAAAGGCGAAAGTTTGTGAATGTGTGTGTGTCTGTTTATGTGTTTGTTACTTCTTGACACTCAAACGGCTGGACCAATTTTGATAATATTTTGTTTGGAGGTAGCTGACACCCTGGATTAACATATAGGCTACTTTTTATCCCGATGTTCCCACGGGATTGACATTTACGCGGGTAAAACCGCGGGGCGCAGCTAGTAGGATATAATTTTAAGTTAAGACAAGAAATTTCACGACGATGCAGTCGCGGGCAGAATCTAAAGCAGTAAAAGACCAAGTGTGTCAAAACCTTTATTCTTTATTCTATCAGATTTCTACGCGTAACGACTTTCTCAACTTCCTGAAAACGGTAACAATACTATTCTGAAAACTTAACTATCAAAACAAAGGTTTTTTTAACCACCCAAGCATTATTTTTTAACAAGTCTGTAAAACATCAACTCACGCGCACATCGCGCAATACATTTGCCAACAATCTCTTCGCCACAACTCAGCATGGACGCCCGTAATTGCCCTCGCGAAATATCGTTGACATCCCTACTCCAAACTCAAACCAAGCCCAGGGATTTTATACCTTATGTTGTAAAAGATAGGGTTTACATAGACGGTATGAAAACTTCGAAGTGTCTTTCTGGAGATTTATCCGCTGTATGGCCTAAGATATTTATAGTGAGGTGGCATTGTGCAGATTTGTAGTCGATTTGCTAGGTTTGTGCGTTTTTAAACGCCATTCGTTGCGGATTTATTTGATGGTGCGATTTTTAACATGTTTGTTTGTCGGTGGTGCGGTTTATTTAAATGTTGGCTGCGAATGTTTGAGCTTGTGGCCCCTGAAATTTGGGCTATTTTTATCCCGAAAGTCTTGCTATTTCATTTTTTTGCGATCATGATCTTTTTGCTACTTGAGGAATTTTTGTTTTTATTAGGCATATTATTGGTAGATATGTTGTCTAAAAACGGGCAAAGGCTTCCCGAATTCCGAAAAAATGAATAAAAAAATACGTTTCTGATTATGTAGATTTCGTAACGTATTCCTATATTTAAATCAACATTGCTCAGGCAGATTATGCATCTTATCTCTTGTGGATATTTCTTATATATCCGATTTAACGAAGATGATTTTGAAATCCGAAATTCCTGATAGTTATCTTCTGGTACATAAACATTTTTATTCTGTGTCAAAAATTATGCAAGCATGCAGAAAATGAAAGTTAATCAGATGAGGCGCTTTCAAAACCGCAGTTTTTTCTAGCCAGCTGCATTATCAGCCTGTAATGTGCCCACTGCTGGGACACAGGCATCCTCTATGTACTCACATAGAGGATGCCTGTGTGCCTGTCCCACTCGGGAATGGGCCGTAAGCCTCCACGCGGGCCCAGTGCGGGTTGGTAGATGTCACGATTTACATGCTGCGATATAATTGCCTGTGGCATACCATAAGTGTGCGTACACACGTGCGGCACGTTTGTTCACGGCAGCCGTCGACGCGTGCCGCTCGTGCGTTTGCAGACTAAGTAGAAGCAACAATTAAAGGCTCCTTCAAACAGGCGCGACACGCGTTAAAATCGCGCGCGACACAAAGGCACCGCAAGTCGCGCAACGAGCGGTGCCTTTGAGTCGCGATTATATCGCGTGTCGCGCCGTTGTCGTTGGTGTATTACGCAATTACCCCGCGGGGTTATTTTTATAGAAGTTCATAAAGCTATTTTCAATATCTAGACTAATTTAAATCAATATTTGAATATTTATATTTAAAAAGTCGTAAATATACTATCTGACATTTTTCGCTGTCAAAATAAATAAATTGTAATACCTACATAACACTGTGGAAGTAATGCACAACTTTTTTTTTTATAAAGCTCTAGTGACGCACCTTCTCGTGCCAAGCCCTGGTCTATAAATTATTTCCAATGTCACGTTACAAAAATAATAGACAAAGCGAATTAATTTGAAAACCAATGACAACCCTCATTTTTAGCGCCGCGCCGACCTGTTGAAAGAATCGAAGACGACTATGCTAATATATTTCAAGTTCTAACAGTAAAGAATTAAAAGTGACATTATCAACAATTATTTAATTACATAAACATAAATTATATTATCTAAATATTAATCTAACGAGATAAGTGTGAAACGGCACAAGTGGGACCTGTCCACAAACTTATTTGCAAGCCATCGATTAGAATTATTAACGTATCAAATGTCATGAACATAATAAAATCGATATTTGTAGACGTAAATTCGAACATTTATATTCATTTGCTTATAATAATCAGAGGTCGGCGTTTTTCATACCTATTAATTAGGGGCTATATTTAATTATTATACTGAATTACTTATTTTAAGTGAGGCTATAAATATATTGTCAATGGTTTTATTATAGAATCCATTTAAACTAGCTTTGTACATTTATTAAAAGTAAAAATAATAAACATGGGTCGATCTTCCAGGTTAAGCAACGCTTGCCGGTCTGTGGGTGATCATCCATTACATATCGAGACCCTCTCCGTGCCTCGGTCCCGGCTGACATTCGTAGGTAGACCTTTGACAGTCGTTACGGGTAGTCAGGAGCCCAAAACTGAGACAATCAGTCTTACCAAGGTGTATCGTGTTACCCAGTAACTGGGTTGTGGATTTCAGATAGGAGTAACAATGCGTAAAATACTGGTATTCAACTGCAGCCGGTTACACTGGAGGCCGTCTCTAAAATAGTTGGGAAAAGACTAGGCAAATGACGATAGTAATTAAATTACCATCTTGGACGGAAAAATATAGAAATAACTAATAGAAACAACGAACAAACAACATGGATTCAAAACAGACCAATAAAAAAGCAACCGCTAGTGATGGGCGATCGCACAAGACTCGATCGATTACAAATCGCCTATCGATACTCGATACGGCGGATTCCCGCGGAATTGCACAATTTCCCGCGTCGAGTCGACAAGGCTGGCTAATGAGAGCGTGGATACCAGTACCATTGTTTACAGATGCGATCGCGGTGTTATCTCAGCTATTTTTGTACGGTAGCCATGTTTTACTTATCTCTATACATTCATATACGATGTTCGTCGATTGTTCCCTTGTTTTTCGTCAGCGCGATCTCGTTATTGTTTCGCGATTCTTTGATATTAATCAATGTAGGATTTGGAGGGCTCTGTGTAATTATTTGGATTGTTTTAATACGTATGATCGCGATATGGGATTATAAACAAATGATCGTTAGCATAATAAATATGGCGTGACGGGACGTCTACTTTTACAATAGCGTTAAACTAACATAATTAAAACTTTCATATATTATGTGTGATTTATTGTTAAACTAGCTTTTGCCCGCGGTTTCTTCTGCGTGGATGTCGGAAAATAGCACACGGGAACGTACTATCGGCATTAAAAGTGTGTATGTGTTAATCCAGGTTATAAACTATAGCATCTGTGCTAAACATTCAAATCTGTTCAGCCGTTTTTGCGCCAATCCCGAAGATACATAGGTACATCCAGACAATCAGACAAAAAATATTCGTATCTACCTATTATATATATAAAATTCCAAGTCCTGGTTAATATATCAACCCACAGCCTAAACCGCTGCTCCTAGAGACATGAAATTTGGTGGGTGTTTTCTTTGTGAAGAGTAGGTATCCACTAAGAAAGGGTTTTTCGAAATTCCATCCCTAAGACGGTGAATGGGGGAGGGTTAAATTTCACGCGGACGAAGTTACGGGCAGAAGCTAGTTTAATAAGTTCCATAATTATTTTAAATGTCAGTCTGTCGTCTGTTCTGCTGTTAGCTAGAGATCATTCCAATTATTTATATCCCACCCTTCAATCCCCCGTACCTTGACCGACACACTCAATAAATTATTCCATCCACGCAAAAACACAGTTATAATAAAACAGTAAATTTTAAAATGCAGACAATAACTAAACAGGTGCTGAATAAAGCACGAAGCAAATTAGGGCGGGTAAGATGACGCGATAAGACGTCGGTCGCGCGTCACAGCGGCGACACAAATCGCGCGGTGATCGCGCGTCAATCGTGTCGCGTAACGAACCGAGTATTGTATGCAAACGCCAGCGTTGATATGTCCTAACTCAGATATAGAATCTTTTACATACGATAATAATGTAACATTTATTTACTTAGCATTGTTTGCGTTTTTCTTGTCGAATTTTATGGATTTATTTTTTAAAATAAATGCATACCTGCCACTTGTTGATTCATAAGGATTTTATTGCCATAAATGATAAAACATCAGCAGGAACGTCAAAAAACAATACTCAAGGAAAGAAAAAAGTTGTACAAAATCCACGATTTGCGTACAAAATTCTTATTATCAATTTTTCCGCAATCACCCATATTATAAGTTCCATTGTGCGGCCGCGATAGCCCCAGGCTTCGGCTCAAACTGATCCTTTCCTAAACCGTCCCTCCAGCCTTGTAATCCCGTGCTAACAATTTAAATTCGACTCTAAAAGCGTTCATATTGGCGCTCATAATCGCTCGCTCCATTCTAACTTATATGACGTTCCGTCATTACGGCTGAGCGGCTTTTCCCGCGTAACCGCCAGTTTGACCAGCGCTAAACCGGATTTTATGTGCCTTTTTCATAAGGTTCTTATTTGAGTAGAAGGTTGAGGGCCTATAAGGCATTTGCTCCGCGGCTATGCTGGCGCTATCGGCATCACCTTAATGATGTCTCGATGGTGGATAGCCATTGTGTTGGATGTAAATTTGTAGCCGTCGGCGCGGGTAATGATGTGAGAACAAACTGAGATCCCGATAGCCAGATCTGGATCGCTTTCGGCCCACTGTGCAAGGGATTGTATTCAACTTTCGGCGCTCAAACTCAGCCCGTGCGATCTCATTGTTGTTTTATTTTTTGGAATGTTGAATAAGCTTTGTTTTTTAATGTCCACTGTCTTGTAAATCATAAACTGTATCGATGTTTCGATCGTTTTGCTTTGGATTTATTTGAACGTGAAAGAAAAACGCCAACTAATATTGTTTTATACGTTTTGGTAAAAGGGGCATGGGGTATAAAATAGTTGGACCTTTCAACAAAAACTGATGTGCCCACCCCATTATCTAGGACCCTAAACCTTTTCATACTATTAAGTACACACAACGCAACTTAACAAACAAAACGTTACAAATTCAAAATGGCTGCGGGAAAATGGCGACCGTGATGGCGTCATTAGCACAGTTATCGCACTATTTTGTCGAATAGACAAAATTTTCAGTCTTTCAACGTGCGTCGGCGTTATGAAAGCGGTGTAAATGATGTTTTGAGGAAAACACGATAAATAATAAACCCACTAAAATGAGGTTGATGAAAAACGACACGAGCGATGCGGGTTATTAATTTTGGAGGGAAATTAGACCGCCATTTTGTAAGGGTAGTGTTGTGACCTAATAGGATAATGTTAAGTCGACCGATTTAGAAACAAGTCGTTATAAAGGATAACACCATTATACTTAATTATTTTTTGTCTCGCTGGATTCGTGTTATCTTTGATACGCTAAGAGCTCAGCGCGTCCACCTTGTCGTAGGTGCAGTTAATTTATTCTAGATATTAACAGTTTTAAAGTTCTTAGCATTCCGCATTGAAATTGTTAAAATGCCTCATTCATTATTCCACTCTTGTAAACGTTAAATTCTAAATTACTTTCAGATAAAAACAATAAAAATCTGTTTTAACACAGCTTAAAATCACAATGACATAAAAAACGATTTACTTATATTTTTATTGCAATTTAATCCTAAAGTACAAGTGTTGTGTTTAAAATATATCTGGATTTCATTAAAATAATGCTTAGTTTATTTAAAAGCCAAAAGCATTATTTAAAACGCATGCTGCCAGTATTTTTAATTATATCCATATCCATAATGAGCCGTTATCAAATATATCACACTTATAAAAATTAATAAAACATATACTTAACTATTCTAATACATAGATACAGAATACTGATCATTCCATCGGCAGCCACTTAACCTGCATTATCTAAATATAGTAAACCCAAACATAAAACAGAGCATCTGCTTAAAACATTTTTAATCACAAAATTTATTATCCCACGTAAACATAGCAAAGGAATCCACAATTAAGTCACTCGACTACGAAAACACGCCATAACATCTTTATCGGGGTTGAATCGATTCTTTTTTCTTTTAAATCGACTAAATACAATCTGTATCGAGCATGGCGCCGGCCGATCTGTTTTTATCGTTGTATTATCGAAGACTAATGCACTGGCCGAGATAACGCGGACATAAGAGCGGGAGCCGATAAACTCGGTGTGGCCATGTTAAAAATAGTTTACACGCTTAGTTTGTTGTCTGGTAGGGTTATTGGTTTGGTATTGTAATGGATTCTCGTGTTGTTGAAACAATAAAATTTTATGAGCGAAAATATGCAGTAAAGAATCATCAATTTTATATGCAAGTGAAATAAAAGTGACATTTGTCAAATGTCAATTATGTACTTATTTAATAGAGAAACAGCTGTAAAGATTTGAACAAAATTGAATTTCATTAATCACTAATAATGATGCTTAATTGGATTCACTTAACCATCTAAAAATTAAAACAAGGACAAGTCTCAATATTATCGTATTTTATACCAATTATACCAAACTATGCACAGCCCTATTCCACAGTTACCACTTACAAATTTCCAAAATTCAAATCCCGGTTATCGTTCGAAACGAATACGTCTTCCTTATTTAAATTGTCATTACGAACTCTTTCGTTCGGCATTTATCGGCCGCGGCCGGCTCGGGGAGATGGCAATAATAAAAATTATCTATACAAATGGGCCCGGATTACTCGACGACATAAATTTCTACTCGCCCAATGAGAGCTGGTACAAAAGATAAAGGGTCAACGATTTTTAGAGCTGTGTTTTTGCTTCATTTTTAGTTCAGTTGGTTATTGGTGATTCTCTATTAGGTGTGGAGCTGGATGTGGCATGCACACGAGTTGAGTTTCAAGTTTGCCTTCTAAGGGAGAATCCTACAATGGTAACCAACACAGAAACAAGTAAATTCTATTAGCTTATTTAAACTATAACAGCTCTTGTATCGTCTTAGTTCTGCTTCCTCACAACATAGGTATTTTTTAGTAGGTACCTATTGTCAGCTGGATTTCATTTCAAAGAAAACTTATACATTATCAATCAGCTATTGTAGCATTATTTAATTATGAACTGTTTAATCTAAAATAAATCCAGGCCTGATAGCACAACATTTTCCTAGGTTTGATTTATCAACCTCGTTTGGTTTGGTTAGTTGGTTGGTTAACCAACAAAACTGTAAAGTTGTGCACACTTCCATTCCTAGCTCGTAAAACAAGTGATTGCCAAAGAATAGAGAAATATTTTAAAGTCCAATCCTGTTAAAAAGTGTAAAAAAGCTGAGATTCGGCCAGCTCGTCGGTATCGGGTGCTCACTGTGCTCAGCGAAGCACCGCCACAGAGTTATTCGACAAAAATGCTAATTTTCAAATCTCCAACGCGTTCGCCCGCCCGCGATCCAAACGACACCGCACACTTTTTATTTTAAGAAACAAACCGATTTTTATCCCTTTACCCCTTTGCGCTTGCAACACTACTCTTTATTTTTTTTAAACGGTAATTTGAGCAGTAATTTGACGCAATCGTCGATAAAAGTCACGTTATTCGATTAACATCGTATAAGTATTCGATCGCAATCGCGAGTTTTCTTTAATTATATAATTTACATTGTGGGGCCCCCTATCGATTCCATCTCTCGGGCCTCGCTAGCAATTTGAAAGATACCGGATACCGATAAAACGTGAATTTATTAAAAAAATAAATACCGCCTCGTCCTCGTGCGTCGCTTTCTCGCATTTATGAAACAGCTGTAAAAAATATTATGTCGCATTGATAACAGTGCGGGACAAGTTTATGCGATTTATTCATGAATTCAATTGATTTCTTTCGATTTATCTGGGATCTGTTATTGTCCGGTTGCGCTTGGATACACAGTCGTATGTTATGAAGGGTGTCAGGTAATAAAGTGTCATAAAAACCGTGTGTAGGTTCATGAAAATTGTAGTAGTGCTAAGAACATCGGTATTAGATTGTAGCGCGATCCATCAAACGCTCGTTAACACGTACTCGGGCGACGAGCCTCGGCCAAGTTGTTTTTTTTTTTCAAACCAGTCGGGGCTAGTGTTGGGCGCCTGTTTTTGTGAGTGGATCGATTGTCGGTAGTAATTGGTATGGGAGTAGTCGATGTTAAACATGATGTTTGACGGTGGACCGAGTTAATTATTTTCGTGTCGTAGGCGTGCTGCGACCGCTAGATCCTATCGACATCGAGATTGTGCTGTAATACAAAAAGGAAATGGATCGGTTTGACGTGACCGTTTCACTGTAACAATGCTTTGTTAGTTTAAATTTAATTCGTTTTCTTTTATTACGTATAGGCCCGTCGCACTATCATGTTCACATGAATAAAATACAGACAGTACGTCCACGGAATGCAAATAAACTAAAATCAAGATCACTCGATGCTAGCAGTTATAAATTGTGCTTTTATTTTTCTCAGTTGGCAATAACTATCTTGAATCTTTTGCGGAAGACCGTTATCGTGTGCATCTGTTTCGCGGAATGTCGCGGACTCAAATCAAATTACGCATTCGAAATTCGAACGGCGGAATCAAAGGCCAGGCTGTTGATATCGCCGCGTGCGCAATCGACATATTAATATTCGATCTATAGGCGTCTCGATGTTCTCGATTCGTATAATTAAAATCGAGATCGATCCGATTGGACGTCGGATTCCGTCACGTTATTCATCATAAGTACCGCCTACTTTTGACGCCTCCAGCGATGCGTGGACGCAACTTTTAAGCTGTTTATTTATGTGTATTATCACTTTATCATCAATTTTGCGATGTATTACCAGCATTGTTATTAAAAGTGTGTACCGTCAAACAAGCCAACTTTGCCAATCAAGGTATCTTTGCCCTAAAAGCAATTTATAAGCAAATCCGCTAACATAAGAAACAATTTTAGTTTTATGGCAACATTTATTATTTGGGTGGAAAGTTGATTATATTTGTGGCAGCACTATCTAACGCATTCGTTCCAAAGTTCATTTAGTAACTTGCCAGAACTTGTCGAATGCGGTGTATTTTTTTGCGGGCAAATTTCCTATGGAAAGTGTTTGTGGATTTTACCTCATGGCGAAAACACAGGTAAGTGTATTTTACTGTATGTTATAGAATATTAGTTGTTGAGTATTTTAAATATAGTTTCATTATTCAGGACTTTATAAATCAAAACTTCTAATGATGGGCAAAGTTACCCTAAATTGTTCAGACCCATCCATGCCAACATTGCCCGTTATCAAAAAGCACTCAGGGTTGTCACTTTTAGTTATTTTGTAACAGGTTGAATTAACGCAAAAACACAGAAACGATTTTCACGATTTCAGGTTTAGCTCCATAGTAAAAGTTGTTCATAATGATGAGTACAATGACCCCGTAAGAGGAAAACAGTGATTAAAATTTCACCCAGTATATGTATAGAGGTGAAGTTTGTGATTGTATGTTTGTTTGTGTATAGGGATAGGATATAGGGTATATTTCATTAGAGTAGATGGCAGCTTTTATTGTACATTGCAGATCCACTTAGCTTCAATTTTATTGTTATTTTTAATTTCAGAAAAACAAACACAAGTCTAGAATTAGACCAAGAAAGCCAAGATGTGAAATTGGGTCCCGAGCATATAAAAATGACTCCGACGTGATGTTAAAGCTTGCCTGCGAAGCAGTTATTAAAGTGTTCAGAACAGAACAACGGTATTGATTAATATTATTATTGACTGAATATTGTTACGATTCCTAGCGGTGATTTTGACTGTTTGTAATATATACCATGTGATGTGATTTATCTACTAATTGTGATTTTGTTCCTCATGGGCTCTATACATACGGAACTTATAAAAGATTTTTATTATTGTCATTAGGTACTTACTTGTTGATTTGTTTTGCTGTTGATTCAAGTTTGGACATATATTGATCTCATTTTTTGATATAGCATTTACAGCTTAAAGCTAACTTTATTGAAATGTTCAAAATAGAACAACGGTATCTTATGTCGAACTGTCGACGAAATTGGAATAAACATTTAATTTTGAACACAATGTTTCATTTCATTACCATTTTAACGTCTATTCATATGCACCCAACACCCACAAAAGAAAAGTGAAAATAACATTTATTTAATAATTTTACTGCAATGTGACAACCATTAAAATCTTAAACCGCTTGTTGGGCCTTGTATGGAAAAGGGCACTAACCGCTAGGTAACATTGCCCACTGTTTTTATCACGAAAATATTTAAACTACAAACACTATTTTAAAACTTAGGTTAAGATTGCCTTAAATTGTACTCGTGGTGCTTTCTACGTATTTATAAGAGCTTGATTTGCGTCAAAAATCGAGTGGGCAATGTTGGCTAAAAGTCCGGATTATTTTGCCCGCCATCAAAATCGAACAAATCTTGGTCTAAATTTTAAATTTTTTAATGTTTTACATAGCAAATGCGTGCATATGGTCATATAGTTGTAGTAAATGAAAAAATATACTTAAGTCCCATAGAAAAAACTTGTAATATATTCGATTTTCTTAAAAAAACGGGCAAAGTTGGCTTGTTTGACGGTATTCAAATTATATTATAATCTCGTCCACCGTAATCCTGGGTTATTAATCAAAACGTGGCACACGTGGAGTTATGGGGGGACGTATTATGAAATCGCATGTGTTTTTACTGAAGGCGCGGTGGGGGGGTCGACTCGTGAGCCCGTGCAACGTATCGTCGCGTTTTGCATAGATTTAAAAACTCGATAGTTATGCAAATGTCGAGACTGCCGTGTTTACTTGTTTCTGAGTTACGGCGTGCCACGGTAATAGACCCGCGCCTATCAGAATTAGACTTTTTTGTGTGTTAAAGAGTTTTTTAATGTTTCTGCGACTACAGATTGCATGTTGAGAGGACATACGAGTGGTACATTAGGAAATTTAAATTGTTTACATGCACGATGTTAAAAGATTTGCAAGAATCTTGGGGCAAAAAGTTATCGTTGTGGGGATTTCCTTCCTGATTCGAGGTGATTGTTAAGCTTACGAATTTGAGAGTACATGGAGTTTCTTGCCCGTTCTTATTCATAGGTACGAATGGGCAACTAGCTTCAACTTCCTGACTGACCGACTCCCAAAAGGGTCTGCACTTGGTTTACTTAGTTAAAATCAATGCTTTGATTTTGAGTTTGAATGGAGAGTGTTATAGTGACAAATGGTTCACTCGTTAGATACTGCCTGCACAAGTTATACCTACTTTTAAGTGCTTACTTAATTGACTTTAAAAAACGTAAGTAGGCAAATGGTTCTAATCTTCATCTTGATATTCATCATCATCTGCCTAGCCTTTTTCCAAATATGTTCGGGTCGGCTTCCAGTCTAACCGGATGCAGCTGAGTACCAGTATTTTACATAGAGCGACTGCCGATCTGACCTCCACAACCAAGTTACTGGGTAATACTGTAGTTTCATCTTGATATTGTAAGTAACATAACATATCTTCACGCCTCTATCCCACGAAGGTTAAAGCAGAGTTCCACCTAACCTATAGTACACCCACATTTCACCAATATCAAAAAGTAATAAAACTGTAATGACGCGAATGTTTCGGAATGTCGGCTAATACCCGTTACTGTATACATATAATTAATTACTCCATAGGTTTTCCTCCCATACTAATCAAATAATCATAGCAAAGGCCTGGCCCTGATATTATTTTGTAATAAGTATAACTACCATTTTTAATTTTGCGCTGGCAATCACTATTACGTTAAGGTAATGTCATGGGGATTACTAATGTCATTCGTAAGTAATATTTAAAAAACAATTAACATTTCTTACTGTAGAACGACCAGGGGGCCCGTGGATAAATAATAACAGCCGCACAGGTCGAACGATCAGGTTAAGCTACGCTTGCCGCGGTTGGTCTCTGGATGGGTGACCATCTTTACACACCTCCGTGCCTCGGAAAGCACGTTAAGCCGTTGGTCCCGGCTGTCATTCGTGGATCTTTGACTGTCGTTACGTGTAGTCAGAAGCCCGAAAGTCTGACAACCAGTCTTACCAAGGGGTATCGTATTACCCAGTACTGGGTAGTGGAAGTGAGATAGGCAGTCGCTCCATGTAAAACACTGGTATTCAGTTGCATCTGGTTAGACTGGAAGCCGACCCCAACATAGTTGGGAAAAGGCTAGGCAGACGATGACTGTAGAACGACCAGCACGTTGCTTTTTTTATTAAATGCTGATCCATATTATGTTTACTACATAATAAGTAAGTCGGTTGCTTTTGAGTTTAGGTTCAAAGTTCAAACAAAGATACTGAAAATTGGCAACAATGATGGCCAAAGAAAAATACGTTAGACTGTTAAAACCACAGTTAGAGCACAGGATGAACTGCCAATGAGCTTGATTTGTAGCGATTAACTCACTTCTTATCGTAATGGGATCTAAAACCGTTATCGACAACTGTGGGTGTACGACAGAGCACCTCTATCTATACCTGTTCAAAGAATTCAGGGTGCCTATGTGATCTTTTGGTCTAGAAAAATAACCAACATTTTCAAACTAACCATTACTAAAAATTACTGCCTCTTGCTGACCCTTCAAAGTCCAATAACTTCCATTTCCTTAAATGGCCACCCATCCAAGCCCAACCAGCGCAACTTAACCTCCTTGAGCAATTGATGCGACCATGATTCTACCAGGACCTTTTACTTACTTTTTTTACCTTACTTTTTTTTGACATTTAGAGTGTAATAAAAAAAATTACAATCTAAATGTCAAAAGAACTCATAATACAAAGAAAGCAAAAGAAGCAATTACTTGTGAAATGTTTAATTTCCTCAGTCATATCTACATTCGATCGAGGGTACTTACTTGTGTTTTTAAATACGCACACCCCGGGAGGTAGGAAAGAGTGGATGTGTTTTTTTTTTTTAATTTTACTTGAGCTTCGAAGTATCAATGGAGTAAGTCCTACTACATATGAGTTTTTGATATTGGTCACTAAGTGAACAGGTGGCATGATGATATCACGCCTGTATTCTTCGGAAACGTAGGCAGAAGTGTCTAGCACGCCTAGATTTCCCTACTTATATAATAAGGGCCGTACTAGACCCGCGTGGTGGATTACAGCCCACTCCCTCTCACCGAGAGGAGGCCATGTCCCAGTAGTGGGAACAATATAATCTGCATTAGCGATTTATTTGCCAAAAATGTAAACATAAATTAATTTATGGAAAAATAACTTTAAATCCCACACATTAAAGTTCAATTTACGCTACAACTTCAAAAAGTTTTATACCTTTTTCAATAGTCACTCTGAAATCAACTTAAGGGGCACACACAGGACCTAAACGCAAAATACGCAAGTTTTAGAAACAATAAAAGCATATGATCGACTACAGTAAACAAAATCAGAAAAATTTATGATATTCTTCAGGATATTATGCTAGGTAGATAGTGTGTTGAAGACATAATACAACTAATTTGATACAATAGAAAAAAAAACATGAAGATGCCTCCAAAAACTTTCTTTGTACAATAAAAACCATACTAATATACATACAATCATTCGGATTTTTTGTCAGATTATTCTACAGGCAACATACTAAAATACTAATGTTTTAATTTTTTAGTCCAAACAATAGAATTTTTGTAATTAAATATTATATTTGCATCATATTTTGCAATAAGTTTCCAGCGGATCAAATCGGCATTTTTTTTTGGGTTCTGGTGCTTATAAAATAATGTATCATCAAAAAGGAAAACAGGGACATGCAAGTAGTTAATATATATTATTCTGTAAAAAAACATTGCTTTATGGTCATTAGCCAGAAAGAAAACAGGCGAGAGCGTTTCTATGGAGAAAAAACCACACGCATTTCCTCTTAATTACCATTAAAATAAAGTTGATATTTGTTTAACTTGAAAATTAAATAATATTAATTTGAAACATAAGTTTGAATAGAATTTAGACTGATTATGCCAAATAGTAGAGTCTGTCCATTCTGATACTTATGTCTTTACAAATAAAGATTTCTGTCACTACATCTTAAGCTTCTATTCTCTTTAATAGTTCTTAGTCTTTTTATTTCAAATTAGGGAACTGAAACTGTACGTCAATGAACAACGATACCGTAACTCATTTCTGACAGTGTTAAAAGGAGCCCTAAGGGCTTAATATGAGCTCTAATTACGAGGCACTTAAAGTCGGTCAGCTATAATTTTGTATGTAAAGTTACCGCTTCCGACTTTGAAATTGACTGGCAATTAGGTCTCATATTAAAACCCCTAAGGTGGTATTTATTTCTAATTAAATAATGAGGTTTCTAAATCTATATTTAGTGTTACTTAGCCTCCAAAATCAGCATTCAATCTTTCTCTTACAGAAAGGAGGCTATAGTCCCATTAAGTTCCCCTTATTAAGTCCCCTGTTGATGATGATGAAATCATAGAAAGAAAGAAAGAAAAAAAAGAAAGAAAATACGTTTATTGGCGGCAAACATGACGCATAAAAATAAAAGACACAAAACAGAAAAACAAAAATAACAATTTGGGAGAAAGTATATGCGTCACATCTACGCAAAACGGCCAACGCTCAGCATAATGCTTAGACCCTACAACAGCAACAGCCTACAGCAGTCCACTACTGGACATATAATAGGCCTCTCCAATTGCACGCCATTTAGCTTGATTCTCAGCAACTCTCATCCAGCTCCTACCATCCACCCTGAGAAGATCGTCGCTCCACCTAAACTGAGGGCGTCCTACCTTACGTTTGCCGATTCGCGGCCTTCACACAAGAACACGTCTTCCCCCACGGTCATCGGTTCTACGGCTAATATGGCCGGCCCATTGCCACTTCAGCTTGCTTATTCTGTGAGAAGGAACAGTTGGTCGTAATGATAGTTCGTAGGTGTCAAGTCTTGGAGTTTTTGGTTCAAGGACATGACGGTTTCTTCAAGGTTTTCCTTCACCGTTTTAGAACAGTGGTGATTGCCACGACCAATGCTCACTGATTTAGTGTTAACTCAATAAAACAGCACTGAATGCAACATTTTAAGTTTACATATCCCGAAGACTTGAGATGTGAAAGTGAGATGAAGTGATCGTTCGAGCGATAACATGGTTAGCTCCAAATCTTGTACCTACACAAGATTGTTAATATGTTAAACTTTAATGACTCGGATACGTGTCGAAACAATGTTTATCTGCCAGATAGGCTATTAGTAGATATTTGATCTATTATCTATCATCGGTAAATGTAAAGTTATGAAAACCCGTATATAGGTAAGTGCTCTTAGAGAAGTATAGGTCCTATACTTCTCTAATTGTAAATTTGTCCTATACTATAGGACAATATGTAGGCAATTTGGAAATCTAGCCTTCTAAAAACCATACTTAAGTGGGAGTCACCTTCTGGTACAGGCTGATCACTGTCTCTAATGCAAGCGTTTGCATACCGTCCAGTGTTGCCAAAATACCATATCAAATCTACCAAACTACCTCCTCACACATGTGGCAACACCTCATGAATATTAAATCCTACATCAATCATACACGGAGGTTGAGATTTCGCTATACGATTACAAGCACTCGTTTGCCGGCAAGGGGTGGCTTTGACGATATTTAGTTAGCACGTAAAACTGGGTTAATTAAAGTGTGTAATTAATATTGTATAAACGTGTACTTTACGTACTTGAGTTCCGAGTGTTTATAATCTTTTTAACGGAAGAACTTTTTTTATTGCCAGTAGGGCTTTTAATAGGACTTTGACCTCTTTGGAAGTCATCAATAGACTGCTTGATGAATGTTTTTCACTTTATATAGGATTAGAAAAATTATAAAAATGGTAATTCAATTTAACTCAATTCAATTTAAAGAAAACGGCTTCTTAAATAATTTTACAATGTGAAGTGACTTTTGCACAAAATTCTCTAAGAAACCATGAACTAATTTCTAAGGTAGAACTTGATATTTTTTCCTCAAGCAACACCGAAGATAACGAACTAAGCGTGGCAACATTTATCGCGGTCTCATACCAACATCGCGGCTGTACGTTACTGTTATCGCCGGCCGCGTGGACATCTAGATTTATTCGTCATGAGGCAGGACGTGGACACCACAAGGAAATGTTTATCTACTACGTACTACGCTTACTTACCAACGTTTTTGCTCGACACGTCTCCATTACAATGCAGAGTGATTTTTTGTTGGATTCTCTGCTTGGATTGTAATTAATTGATGGCGGCAATAATGATTGATGAAATTGGCTTGAGGAAAATTGAATAATTTCAGTAATGAACTTTACATTTTTACATCCTCTATTCATCCAACTTACTAGACTAACTTAGAGAAATCAAAGTTACTAAGGGTTGACAAGTGTCAGCTGACTATCATTATCTGAATGCTCATTATCTTCTTGAGTCTCAAAACATACACACCAGCTGATCAGACCTTCAATCAGCGGCACGATATCTATCTTTACAAACGTCCAGCCATTCCCACTCAACAAATCAACCAGTAAATGAAGCACAAATATCGTATCGTAAACGAAACGGACACTTGTCCCACAGTCAGACTCAGCACAACATAGGGCGTAACGATAGCGGAATCGAACCGGCGATATGTTAATGCGCGTCCGATCGTGACGCACGACGTTCATCCTGCCGGACACTTGCAGAAGATCACCACCTTGATATGTACTTGAGAATATTTTTTATGTATAAATAGCGTGGCTGTGAGTCGTTGGAAATTGTATTCAATGGGTTTGTTATGGTTTTGTAAAGTAATGAGCTGAAATGGGGTTAGATGCTACTGCTGCTGCGGATTACAGTTTATTATAGGGCTCTTTACTAACTTAATAGTGGCGAAGAGATTTTTAACACGATTCTTTTGAACTACGAGTACCTCGTCGGTCGAGCACGAGGCCCTGGATTCGATTCCCGAGTCGGGCAGTGTTATTGAGTTTTTCCATCTGGAATTTCTCAGTAGCAGCCTGGAGTCTGAGTTTGTGCTCGATTGATGGCAACTGGCTCGCTCCCTGTTACATGGGACTTAAATAAAACTAGTGTCACTCCTGTAGCGTGATGATAATGTTATGGCATTTAAGTCATTTTTTTTTACTTTTTGAACTAGCTTCCTCTATAAAAACTTTCAATCTTTAACACTGTTTGCATCTGACATTGCACCTCTAGCCAATCTAAAGCAATCAAGATAAAGACAAGTAACCGAAATTTAATTTAATGAAACTTTAAGCAAACTAGATTTCTTTTACCAATCTCAGATTTCAGTCTAGCATAAAGTTATTTTATCTAGCTTCTAAGAACAAAAAACATGACAACAATACACAGTTTGGAAACTTATCTTTAAGTATCGCGAAACGAGTTACTTACAGACCATCAGCTAAATTCAATTCATTCCGACTGTTAGTATTAAACACCTATGATATTATCGTGCAGTCCACACGCATGATAGATGTACACACTCCCTAGCACAACAAACACAAATAAATCAAGATGTGTGGAACGATAATCTCGTCCGACTTTGTCACTCACCTCTTTGTTAGTAACTTTTTTAGTAGCTTTTTTTATTCTCAATCTGGCAACACTGGTAATGGCGGCCATAATGTTGTGTAGTGACGTTAAGATGACATGTTTAAAAAAAAAAGAAAATTTTGTAGATAAGTAAATGTTTTTGGTTCAGATGAAAAGATTGCTTTTGTTAAGATTTTTGTCTAAGTTGATTGACATTTTAATCATGTGTATTTAGTTTTATTTGAAGCTTTGTTACTGAAGTGCATGAGCAGTAATCGTTGTTCCGTAGGACAGGACGTAGGGGAAGACCATCACTTACCTACTTATGTCGGGCTTAAAAAGTAGAACAATTTTTGTAGGCTGCGGATTAAGATCAATTCGATTTCTCTTAAAAATTCTTCAACAACTTTTCATGAAGCTTTACTGTAATCTACACCCTAATGAGGGTTTTCGTGAAAATTTACGACACCAGTGGGCACCACTGTGACAAGAGGTCTTTCAATATAAAATATATGATGACGTTCATCATTCGATTCATTCATTCGTTCATCATTCAGTCATGACTAAAGAAAATATAGGCTCTTTGACAGATGTCTGGACCTGACGTATCAGTACTGCCACCTGGCGAACATCATTTCAGAAAACCCTCATTGCGTAACACACACTATCAATCTTAATCTGAATAATTTTGAAGGATATTGTTAATCCATTGCTTCATAATTATGTTCGAAAAATGAGTCTGTCCAACAACGTAAACAAAGCAATGAATATTGTTGAGCTGTCAAAATGAAACCAATTGCTACTGTTAGTATGTTACGCAATTACCCCGCTGAAATTCAGAACTCTTTTCACATCTACGCTTTGGAATATGACCATTTACTGGAGAAGCTGAAATGAACAGCCGTATCGAAAAAGCGGTGTTAATTTTCAGCTTCCGAAAATCCAACATTTCATACATAAGTTCCACAAACTCGTAGCGTTTGTACCGCCATCTAGCGAAAGAAAACAAAGTTACCGTCTCATTAAAAATTCTAAGGAAAAGGACAGTTCGTCGATGCAGAACGAGATAATAACAATACTTAGACGTACATTAATATTCAATGAATCAGTTTTTATCTCGTGTTATCGGACAATCGGCTCATTTCAAGGTGTATGTCGGTCGCATGGCGAGTGACGACCACTACCATCGGTTGACGAGCGAGTTTTGATGGTGGATTTAAAGAGGTTCATGAGTTACAGGATACCTAAAATATTAAACTTTATGCACAGTAGGCTCTCGTTTAAGCTCGTGGAGGCAATAAATGCTACTAAGGAATAAAAAACATTGCAGTGCGGTCGACGAGAGAATGCGTTCTTGTTGTCAGTTTCATACAAACGAATACGTGTTTTGCGAATTTGATCTTTATGAGCTACTAGAATTGTCGCACTGACAGGTATCAGGAACGCTTTCTCTCGACTCCGACTGTATTAGAAAATTAACAAATGCAGTTCAGCGAACACATCTGGTGATTTTATTAAATCTAAACTAATGCAATATTGGAAAAAAATACAATAGAATAACAAAGAAAATGGTGAAAAGAATGCGTAAGGTATTTCAGGATCGATTTCACCACGTTGTAATCTTACGATGTTGCACTGGTCCATGAAGATGGTTTGTTAAATAATATTCCATATACAAAATTACAAGTTTATTTGGTAGAGGGTTATCAAATTACGCTTGTATTCCACGCAGGCGGTTGGGCAGACTTGTACCTATGTACCCCCACTTTTCGCCAGTTATGTGCCATGTAACAGGGGACAAACCTATTGCCATCAACCGTGCAGAAATCCAGACTCCTGGCTGCTACTAAGAAATTCCAGATGGAAAACCCATTAACACTTTACCCGGGAATTGATCCCAGGACTGCATGCTCAACAGTAGCGCTTGCGACCACTAGATCGCTGAGGCAGGTTAACAAATGTAGGTACCTAATAAGTTATGCGAAGTAACTTGATGAACTTTTCAATGTGAAGATTAACCACGACATGTGAAGGACTCGACAAAGTCAGAACGTAAATTATTCTACCATTCACTTACGCTACATGTATACAAGTAGGTACCTAAGCAAATATTTAATGAACGTCCATATTTATTTATTTTACTTGTAACCCGGCTTCGTAGTTTACTGATAATTTTTTAGAAACAAGCTGCTGATGGTTCCTATTTGAACTTTACTACTCACCACCGTGCTAAAGTAAATTTATAAGGTATAATCTGCTAGGAAGGATAATTAAACAAGTACCTTCTTACACAATACAAAGTTTATTGGAATTATACAAAATTAAAGTACACATACAAACAATGTGGCAAGCCACCAAATTAATGTACCCTTCCCAGAGTCTATGGCATACACCCACACAACTAGTCTCCGTTCCTAGTGGTGTCAGTGCACGCCAGACTTGAGACTAAATAGCAGTTTCTCAGAGTCGCTATAGCGAGTCCGTGGGATGATTGAATTAACAACTTCTAGCTCAATCGAACAGGTATTGGCCTTTTCCGGACTGTGCTCATAGAGGGAAAATAAATACTATACGAAGCAAACCCGAGACACAAGATCCTTACAACAACTGGTCTTAAAACAACCTAGTTCCTACAAAAGGCCTAACTCTCTCATAGATTAAACCATAATGACACACTGATAACACTCTCTATAAAATCCTCAGTATAACCCCTTCAGTTGACGGTTCAGGGTCCTTGGCGTCGTTCACAGGAGAAACCTGTGAACACACGCGAACGCGGCCTACGGACGAGATGGTGACGCTATCGTTACCTGGAGTGGCGAACTTCCCTCAACACCTGGATTCGGTTTGGTAAAGCCTTCCTAATGTCGGAGGACCACACCGCAAGGGAGAACCATAAATCCGCCTGCGCTCTGATGAATGTCAAAACACCGCACGGCGCAACACCAAGGCAGCGAATCAATCGCGCAAACTTATCAGGCTAGCATAAACAGCCAGACGGAATTCTGCCAAAATAGCTCCTACTTATTTAAACCCCAAGGGTTATTTGGACACATCCCAATCCTCCTAGGATTAAGTCCCTCAAAAACGCCCTTTAGGCTCGAGTCCTCGTTCGTAAAAAACGGACACCGTCCCCGCCTGTCCCTCCAGACCAATCTGACAGTTTCTCGAATCATCTTCCACAGACTATATAGATTCCTTATCGATTCGTATCTTCATTTTGTCAAACATTATGTTTGACATAAAATGTGGTAAATTATGTACGTTTGTTTATTTATTTCTTGATTATCCAAATAAACTTGCAATTAATCACCTAAGCAAAAAGGCATCAACGCCATCTGTGTCACGCAGAACAGCATTGACATCCCTGGCGTAGTCCGCCGTTAATTACAATAGATGTCGCTACTAGACACAATCAATAACTAATTTTGCAACGTCACAATGCCCCTCTTCCCACAAAAGGTTTTTGTGTACGCAAAAACCAACACCGCCCTCGGTGTTATAACACTGGAGTGGGTTTACAAATTCTCATAGAAACTGTAGTGGAAGAGTTCTGATCAATTTATAAATTGATTGTTGTGAAACGTCATATACTTTTTTTTTTTAAGATGAAATATAAATAATTTCCTTATTTTTCCTACTGTAAGTAAATAACCAACCTTATAAAATCCAAACTGCCAGGAAACCTATTCTTCTTACAAATCTTCCTACAATCCGGGCATAACCCCCCCCATTCTTTCATACATCCCTGAATTTCTTTCTCTTTCAATCCTGTAGCAACTTGCATTCAAATCGCAGAAAGCCACCTCTTGCATACTCCCGAATTCCGTCTGTAAACCAGTGGAACTCTGAATTGTTTAATATAAATCTAAACGATCTTCCTGGTGAATATGTTCAGCGAGCTGATACATATATCGGGCAAACAATGTGCATAAAACTCACCAGACAAGACGTATACTGCGTTCCCAGAAATAAATATTCTGTAAACATAATGGTGGTTTGGCTTATTTTAAGAGTCACCGGCCGCTCGTAACTAGATAAGCACTAGTGCTATCTAAAGTCTCACCGAAGCAACAATGCTATATTGGCAAAACATAAATTAGTGAAGGCTTATTTTTGAAGTCACGATCCGCTTCATATGAAAAAAAAACAACCAAGCGAGCTTGGCTATCAAAGTTATGGACCGAGCCATTAAAAAAAAATAACACAAGACATGCAAGACAGCAAAATTACTGTATACAATCTTGAACGATACCCTAGACTTACGTTCATAATATAATAATCAAGACAATTTACTTATAAATAAAGTATAGCATGCATATAAGCCTTGTCGTCGTTGTTGGAGTTTACTTCCTAACAACACGTGAAACACGGACTACGGCTAAAAAAACCCTCGGCTGAGACGACCGAATAAACTAAAGATTATGTTAATAGATTTTCATATCTTTTATATGCCAAGAGCCCAATGGTTTACCATTTAACCCTATAAGCTCATAAACTAAAGGTGCAAGCTTCTTTTTCACTATGCACTGTTGATATTTAGGAGCCAACTTAGATGCTTTATACTTCTCCGCATCACTTTGGATGTAAGTTTTACGCCAAACCATCTGGCCTTCGCGTAAAGTGACGTGACGCCTACGCAAGTTATAATATTTCGCGTTTGTGGCATGAGCCTTAACAATATTGGCGCGCACCTTTTCGAAAATCTCCTTTAGAACTCCTAATTCCCCTGCATATTCTTCACGAGGCATAGCTACTTCATAATCGCAGTCGTCTGTGTTCTTATAAAACGTGCCGTTTATAATGGGTTCTCGGCCATGGACCAAGAAAAATGGAGTAAATCCAGTTGTTTCATTTACTGCGCTATTTAAAGCAAATTGTATTTTCGTTAAATTGAGATCCCAAGTCCTATGATCTTCTTTTACATAAGTTGAAACTGCAGTCATTACTGTTTTATTGTACCTTTCAACCATGTTAATTTGTGGAGTGTATCTAGGCCCATAATGCACTCGAGGTATGTTGTACTTCTTTAAAAGGTTACAAAATTCCGATCCCGTGAATTGAACCCCATTATCGGTAATTACGGTTTCAGGAATCCCGTGAGCCAGAAGAACATAATTCTCAAAGTTTTTGGCTACCAGGGCACTAGTTGCACGGCGTAGTGGAAACAATAACGTTTATTTTGAAAAACAGCAAGAAACTACAAGTAAATGTACAAAACCCGAGCGTGATTTCGGAAGTGGTCCAACTAAGTCTATAGATACAGCTTGAAATGGTCTATAACATTGTTTAGGCTGACCCATGAGACCCGGAGTAAGAGTAGTCTTATGTTTATAAGCCGAACAAATACTACAACCCTTGATAAACTCAACTACGTCACGATACATTCCTGGCCAAAAGTACCTTAAACTTAACCTTCGGTGTGTCTTAAAAACACCCAGGTGACCTGAAGTAGGAGGTTCATGGTTTTCAGACATGACCTGTGAACGCAGTGATTTGGGTACTACCTCTTTCCAGTCGAACTCATGTGTTAACGCATATTTTCCTTTAGTGTATCTATATAGTAAACCTTTATCTACGCGATAGTTGGGGTAATTTTTCGGGCATGACGAACAACCGGCCATTATTTTATCATACCATTCGTCACCAGTCGGTGTAGGCGTAATAGGAGTATTAGTTACAGCCTCAACTTTAAGTAACCGTGATAAGGCGTCTGGTACAACATTATCTTTACCCTTCCTATGCTCGATGGTATAGTTATACTGGGATAAGCGACAACCCCAGCGTGCTAAGCGACCTGTTGGGTTTTCCAAATTTTTAAACCACTTAAGTGAAGCATGGTCAGTAATAACTGTAAAATGTCTGCTACCCAAATATGGTTCAAACTTTTCTACCGCATAAATGACAGCCAACGCTTCACGTTCCGTTGCACTATAATTACGCTCGGTTTTACTAAGGGATCTACTAATATAAGCAATAGGGTGGTCATTCCCGTCAATATTCTGGGTTAACATACCACCTATGCCATAACTGGATGCATCGCAGTGAACAGTAAACGGTTTTTCAAAATCAGGACACGCTAAGACTGGAGCAGAAACTAAAATATTTTTTAATGAGTTAAAAGCGTCGTCTGCCTCTGGATTCCATTTAAATTTGACCTTGGTGCTGGTGAGTGCATTTAATGGCGCTGCTATAGTAGAAAAATTTCTAATAAATCTTCGGTACCAAGAACAAGTTCCCAAAAACATTTTTACCTCTTTCGCGGTTTTTGGTACTGGAAAGTCTAAAATAGCGCGCACTTTTTCCGGATCAGTCCTAAGACCACACTCATCCACCACATAGCCCAAGTATTTTAATGATTTTCTAAAGAATTTACTTTTCCCGAAATTTATCGTTAAATTTGCACTTTTTATCCGTTCGTGTAGCCTTTTTAACAGAAGTATGTGTGTATCTAAATCCTCTGAAACTACACAGATGTCATCGACATAACAGAATATTAACCCCTTGGTAATATCACTACAAAACGGATGGCCAAACAACCTATCCATTAATCTTTGCTGACGGGCAGGAGCTCCGCAAAGTCCAAATGGCATTACTTTAAATTCAAATAGTCCTCTACCTGGAACAGTGAAACTGGTTTTCTCCCGTGAAGTTTCCTCTAGCGGTATTTGCCAAAAGCTAGATTTAAAATCTACAGAGCTTATATATTTTGCGTTTTTGAGACTATCTAAGATTTGTGGTATGTATGGTATTGCATAAGCATCCCCTTTTGTAACCGCATTAAGCTTCCTACAATCTAAACAAAACCGCAATGTACCATCTGATTTTGGGACCATAAGGACTGGATTGTTCCATGGACTTTCACTTGGCACCACCACATCGTGCTTCAACATGTTGTCCAATTCCTTATGAAGTTCTTTTAACTTTTCTGGTGACATTGGATATGGTCTGGACTTAATGGGCAACGCGTCGCCTGTGTCTATCGCGTGTTGTATTAAATGTGTTCTACCCAAACCTTTGGACTCAAACGATATGTTATGAAATTGTTGGACTATTAATTCCGCTATTGTTTTATGTTCCGGACTCAAATTATCAAATGATTCTACTGTGTTAACTATTGTTTTATTCGTATTATTATTAAAGTGCATAAATTGTTTAGGTGTCTCAATATAACTAATGTGTTTAAACATTTGAGGCATCAAACTAAAAGCTATCCAAAAATCCACCCCAAATATTACATTTGATGTTATGGATGGTATTACATAAAATTTAATAATCTTTGTTACACTATTGAATGTAATAGGTAACCTTAATATACCTATAGGATTGCTTTCGGATCCATTTGCAACGAGAATTGTTTGCTTTAACTCAACTGAGGTATCTAATGAATAACCTAAGTTAATAAACTTCTCATGGGCTCCATTGCCTATAATTGAAATATCTGCTCCTGAATCTAACAAACCGTATAATACTACATCATATAAATTCACACTTAAATATGGCCGAATATCCTTATTCCTGTCTGGCTTAAACAGTGCTGACACTGATCTGTTATACTTGTAAAAATTAGAAACAAATTCTAACCAAGATTTCCATTCACCTGGATCGACCGTTTCAGGTGGTTGGTGACAGACTGTTGAAATTAGTTTTTTGCATCCTTTGGTTCCTTTTTACATTCTGGACAATTCCTTACTGTGAACCCTAACTTTCCACATTTGAAACATTTTGTTTCTTTTTGTTTATCTTTACAAACGGGACAAGTTTTAATAGTAAACCCTATATTCCCACACCTAAAACATTTTATCTCTTTCGCGGATGGTTGTGGTTTGGGCTTGTGTTTAGTTTGTTTGTATCTGTTGTCATGGTGGTCAACGCTGGCTACTTTTGGTTTCAGTTTTTGGTCTGACTGTGAAGTTGATTTGTAAGTATTTGACTTTATATCCTCTGCCTCTAGAAGTCGAGCAACATCCTTTAGTTCTGCCACTGATTCCGGCTTTACTAAAACTAAACCCCTAGATATGGATGGTTTGACATTCTTTTTTAGGATTTTAATCTTTTCTGGTTCCGTTAAAGGTGTCTTCAGACGAGAGAATAATCCATTCATGATGGCGAAATACATATGAACGGGTTCATCATTTCCCTGAATTCGTTTCTTGGCCTCATCCAGTAAGTTATCCTCATAATCAATGGCATGAAACTCACTAAGAAGCAGATCTGTCAACTCCTTCCAAGTTGCCACTTGACATTTTGCACTCCTGTACCATATTAAAGCGTCACCCTTAAAAAACGCAAAAGCCGAATCAAACAACACAGAATCACTTATTCTAAATGCCTTGGCACGTTCAGCGATTGAATCCAAAAACAAGAATGGGCACGACTTACCATCAAATGTGACATTCCACTTACAAATGTTTTTACTGACTGCATACTGAGTACCATTACTATCGAAGTTGTCCTCAACCTCTGGCTTTTCAGACTGTGACCGTACCTCAGAACGAGTGTACAACTTGACGAGTGTTGGTTCATAACCCTGTATCACAACCTTAAGTTTCTCCTGCAGAACACAATGTTTCTCCGTTTCACAAGTTAATCTATGCAGACGATGGTATAAATGGCAATACAAAGCCCTAGCACGAGCAAGACTATACTTATCACGAGTCTTTTCGGCACTGTCCACCTTGGCTTGCAACTCCTTCAGCTTAACCTGAATCGTATCCAGTTCCTTGTCAATGTCCGACTCCTCATCTACAAACTCGGAGGGACCAAAGCCTAAACAGAGTGATTTGAGTTGTTTTCGAAGTTTTGAAACTGTATCTGCCGGTGTCTCTGCACGAACAGCAACCTCATATGTCAATTCGTCACGTAGAAGGGAATGTATGTATACTGTCTCTAAATCCATAGCGATAAAACAACTCAACCAAAACCAATGACTAACTAAACGCAAATCGTGTATAACGCGTTTCGGAACGCACCCTGATATATCAAAACGTCAAATGTCACCAATGTAAATGTATAGGTTAAGTACCAATGTATGAAAACGAATGCTGAACGATACAAACAAACAATGCTGCTTTTTGGAATGCCGTGGTTGTTTTTTAAATCTGGGATTAAATAATCAGTGTTAAAACGTTAAACAACGAAATGACCGACCAGTTGTCATAAAGATTCCAAGTGTCCCGTTTCAATGGAAGTTGATTCCTACAAATTGTAGTTCCCTGTATTGCAAAATCCAATCAATACGAGTGAAACTTGCTTCTAGTGTTATTATCTTACCACTGAAATCCTCTAATACCAATATGAGACTGCTAAAACACCTCTGAGAAATACCTCATAGAAATTGTTTACAATTTTTAAGATTACCCCCATTTGTTTATAACTTTTACAGAAATTAATGTTGGGTTTTTGTCTTATAATACAATGTTTCACTATTAAAAATAAATGCAATCCAGTTTATCAGGACATCAACTGAAACAACCACATGAACATAATAACACAAAACTGTTGTTTCTTATTGTACTAATTATCTTCCAGTTGTAATAATTATTACTTGTATTTGTTAAACAAACTGTACCACAAATGCAAACTAGAATGCTACATAAACTTCAGAAATATAGGTAATATTAAGTCACCAACCTCTAAACAAACGTTTGGTACATATATAGTCCCAAAATAATTATCACAATGCCACTTGTCTTACTTGTGAGTTGGGCATACATACAAATAAACGAAAACAAAAGAAACAACAAAAGATACAAAACAAATGTAACCAACAAAAGAAATGGTTTAATCGTGGTGCAACGGCCACTATATATTTAAAACTTAAAACTAGCCTTAAACTACTACAAGAATCCGCCAACTGAAAGGACTGAGGGAATTGAGAGAGAGAGAGAGATATTGTTATTAATTCGTTCACCCTATATAATTAAATAATTATATACCGTTGGGCGCCAACTGTAACCCGGCTTCGTAGTTTACTGATAATTTTTTAGAAACAAGCTGCTGATGGTTCCTATTTGAACTTTACTACTCACCACCGTGCTAAAGTAAATTTATAAGGTATAATCTGCTAGGAAGGATAATTAAACAAGTACCTTCTTACACAATACAAAGTTTATTGGAATTATACAAAATTAAAGTACACATACAAACAATGTGGCAAGCCACCAAATTAATGTACCCTTCCCAGAGTCTATGGCATACACCCACACAACTAGTCTCCGTTCCTAGTGGTGTCAGTGCACGCCAGACTTGAGACTAAATAGCAGTTTCTCAGAGTCGCTATAGCGAGTCCGTGGGATGATTGAATTAACAACTTCTAGCTCAATCGAACAGGTATTGGCCTTTTCCGGACTGTGCTCATAGAGGGAAAATAAATACTATACGAAGCAAACCCGAGACACAAGATCCTTACAACAACTGGTCTTAAAACAACCTAGTTCCTACAAAAGGCCTAACTCTCTCATAGATTAAACCATAATGACACACTGATAACACTCTCTATAAAATCCTCAGTATAACCCCTTCAGTTGACGGTTCAGGGTCCTTGGCGTCGTTCACAGGAGAAACCTGTGAACACACGCGAACGCGGCCTACGGACGAGATGGTGACGCTATCGTTACCTGGAGTGGCGAACTTCCCTCAACACCTGGATTCGGTTTGGTAAAGCCTTCCTAATGTCGGAGGACCACACCGCAAGGGAGAACCATAAATCCGCCTGCGCTCTGATGAATGTCAAAACACCGCACGGCGCAACACCAAGGCAGCGAATCAATCGCGCAAACTTATCAGGCTAGCATAAACAGCCAGACGGAATTCTGCCAAAATAGCTCCTACTTATTTAAACCCCAAGGGTTATTTGGACACATCCCAATCCTCCTAGGATTAAGTCCCTCAAAAACGCCCTTTAGGCTCGAGTCCTCGTTCGTAAAAAACGGACACCGTCCCCGCCTGTCCCTCCAGACCAATCTGACAGTTTCTCGAATCATCTTCCACAGACTATATAGATTCCTTATCGATTCGTATCTTCATTTTGTCAAACATTATGTTTGACATAAAATGTGGTAAATTATGTACGTTTGTTTATTTATTTCTTGATTATCCAAATAAACTTGCAATTAATCACCTAAGCAAAAAGGCATCAACGCCATCTGTGTCACGCAGAACAGCATTGACATCCCTGGCGTAGTCCGCCGTTAATTACAATAGATGTCGCTACTAGACACAATCAATAACTAATTTTGCAACGTCACATACTATCTCAAGATAGTCTTGAGTGCACAGTGATTACGGTGAGTTATCAATCGAGATTATGATTTGTAGCCCGTGGTAGCGGAGACCTAGGTGATCGCTCACGGGCGTCAGAATCACAGATTTGTATCACCGCGATTGTGACGCCACTGATGCACGACTATTTTAATTGGACCCTGATCTCAAACCAGATAAAACCTCAACAAGATGGCCGCTTTGTTTTTTTTCCTACGTGTGTAGGCACGTGTGTGACGCCTGTCGACCTTGTTACAACCAAACATTTAACATTTAATGAATTAAATTCTATGAATTTTCATACAAGAAAACGCAACATGCATTGTTCTCTTGTATTCGTGAGGCACTTCGCAGTCAAAGGGTTACACCTAATCTCACCAGCTCATTGTGAAGTTCTAGTCAAAACTATGCGGGCTAGCTTTCAACGAATACATGAGTCGCATGTTTCTCTCTTGTACGAACGCAATGACATGTTTATAAAGACAAAGGGCACAGATGTATATCATTTAACGAATCGACGTTCAGTTCGCGAGCGCTGCATAAACGACACCGAGTCACGCCATCTATCTGATTGTCCGGACAACCTTTCGCCAAGCCAACAATCACAAGCTTATAACTTATTTAGCGAAAAACAGAAGCTGGAGCGCGACTAACGAACCACGATAAGCTCGCGTTCGGTATGACGCTAACATTAAGCTGCCAGATAAAGGCAGCATTAGTCGGCCAATCGCGCGTCACCGAACAATCGTAATGACCAATCGGAACGCGCGCACACTAGGATAGCGTGACCCGAACGCAATCCGATCCGAGCAGTGTTCGTTACCGCGAGATGGCGGTCGGTGCGCGGCCGAACCAATCGTCGCGTCCATCTCGCTGTCGTGCCCATATAATGATCTTCACAGGGCCAGGAGAATGAAGTTGAGCCTCTCATTAATTGGCGTTTTGAGTCGAGATCGCTGCGCGAAAGATAGGTTAATTCCTCGCTCGGTAGAGATCGTTGTCGCTCAAAAAGGAAGGTGAGCGAGCGTTTTCTGGAAATCAGATCCAATTACAACGGGGTCCGTTAAGTTTTTGTTCTGTTTGGCCGCGGGCCCGCTCACGATATTGATGGACGAGCATCGGCCGTAATGACGGATCAACCGTCCCGGGTGCGCGAACTTAATCTCGTCCACATTTCTCGCATTTGTTAAGACGAGTGGCCGGTGCGCGCGCCCCACCCACGCGGCGACATTTACATAGCGCGTCCACGTCTCAATTAGGAGCGCTAATGTATGCCTCGACTCGCGAGGCTCCATCTGACTGACGTCGACAGATACCGGACGAAACGTGACGAGTGACGACTATCGCGGAACGTCGCTGCCAACTCACCATCGCACAGCTATTAACAACACTAATAGGAGCCGATATGGCATGAATTCTTTTTGCTCCCACATTTTTCATTTAGGTGCGCACTTGCACAGTCAATAGATTCTGACTTGTATTGTTTTTGTTTTCAGGTGAGGACGAGGAATGGGGAAACGAGAGCGAGGCGATGCCGGGAGAACCTCGCACGCCAAGCTCAGAGGGCGAGCGGCCCGCGTCCAGCGGAGGCGCTTCGCCCGCTTCGGGGGGCTCACCTGCCGCATCGCCACCTCGCCTGCGCCTCAACACCAGTCTTGCCACAGACCCCGCGCTGGCCCCGCAGGCAACAACGCTCAAGCGTGAGCCACCCTCACCGTCTCCGCCGCCGCCACCTGCGCCGCAAGCAAGAGACTACCTCGCTCTAACGGCGGCCGCCTTCCCAGGGCTGTTTCCTGCAACTGGTCCTCCCGGCTACATATGCAAGCCGTGTGGGATTCGGTACTCATCTCTCAGTACTTTGCAAGCCCATCAAGAACATTACTGTTCAAACAGACTGCCAAAACCAGTCGAGCCAAATGCCGCGTCCGATCCAGCTGTAGATGAGTCCAGCAGTGAAGCAAAGACTCCTCGTCCTGCAGGCAAGCAATATGCTTGCACTTACTGCTCGTATAGTGCCGACAAAAAAGTTAGCTTGAACCGACACATGAGGATGCATTCCTCTTCCCCGGTTAGCAGTGGAACCCCAGCGCCGACGCCGACATCTAACGGTGAAGTCACGGAGGGGCCACCAGTGCAGGACCGCTATTGTGCCGATTGCGATATTCGCTTTAGCTCTATCAAAACATACCGAGCACATAAACAACACTACTGCAGCACAAGGCAAGTTGTGAAACAGGCTTTAGCTGCGGCCCGGGGCGGCTCTGCGACGTCAGGGTCCGCGCCACCCTCGCCTGGAGCCACGCCTCCAGCACAAAACCAGAATCAGTACGCACTCGCGTTACCCACGAATCCGATTCTCATAGTGCCCTACTCGTTATTACGGGGTGCCAGTACTCTCCCAGGCACGACACTGCCTGACCCAGATACGCCATGTTTTCTGTTACCGAATGGAACATTCCAACCGATCAGTCGGGCTTTGTCAAATATGAACGCGGAAGGAAAAGAAAATGAGGTTTTAAAATCAGCCAATCGGCCCCGAGAACCATCAAGAGATGGTGCGACCCCTCTAGATCTCAGTGTACGACGGACGCCAGAGTCTGTGGTGACTGATGAGCATGAAAAAGAGAATAGACTTCGGTCTACGACTCCTGAGCAAATCGTATGCGCTCCTTCACTACCAGGATCTCCAGGAACGCCATCTCCCTCTCGACGTTCTTCATCACCAAGCGCAGAAAGTTCACCAAAGCGACGGAGATTAAACTCTAGAGGGCCAACTCCAAAACCTCCGAGTGTGCCGTCGCCTCCTGAAGAGAAATACACGCCAATAGTTCCTCCTGCGATTCTGCCTCCCGCTCTAGCATTACGTCTCGCATCCGAACTACCAGTTACCACGTCATCTCCCCAAGTGCTTGTGAAGCAGGGAGTGTCTAAGTGCAAAGAGTGTAATATCGTGTTTTGTAAGTACGAGAACTACCGGATTCACAAGCGGCACTACTGCTCGTCGGGGGGTGGGGAGGAGCGGGCGAGCCCCGCGCCTCCGGAGCCTGGTCCACCACCACAGTACCGGCAGCTGATCTGCCTGGCCTGTGGGATCCACTTCAGTTCGCTGGATAACCTGACGACTCATCAATCGTTCTACTGCACTAAGCGGGAGACTCGATCTCCTCGAAGTGTACCTGAAGCTCCGCGGCCTACATCGGGGTCGGAGGGTGGGTGGAAGTGCCCGTGCTGCGACGTGGTGTCGCCGACGGCGGCGGCAGCGCAGCGTCACATGGACGCGCACGCCGGCGTGAAGGCGTTCCGCTGCACCATCTGCAGGTACAGAGGCAACACGCTGCGAGGCATGCGCACGCACATACGCATGCACTTCAACAACAAGAAGCCTGCCGATTTACAGGTAAGTTAGTGCACCTTTCGCGTATCATTAGACACCTTTCTTTTTTAATCTATTAGGATTAATAGAGGAAAACCAAAGGAGACCGTTTTAAGGATTTCAATAATACGTTTATTAATCCTTATATTTATATATTGGAAGGTGTGTTTAAAGAACAAGGAAATAATTGTCACATTACACAGAAAGAAATAGATATTTGCCAATTTGTAAAATAAAATATAAAACCTAGTGTCCGATTTGATTTGCCAGTACTGTTTTGTAAGTAAATATGTCACCTATTTCCTCTCCTCAAACATCCAAATATTAACCAACAATTCATCATTTTTCAGGAGGAGAGCTATATCGCATGCGTTCTAGAAGAGGACAGCCGTGAGGCGACCTCCCCAAGTCCAGCAGTGGCTGGCGAGCGGGTCCACCGCTGCGGCAGCTGCGCTTACACCTCCACATACCGGGGCAACGTGGTACGACACGCTCGCCTCGTCCACGCTACCGACGAGCCTGAAGAGGAACAGACCTCTCCTGTCCCTCCAGCAGCCACAGTCGACATCAAAAAGGAACCAGACACGGAACTCGAAGAAACTCCAAACTATTGCAAGTCTTGTGACATTTCGTTCAAGTACGTGAACACCTATAAGGCTCACAAGCAATTCTACTGTACTGCTAATAATCAGGACGCGACGGCTAATAACAATTTGCCTACTCCTGCGAGGGTTACTGACACGCCTGTGCTATGAATTTGATTCTTAGGTCTTTGGCGTACTGATCTGTTACACGCGAGAATTGCAGGCAATGATATGACCCATAGTCGCTGATATTTCATCAAGTATCTTGGTCCAACTTTAAGATATGACAACTACTAGCGCCATCTCTTATTCAGGAATGAAAAGAGAGCGTACTTGACAAAGTTAAATAAAAAATAATTCATTATACAGTGGTGTTCTGATGAAATCTCACGTCATGGCTATTAACTGAAAGTCCTGCTGATATCAAAATGTACTTTGAAAATATTGCTCGCAAAAACATATTAAATGCTTAAGTTGCTTCACTGGAATTTCTTGTAATTATTCTAGAATAAGAATGTATCCTCTCGTTTTGAAATAAAATTAAATTAAATGTGCAATAAATAAATGATTAATAAATTAAACTTGTACTGCATATCATGCCAAATCGATGTTTGAAATTTTCGATTCAATGTTATAATTATAAAAACTATAAAAAAGCAAGAATATAATGTTAGCTTGCGTTACGTCACGTTATATCATGTAATTTATTAGGACTTTGTATGTCTTGTTGTATAATAATAAACATTCAACAATGGCGTAACTGAAGCTAATTATGTGTTGTATCTTAACCGTTCAAAACTTTTTTACTCAAATGAGTTCAAGCCCATACGAGTACGGACTCATTTGAGTACAAAAAGTTACAAATTCTTAATATATTGGCTCATGTACATACATACAAGCCCTCAATAGGTACTATAAGATTTTTGTTACTCTGTTATTGTAAATTTCCTAGTTAAAAGTTAAACTTCGTCTTTGTATTAGTATACGGTTAAAAAATATTACCAAAATTGTAAATATATGTAAAGATATTACTAAATATTATTACCATTCGTTCTAAGTGATTGTTCGATTTTGTTGTTAATTTTTGTTTAATATTAATTAATTATTAGGCGAATTTATCTACTCCGTAAAGCAGGTGCTGATCCCATAATATGCGGTTTAATTTACCAATGTCATTATTACAAACATTTTTTACTAAAACTTCTGCAATATTCAATTTTCTTTAGCGTTCTCGTCACTCGAAAAAATGTTCCTTTATGACATAATGAAATTAATAATTAATTCGCCAAGAAATGGGGGTTTTCTATCTGATGAAAATTAAATAATTTGTTGTCTAAATATTTTATGAATCAGTAGCGTGATAACTAAGTATAAAAAATCGAATTAATATTTTTCCCTGAAATATTTTCCATTAAGTAACTGAACTCCTTTCAGTTTTCATTTAAAAACTTTTTATCCGTCTTCATTAAAATATTTACAACAATGCAAACATTTCACAATTTAGAATGATATTTTTTCTTTTTCATAAACAGTGTCAAGCTGGCTAACCACAGTATTTATCATTCCCGAACTAAAAATATCAAAACGTAAGTGTTAAAAAAATATTGTGTGTCCAGTGTATTTTGGTACGTGGCGAAAAAAGGAACTAAACGTTTAAAAAATCTGAATTTGACAGATCGTTAACACATGCCTTTGCGACCGTGTCATGTCAAAATTTACTGGGCACCCAGCAAAATACCATGTTTTGTCAATGCCAAAGCATCGCTAGATTAATCGTAATTTGCATTTATAGTTATCTCATTAAATATAGTTGTAGATTAAGTGACTACAAGACTTGTTCCCTACGTATAATAATTGTAATTTGTGTAACTTTTATGTTTTGTCTGTCTGTAAAGGAATGAGTCTCGAATCAGTGTTGCGATTAAAAATATAGGTACAAAACAAAAAATGTTGTCGATCTTCCATTATGACGTATTTAGTGATCAGTCGTTGGCAGAAGTGACTTTGAAACATATATTTTATTATATCCGAAATTTAATTTACAATTCTATCATTATTGTACCTGTACAATTAAAATTAGGTATGTTATTGGTAATAATACTACTTGAATAACTTAAAGCAAAAATGTTACTTATATAAAGTTAACCATTTGAAATAATTTACACCATTATAAAACGGTGCTTTTGTATACTGCTGCCTACTGTATATTTTATTCACTAGCAAAGTCACTTTTGCGAACGAAATTTCAATCAGTAGGATAAACGTAAAAAAATCATGACATTTTATGTAAAAAGTAAATAACGAAACACAGCATCTGATGTTATGTGCCATAACTGTGTTCTCAGCAAAAACATAGTTTTTAATGTAGGGGCGTCATCTCGAATAAAATCCTTATTTGTTTCGTATGTTTAATGGATGTCTTAAATTATTTTAAATTAAAACTATCATTTAAATAAACCCAGCCGTTGTGCGAAAACTGCTTGTAAAAGATAAAATTATTTTTGTTTTTCTCCCAATCCGACGTTATCTCATTTCGAATTCCATATATAATAATAACAAAACAACTATAACAACTACACCGCACCTATATCACCACAACTATATTGCGCTATAGCCAGCAAAATAAATGTGTAGTAAACAACGATTTACAAAATAATTTAAGACATCCATTCTGTACCTACCAATGTTTAAAATGCAACATTATTATAATAAGACGTTGAATTAAAGTGATAATAACAATTAATGAAAAGTAAACTGATGTAGGCATACAATGATATTGTAAAAAATACCGCCAGACAATAAATTATTTATCACATATTATTTATTCTTTTTTATTTAAGTACCCTAAAACACATTCATATGAAAATTACCGGGAAATATTTATAAATATACTAGTCACACTGTACATAGTGTACCAAATGCCGCATCCCCCAATCACAGAAAGCAAATTTTGTATGGCTCGTTGGTCCTTTGGTTGTAAGAAGTCCTGGGTTCAATCCCCAGGGCGGCCGGATTGTTATTAGGTTGTTGAGTAGTCCAGAGTCAGCATTTGCGCCCAGTTGATTTCGATAGGTTCTTAAAACAACAGGCGAATTGCAGAAGTACTATACACGTTTGCCTACCCCTTCAGGGAAAACAGGCGCAATGTTAGTATGTCTTAAAATATTAAAATCACCCTACAACACCGCCCTCTATATATTCAAAACCGAATGAATCGAAACCTTAAAATACATTTGCTAGCGCCATCTATGAGGTGTTATAAGAACTACTTATGAGATTAAACACGTAGAGACAAAGTAGAGGGCAGTTCAAAATCATACTTACGCAAAACTGGGAGAGTTCCTCAGGGCAGCATAATAGGTGCACTTTTATATCCACTTCAAATTCGTCTAATGCTACAATGCCAAATATAATGAATTATCAAAAATATAACATAACACATCATTCAACCCAAATACTGATAAACTAAGGAAAGCAAGAAAGCACTTTAATGAGGAAAGTCAGGAAGTGGAAAGTAAAGTTTTATTCCTTTCTTGTTCGCCGCTGTGCATTCTGGCTTACTGGCACTTACAGTGAAAACCAACCATATATTTTATTATTTTTTTATTTATCATATAAACAAAAGAATACAGAAGTATTCATATTAAATAGCTATCAAAAACCACTAAGCTTGTGCCATCATGAGTCTATCTCAAGATCGAACTTTAAAAAATATACATAGGTATATAAAAAAAAACTAAATATATAAACTTGGTACTTGCTCTGAGATTTGACTAGAAACCAAATCGTAGGCCTAGACCATTTTTGTACCCAGAGTAAAAATAAAAAGCTTATAATGTAAAAGGTACAGACGCAGCACATCAAGCTACCCGAAACTGTCAAATTTTCCCAATCAACCTTGAACCTTATGTTGTAGCTATAAAATTGAAAATCTATCGAAGAAATTTTTACAGATTGTAGTAGCTTGATGTGCTGGCGTCTGTATCTACTTTCTACCGGATTCGTACAATTTATTAATACTAGGTACAGACGCCAGCACATCAAGCTACTACAATCTGTCAAATTTCTTTTATAGATTTTCAACTTTATCGCTAAAGCATAAGGTTCAAAGTTGATTGGGAAAATTTGACAGTTTCGGGTAGCTTGATGTGCTGGCGTCTGTAACTAGATATACTCTTATTGTATGTCATTTGGGTTCGCCCCCTATAACTGGCGAAATGTGGGTCGTGTACCTTAGGTACAACTCTGGCTAACCCTTCGGGGTAACAAGGCGTGATTATATGGGTTACGTAAATTGCAAAAAAATTGCGCGAGTCTTCCATTTTAGAGACCCGGGCGGGACGCGGCGGTGCAAGGGGAGCACACGCCGAAGAAGTGCAGTGCTGCAGATTATCAACTTAAAAAAAAAAATTCAACTAGTGGAAAGAAGGTCAAAACTTAAACAAATGTCCTTCAAATCATCAAAACGAACGAAGCTAAATCACCTGCTTATTACTTTTTTTTTCGAATTACTTCCAAGTTTTTATTACTGCAAATATTCTTTTGTTTTAACAAAACTACGCTGCACTGCACTTTGCTAATAACGTGCACCGGCCGCTCCCGTCAGAGCGCAGGCGCGAACACATTTATTGATTAATGGTCCTTCCATAGTCTCCCGGCCTCCTAGTCACGTGACGCAGAGGAAAATTTACCAAACAAGAATATTCGTTCCCTATTAAAACACCCAGTAAATTGATTGATTCGTGAGCTTTTCGTAGCGTCTTGCGTCTGTGTTAGTGTTTGTGAGAGCAAGCCATGGCGATTGAGAAGGTGAAGTCGTCGACAGGGGCGGATACGCCGTACTACGAACCAACAAGTTACTGGAAAACTCCTGCCTTCAGGCAGACCATGGTTGATAAGCTGTAAGTGAGACTGCCTTTGTTTAGTAATCATTCATTCTCCTTACCTGTTTATTTGGGGTCGGCGCAACATTTCTCTTTAGGGTTCCGCACCCAAAGGGTAAAAACGGGACCCTATTACTAAGGCTCCATTGTTTGTCTGTCACCAGGCTGTATCTCATGAACCGTGATAGCTAGACAGTTGAAATTTTCACAGATGATGTATTTCTGTTGCCGCTATAACAACAAGTACTAAAAACAGAATAAGTCAGACTTGACCGTTTTTTTACTTTTCCGACATCACGGCGTAACATAGAGAATTATCATATCAAGAAAGAAAGAAAGAAAATACGTTTATTTGCGGCAAACATAACGCATAAAAAATAAAGTAATGTTTACTCAGTTTTAAATTTAATTCATTTATTTTGTTAAAAATGGAGTAAATTCGTTTTGGCACATACGTCGTTTTATTCCGAGCGCACGCATATTATAGCCATCTCTCTTCTTTTGCGTTTCAGAAGTAATTGCATCACTTTCGCTCGCTTAGTAGATCAGTCGCTACGATTTATTTTCGAGGTAGCGCCTTAATATTAATACCAGGCTATTACTGTCCTACTGCAGAAGTGCAGAGCAAAGGTCTCTTCTTATAGCTACAGAAAAGGCAAGAGCAATGAGATTGATCACCAATTCATATTCATCACACTTGATCGGTTGGCGATTTCAGACTTCTACAAGGTGGCGCAAAATTAATCACCCAATCGGAAGACGTTATAATTTTTGCAAATGGCGTCGTACCTACGTCGATCATATTTGACATTTGTGAGCTAGACAGCTGCAGTACCTACCTATACAAACAGACAAGCAACGTGGAGCGCTATACTGGGCAAGGTATTGAATATTGTGAAGGAAGCGTTTCCTGGTCGCGCAATCTCTCATTTTGTCGATTTGGCATGGCCAGCAAGATCGCCCGATTTAACCATCCCAGACAAGTGTTTATTTGGGGCTACTTGAAGTCGCGGTTTATGCCAACAAGCCTCACACAATATTCGACAGGAATGCGAACAGTTATCATCGGAAATCTTGCGGAAAGTCGTGGAAAATGCGATAGCAAAGCTACCATACAACCATTACCTACCTATAATTAAAATATAATAGAGCAGTAGTACCCTAGTGGTAACGGCCGCGACTTATGAGTTGTAGGTCGTAGGTTCGAGCCCAGACAGGCGCATTTACTTTGTGTAAATTATTTCATCACCACAGCTCTCAAAACCGTGAAGGAAAACATCGTGAGGGAACCGGCATGTCCTAGGACCAAAAATTCGAAGATATTATGACATCTACCAATCCGCACTGGGCCAGCGTGGTGGATTATGGCCCATTCCCTGTCACCAAGAGGAGGCCTGTGTCCCAGGAGTGAGAACATTAGATTCTGATTATGATTAAAAAACATAAATATCCTTACAATATTTCCTTTTCCTTCACAGTAACAACGTGATTGAGGAGACAGGCATACAGCTGCAGTGCACCGGCGTTGAACTGGAGAATGGGGTGTTCCAGAAGGTCAACAGCAAGCCGATGTACATGATCCTGATCATTTGCATCATCGAGAATATCAAGGAGATGGGTAAGGAGTGACTTCACTTATTTATTATGTTCGCTGTTGGCCACTTTCAACCTTATTAATAACAGTTTAAGGTTGACAAGGGCTCAACCGCTAACTTTGTCATGTCCTTCAATGTCAAACTGTTACCACTGACTGACCATACTACAATCCGTTTCCAGTTATATTTTACGTCTGACAGCAGCAATTGAATAACAACCTTATTGAAACGAAAATAAAGAACATTGTGATTTTGACAGATTTGGCAATGGCAGCAACCCAATAGCAATCTTATTGCCACTATGATAAAAATCATTGTGATATTGACAGTGATGCAAAGTCTGAGGTAAAATAAGAACGGACCGTACCTGACCAAGATAATTAGAGAACTGTCAGCTTAACGTCATCCGCAAGTAATAATAAATGATGTTATTATAATATTACTAGCAGCGTCCCGCGGTTTCACCCGCATAAGGGTCGATCCCGTGGGTATATCGGGATAAAAACTATCCTATGTCCTTTCCCGGGACTCAAACTATCTCAGTAATAAATCGGTTCAGCGGTTAAGTGTGAAGAGGTAACAGACAGACAGACACACTTTCGCATTTATAATATTAGTATGGATTAGTAAAAGCCGGTGATGTCCCTCTGCAGACAAAGGCCTCCCTACTCTTTCCACTTCTCTCTGTTTAAAGCTGCTGATGACCAGTTCTTGTTGAAGTCGAGTTATTAATAAGCATTTTATATGGTTTCAGCTGAGAACAAGCCTTCAAGCCTGGCGTTCATCATGCCGCACCATGAGAATCTGAGCGAATTTGAACACTTGCTCATGTACTAACTGACGCAAGAAAAATATCATCAACATAATTTTTTCACTCATACGTACGGAAATCTACATTAATCTAGTTACTCAATACTTTTTCTAAGGTTCTCGCCCATATATCAAAATTATTGGCGAAATATGGAACACCTCTGCCTGCCCTAATAGGGAATAATGAGATGATGTATATGTATATTTTCGATGCTAATTTATTGACGAAACACTTAATTAACGCAGGTTTCCATACATATCCATTAACATCATTACGTAGAATAGCCATTAAAAATGAAAATTGAAATTCAAAATTTCGAATATCATCCAATTTGTATAATCAATTATGTAATTACTTTACAAAAATAAAAAACCCAATAAAATGTAAAAATATATTTATTTATTTAACCCCCAACTTTCAAACAGAGTGTTCTACAATACACATGAAAGAGGCAGATAGTATGTACATATTATACATATACACTTACCCCCTTACTAATAAACATGTTATATCAGATGAATAGTTACACACCAAATTCCCTCCCTCAGCGGTCAGTAATCTGACTTCCGAAAGAAGAAGACAAAGTGTTGTGTAAATATACAGACTATACAACGTTTATTAGAACGGGGGTTAATTAAAAAAATTTAGTAGCATTTTAGTCTAAGATCCGACCCTTAAACGACCTTCACCGAGCTGATAATAGAATGAAACATATTTTATAACAAATTTAGTATATTAGAAAATATGTCAAGAAAGGGTTGCCTAAAAAAAACCTGGACAATTTTCATAATTAAAAAAATATATTTTTTTAATTAAAAAACAGGCAACCCTATATCAATGTGTTCGCAATAAAACAACGCTTATATTGATATAATTTTTTTTCTATTATCAAGCAAGTGAAGGTAACTGGCATCAACATACCCAGTTATACCTGACAACCAAGTAGTTTGTCTAGGCAAAGAATAGGCAACCCAACGGCTGCACATTCTATACGTTTGTTTTTGTTAGTCAGGGTAAAATTTTTTTTATTATCTTGATGTTGCAACATTTAATTAAAAATATTTTTTTTTTATTTATAAAAAATAGTCTGTCCAGGTTTTTTTTAGGCAACCCATTCTTGACATATTTTCTAATATACTAAATTAATTATAAAATATGTTTCATTCTATTATCAGCTTGGTGAAAGTCGTTTTAGGGTCGGATCTTTTACTATTTAAGAATTCAGCTGTATGACTAGCAAATCGGATTAAACCAGTTCAATCCACACCATTATCATCTGATGATTCTTCTTCTCTATATTGATCCTTAAACTGTTCCGTATCCTCATCCTCTCCATAATAAAATCCATCATCGCTGTCATTTTTATATCCTGGATTATCTTCAACCTTCGTGCAATGTACAAGGTTTCTACTGTCAGATAGATCAGGGTTTTCTGAAAGTACTTTAGCTTTGTATTTAGCATATGCTTCTCCGTACCTCTGGACGTCTTCATTAAATAAGTCCGGCGGGTCATCATATATTTTGTCTTCACCTGTATCGCTGGATAGGTCGTCCTCTGGAAATATACACAGTGTGAATGAAAACCTGTGGGCAGTGGCTGATTATGGGAAAGTCAACAGGTTATTTTAATTTAATATCTAAATTGTTTTTTTTTTTTGACAGATCAACAACATTCATTGCGTTATTTAAGAGTTGAGCAGACAATTTTTTTTAATTTATGAAGCAATGGATTAGCAATTTGCTTCAAAATTATTCAAATTCCGATTGATAGTGTGTACAATTAGGGTGCAGGTTACACTGTAGATGATCAATAGTGTTATTTATTACTCAGGACTTCATGGGTTAAGGAATTTTGATCACACATGGGCGACTAGAATCAATTCAATTTTACTGTAAGTTTTGAAGTTCAAAAGTGCCTTTAATGTGCCTGTTTGAAATAAATGATTTGACTTTGACTTACCAATATCCACTCTCTCCATGGCTCTCACCATATCTTCCATCTCTATACTGCTTGGTTCGGAGTCAGGGTATTCATTCCTCCAGTTATTTTCATCATTGGAATCATCATCATCGTCAGCTTCATTGTCCGAATCTTGAGATGGGTCATAAGAATCTAAAACTAGCCCTGTTTCGACACTGAAATGGAAATATATAATAAGTTTATCTATTTATTAAAACTGTATGCACAAGTAAAAGAAATACTGTACAAAGGCGAACTTAATTCCTGAGGCAATAAGTTAATAACAACAATTTCTTTCTTTATTAAAGATTATGTCTGGACTTTAAAAAAGATAGGAAATGTCGACCTCATCTAGTTTAAAAAATATGATTGATGTGTAAAAGTGTTTATACAAACCTACTTACAGAAATAAAATAATTTATGCCACTTTGTAAAATCTTGGGGCCTAAATTATTTTATGGAAGGTTCTGGAAAAACACCGATAGTATAATTTGGTTAGCAAAACCTCAAATCTATGTATAAGAGAAAAATTATTTCAAAAACAGAAATATATATAGTCCACTTAAAGCAGTTGTAGAGTGCATGAGCTATGCCCTAAGCAATTTCTTCAGAAAGTTATTCAGGGTGCTTAGGGAATAAACATACTAAAAGTCCCCGCATCTAGGAGATGAGCCGGAGTAGGAGGGGGGGATAAAACTTCCCACTTTTGAGTGTTTCGCTAGTGTACGTTACCCCAGCAAGAAAGTGTCTCCTAGAGTTATAGGAGTAGGACGTATAATATGTGCCCTATCTGCTGTAAATGTGCCCCCAAATAAAAAATGTGTGCCCCCTGTCGTTTTGGAAAAAAACGGAAAAAACGATTCCTGCTGGGGTAACGTTTTTCTAGCAGGAAAATTCTAAACGAATGATCGTAGAGAGAAAAATTGTGCATGGCCAGAGAGCTTATAGGTGTGCCTTAATGTGCCCCAAAAAAAAAAATCTGTGCCCCTTCAGGTTTTCGAGATATTGCATTTCCTGCTGGAGTAACGTTTTGATGAATCGTATATCTCTACAACCATTGCATGTGCCCCTGTAGAGTAAACATACACGAGTAGCTCTTTATGTGTGCCCCTTAGTGCCCCAATTAGTTTTAAGAAAATATTTATAGTTTTCAAGTTATAGCGGTTTTATGAAAACCCGAAAAAACATCGCAGCGCCTAAATTAGACAAGAAACAAGTTCGCTGAAAACTGTATTCGGTCCTTCTTGACGCTAATAATAACCATACAAAGTTTCAAAACTATTCATGCATGCGTTTTTGCTAAAAGTCAAAACGATGGTGTCCTAACTTTGACGGCAAAATACAAGGAACCGGCTCAATCCGAGATGTGTAGGTGTAAACCAAAATCATGTGCCTTTAGTCAAAAATATATGGTGAAAATATTCAGCTTGGAATGTTTCGCATTAAGTAAATATTAACAAATAACCAAAATATGTAAGCAACGGCTGGTTATCCGACCAAATTTGAATGACTACTAAAAAGCGACGGATTCATACATATCGATGACCTTCTTTATTGAACGTATTATACCTAAGCTGTTGTCCGTACAGTCGCGTTCAAAAGTTTTGGGGGCTAATTAAAAAATATATTAAATGCACCTTGTGACTATAATAAATGAAACAGCTTGTTTATGTGGAAATTATTATTTTTATTCCCTTAATTTTAATTCTTAAAGTAATTATTGCATCAAATCACAGATCAAAGTTCCTACCTATAAATATTAGAAATTAGTATATAAAGTAATGAAAAAAATCGGTTGTCTGTAAAGTCGGTTTACTGACGATAGTTGAACGTGACAACGTCATAAGAAAATACTGATGGAATAGTTGCATTGCATTTGTTAATATTCGCTTGCACTTCAAGCCGCCATGGAACGCTACAGAGCGAGGCCGCGAGGTAACGCTACATGAGTCATGTTTTTTCGTGAGTGCAGCCAGCTTCATCGATTTATTAGACGTTGTCACGTCAAAAATCCAAGTACTTGATAAGACAAGTATTTTTAAATAGGTAATTCAAAACAATGCCATTAAATACTTACCACCGCAGATCGTGCCATAAAATTCAACACCCCTACAACCACATAATTGTTATAAAATGCTTAATACGCCACTTTCAACCAACTCAAAAAAAAGTAAACAAACAGTATCAGTGCAACTGCGTGACTCAACGTAACAGTGTCCTTGGCGTCATAACATAACTGCAACTGTTTACCAATACCAAGTAATAATCCAAACGCACTTCCTCAATAAACACTTCGTACCTATTATTCATAATAGAGCGACGTTACACGTAACCTGTCTCTGTCACACTAACACCGTACGCGTACTAGCTGTCTCACTTTCTCCAAGCTAGACAAAGCGACTCCTTGCGACACGACGTCAGCGGATGCCGCGGGGCCAGAGATATATGCAGCGGTGTGGGGAGGCGAAAAAAGGGAATCTTCTATTAAGTAAGGTGAATGCTCCAACCAGCCCGCAAAATTCAAATTTTTTCTGTTTTTTTTTTTGTTCCTATGCCTTTATGAACTTGGAGGGTTGTATTGGTGATTTTGATGATTATGATTCTGTAACTATATACGTCTTACAACCGCGAATAATATTTTAATCAACATACAACCTAGCACTGGCCTGCAAATTGCAAAAAACGCAAGAACTTTTGAATTTCGCGGGCTAGTTGGAGCATTCCCCTTAATGATGAAAAACTTACAATGCGTGCCACGAAAGATGAGACTTGACACACCACGTGGTTTGACATGCGCAGTACACGATTTTAGGTATCTTTAGCGGTATGAGGTCTGAGTGCGGGACGGGACTGGACGTCATAGGGCCGGCGGAAAGAGCGGGGGAGGCGGGTCAAGTCTCATTTCGTGGCATGCATTGTACTGTTAATTTATCTAACCTACGGCTTATCAATAAATATATATGTACCTAATATAAAAAGACAAATACGGGCTTTTTATTTATATACAAAAAAGAGCTACCTCTTTTTAGTAGTAGGTATTCATCACACATTTCATGAACTATATTTTTTTTTAAACATCGGGACCAAGTCAAAAACCTGGCAAATATCTCGATGTATTTCTTTCGTTCACACATAAATTACTGGATGTATTTTAATGAAATTTAGAATCGAGAAGATAGCTTACCTTGGAATAGCACTTAGGCTACTATTCATAATGTACTTAATCATGTGTAACTTCATAGAAACAGCTAGTAGAATATAATCCAATAACAACTTTATTTAATTACATATTACTTTTGTAAGTCAGTGTACTCAGGCACAACACGTGTGAACCGGTTAGTGAGTAAAGTAAAGAAGGTCATCGATATGTATGAATCCGTCGCTTTTTAGTAGTCATTCAAATTTGGTCGGATAACCAGCCGTTGCTTACATATTTTGGTTATTTGTTAATATTTACTTAATGCGAAACATTCCAAGCTGAATATTTTCACCATATATTTTTGACTAAAGGCACATGATTTTGGTTTACACCTACACATCTCGGATTGAGCCGGTTCCTTGTATTTTGCCGTCAAAGTTAGGACACCATCGTTTTGACTTTTAGCAAAAACGCATGCATGAATAGTTTTGAAACTTTGTATGGTTATTATTAGCGTCAAGAAGGACCGAATACAGTTTTCAGCGAACTTGTTTCTTGTCTAATTTAGGCGCTGCGATGTTTTTTCGGGTTTTCATAAAACCGCTATAACTTGAAAACTATAAATATTTTCTTAAAACTAATTGGGGCACTAAGGGGCACACATAAAGAGCTACTCGTGTATGTTTACTCTACAGGGGCACATGCAATGGTTGTAGAGATATACGATTCATCAAAACGTTACTCCAGCAGGAAATGCAATATCTCGAAAACCTGAAGGGGCACAGATTTTTTTTTTGGGGGCACATTAAGGCACACCTATAAGCTCTCTGGCCATGCACAATTTTTCTCTCTCCGATCATTCGTTTAGAATTTTCCTGCTAGAAAAACGTATGAAGCTGAAACTAGCAGCTACCAGCTAGCAGCCGACAGAGACGAAACATAACAGATAGGGGCCCGGGCCCCTAAATATTTTTGAAAAATTAGGATCCTTCATTGCAAAATTACAAATAATATTAAAAACTAACATGACATCTGCTTATTAACAATAATTGTTGAATTGTAAAAAATTAAAAAAATAAACAAAAATCATTCTACTGAGACAAAATAGTTTTTTACAATTAAACTATTAGAGTATCTTGGCTGGTATTACACTCACTACTTTTTCACACTAAAAAGAAGTTCTAGGGCAAATTTTAGCAAGTTCGTATGTGTAGAAGAAAAGATATAGCTTCTTAAACAATTAAAAATCATTATACTGAGACAAAATAATTTTTTACAATTAAACTATTAGAGTATCTTGGCTGGTATTACACCCACTACTTTTTCACACTAAAAAGAAGTTCTAGGGCAAATTTTAGCAAATTCGTATGTGTAGAAGAAAAGATATAGCTTCTTAAACAATTAAAAATCATTATACTGAGACAAAATAATTTTTTACAATTAAACTATTAGAGTATCTTGGCTGGTATTACACTCACTACTTTTTCACACTAAAAAGAAGTTCTAGGGCAAATTTTAGCAAGTTCGTATGTGTAGAAGAAAAGATATAGCTTTTTAAATAAACAAAAATCATTCTACTGAGACAAAATAGTTTTTTACAATTAAACTATTAGAGTATCTTGGCTGGTATTACACTCACTACTTTTTCACACTAAAAAGAAGTTCTAGGGCAAATTTTAGCAAGTTCGTATGTGTAGAAGAAAAGATATAGCTTCTTAAACAATTAAAAATCATTATACTGAGACAAAATAATTTTTTACAATTAAACTATTAGAGTATCTTGGCTGGTATTACACCCACTACTTTTTCACACTAAAAAGAAGTTCTAGGGCAAATTTCAGCAGGTTCGTATGTGTAGAAGAAAATAAAATAGTTTAATTGTAAAAAACTATTTTGTCTCAGTAGAATGATTTTTAATTGTTTAAGAAGCTATATCTTTTCTTCTACACATACGAACTTGCTAAAATTTGCCCTAGAACTTCTTTTTAGTGTGAAAAAGTAGTGGGTGTAATACCAGCCAAGATACTCTAATAGTTTAATTGTAAAAAATTATTTTGTCTCAGTATAATGATTTTTAATTGTTTAAGAAGCTATATCTTTTCTTCCACACATACGAACTTGCTAAAATTTGCCCTAGAACTTCTTTTTAGTGTGAAAAAGTAGTGAGTGTAATACCAGCCAAGATACTCTAATAGTTTAATTGTAAAAAACTATTTTGTCTCAGTAGAATGATTTTCGTTTATTTAAAAAGCTATATCTTTTCTTCTACACATACGAACCTGCTGAAATTTGCCCTAGAACTTCTTTTTAGTGTGAAAAAGTAGTGGGTGTAATACCATCCAAGATACTCTAATAGTTTAATTGTAAAAAATTATTTTGTCTCAGTATAATGATTTTTAATTGTTTAAGAAGCTATATCTTTTCTTCTACACATACGAACTTGCTAAAATTTGCCCTAGAACTTCTTTTTAGTGTGAAAAAGTAGTGAGTGTAATACCAGCCAAGATACTCTAATAGTTTAATTGTAAAAAACTATTTTGTCTCAGTAGAATGATTTTCGTTTATTTAAAAAGCTATATCTTTTCTTCTACACATACGAACTTGCTAAAATTTGCCCTAGAACTTCTGTTTAGTGTGAAAAAGTAGTGAGTGTAATACCAGCCAAGATACTCTAATAGTTTAATTGTAAAAAACTATTTTGTCTCAGTAGAATGATTTTTGTTTATTTAAAAAGCTATATCTTTTCTTCTACACATACGAACCTGCTGAAATTTGCCCTAGAACTTCTTTTTAGTGTGCAAAAGTAGTGGGTGTAATACCAGCCAAGATACTCTAATAGTTTAATTGTAAAAAATTATTTTGTCCCAGTATAATGATTTTTAATTGTTTAAGAAGCTATATCTTTTCTTCTACACATACGAACTTGCTAAAATTTGCCCTAGAACTTCTTTTTAGTGTGAAATAGTAGTGAGTGTAATACCAGCCAAGATACTCTAATAGTTTAATTGTAAAAAACTATTTTGTCTCAGTAGAATGATTTTTAATTGTTTAAGAAGCTATATCTTTTCTTCTACACATACGAACTTGCTAAAATTTGCCCTAGAACTTCTTTTTAGTGTGAAAAAGTAGTGGGTGTAATACCACCCAAGATACTCTAATAGTTTAATTGTAAAAAATTATTTTGTCTCAATATAATGATTTTTAATTGTTTAAGAAGCTATATCTTTTCTTCTACACATACGAACTTGCTAAAATTTGCCCTAGAACTTCTTTTTAGTGTGAAAAAGTAGTGAGTGTAATACCAGCCAAGATACTCTAATAGTTTAATTGTAAAAAACTATTTTGTCTCAGTAGAATGATTTTTGTTTATTTAAAAAGCTATATCTTTTCTTCTACACATACGAACTTGCTAAAATTTACCCTAGAACTTCTTTTTAGTGTGAAAAAGTAGTGAGTGTAATACCAGCCAAGATACTCTAATAGTATAATTGTAAAAAATTATTTTGTCTCAGTATAATGATTTTTAATTGTTTAAGAAGCTATATCTTTTCTTCTACACATACGAACTTGCTAAAATTTGCCCTAGAACTTCTTTTTAGTGTGAAAAAGTAGTGGGTGTAATACCAGCCAAGATACTCTAATAGTTTAATTGTAAAAACTATTTTGTCTCAGTAGAATGATTTTTGTTTATTTAAAAAGCTATATCTTTTCTTCTACACATACGAACTTGCTAAAATTTGCCCTAGAACTTCTTTTTAGTGTGAAAAAGTAGTGAGTGTAATACCAGCCAAGATACTCTAATAGTATAATTGTAAAAAATTATTTTGTCTCAGTATAATGATTTATAATTGTTTAAGAAGCTATATCTTTTCTTCTACACATACGAACTTGCTAAAATTTGCCCTAGAACTTCTTTTTAGTGTGAAAAAGTAGTGGGTGTAATACCAGCCAAGATACTCTAATAGTTTAATTGTAAAAAATTATTTTGTCACAGTATAATGATTTTTAATTGTTTAAGAAGCTATATCTTTTCTTCTACACATACGAACTTGCTAAAATTTGCCCTAGAACTTCTTTTTAGTGTGAAAAAGTAGTGAGTGTAATACCAGCCAAGATACTCTAATAGTTTAATTGTAAAAAATTATTTTGTCTCAATATAATGATTTTTAATTGTTTAAGAAGCTATATCTTTTCTTCTACACATACGAACTTGCTAAAATTTGCCCTAGAACTTCTTTTTAGTGTGAAAAAGTAGTGAGTGTAATACCAGCCAAGATACTCTAATAGTTTAATTGTAAAAAACTATTTTGACTCAGTAGAATGATTTTTGTTTATTTAAAAAGCTATATCTTTTCTTCTACACATACGAACTTGCTAAAATTTGCCCTAGAACTTCTTTTTAGTGTGAAAAAGTAGTGAGTGTAATACCAGCCAAGATACTCTAATAGTATAATTGTAAAAAATTATTTTGTCTCAGTATAATGATTTTTAATTGTTTAAGAAGCTATATCTTTTCTTCTACACATACGAACTTGCTAAAATTTGCCCTAGAACTTCTTTTTAGTGTGAAAAAGTAGTGGGTGTAATACCAGCCAAGATACTCTAATAGTTTAATTGTAAAAAATTATTTTGTCTCAGTATAATGATTTTTAATTGTTTAAGAAGCTATATCTTTTCTTCTACACATACGAACTTGCTAAAATTTGCCCTAGAACTTCTTTTTAGTGTGAAAAAGTAGTGAGTGTAATACCAGCCAAGATACTCTAATAGTTTAATTGTAAAAAACTATTTTGTCTCAGTAGAATGATTTTTGTTTATTTTTTTAATTTTTTACAATTCAACAATTATTGTTAATAAGCAGATGTCATGTTAGTTTTTAATATTATTTGTAATTTTGCAATTTTAGGATCCTAATTTTTCAAAAATATTTAGGGGCCCGGGCCCCTATCTGTTATGTTTCGTCTCTGTCGGCTGCTAGCTGGTAGCTGCTAGTTTCAGCTTCATGAAAAACGTTACCCCAGCAGGAATCGTTTTTTCCGTTTTTTTCCAAAACGACAGGGGGCACACATTTTTTATTTGGGGGCACATTTACAGCAGATAGGGCACATATTATACGTTCTACTCCTATAACTCTAGGAGACACTTTCTTGCTGGGGTAACGTACACGTTTCGCTAATATCTTTAAAACGGTGTGTCGTAGAGAGAAAATATCTTCTACGTAATAAAAGCTAATACAATCTTCTACAACTTTTATCTTACACACTTTTTTGAATTTCTACCCATTTTCGAACTACAGGTTCCGGAAAAGTGAAAATTTTCGAAAAAACGATTTTAGTCAAACACTAGCTGTTGCCTGCTACTTCGGCATTATTTCGGGATAAAAAGTAACCTAGTTAATCCAGGTTATAATCTATCTACCTATCAAATTTCATCCAAATCCGTTCACTAGCTGTTGAGTTATCGAAACTTGATCTATGTACTAGCAGCACTAAGGTTCCCGTTGGAATATCGGGATAAAAACTATCATGTCCTTTCCCGAGACTCAAACTATCTCTATATCAAGTTTCATCTAAATCGGTTCAGCGGTTTAATCGTGAAGAGGTAACAACAGACAGACACCAGCGGAGCTCTGCAGAGTGTGATGCTCGAAAACTGATTAGAATTTAGAAAAAGGGTAAGAATTTAGCTTTCAGCTCTCTCCCACCAACTGAGAATGCAGCTAAACAGCATTGACCTAAACACTTCTTGTAAATTCTAATCAGTTTTCAAGCATCACGCTCCCCCACTCCGTCTCATCTCCTAGATGCGGGGACTTTTAGTATGTTTACTCCCTAAGCACCCTGAACAACTTTCTGAAGAAATCGCTTAGGGCCCAGCTCACGCACCCTACACCTCCTTTTGGGTCGTTCGTTGCGTGGACTAATGGCAAGCTATGGTACAGCAGGTAATGTTTTTGCAATATGTTAGTGCATTTATTCTTGTTGGGAAATAGATTTATTTAATCCGCGCTAACTTTTCGAGAAAGACATAAAAATGTAATCAGTCTAGAATGTTCCCACTGCTGGGACACAGGCCTCCTCTCTTAACCGGTTGTATGCCGTAATTACAGAAAACAATTAAAAACCATTGTGTCTCGCGTAGATCTACGCTCCCGGCATACAAGGGGTTAAAGAGGCAGTGGGCCGTAAGGCCCAGTGCAGGTTGGAGATGTCACATGTCTTAAAATTTTCGGTTCTAGGACATGCTGGTGCCACACAATGTTTTCATTCACCGTTTTGAGAGCAGTGGTGAAATCATGGTCATCGTGGTTTTATAAAATATGCTTACCCAACCAAGTTATCAATCATGCTTATATCAAATTCTTGTTTCAAAAAACAAGTATACAGATCATAGGCGTATTGAACATTGTCATCTTTATCATCTGTCTTTTCTAGATCTATTAGATTCAGTACATCTTCATTATCCTCATCATTTTCACCATCTTTCAGCCCTCGGCTACAGTTGACTATTTCATAACGACTTTTTATTGAAACCTCTTTGCGTTCTTTCCTCAACTTTTCTATAATAGTGTCAACGTTTGGCAAAGATTGCTGTTTTAAGTCTGTGTTTGGCAGTAATTTTTGGACGTGTGTGGGTTCCTGTGAATATGGAGAGGTAAGTAAGTATACATATAATATTTGAGGAATGTGTTTATGAACATGAAGTAAGTACAATAAAATCTTGGATATTTAGAAAGTATCAAATCAACTTGGAGATGATCAGTCTGTTCGAGAGGAATAACACCACCTCCATACCAGAGGATGTAGGTGCCATAATAGATCATAGAGGCATATAAATAAGCCATACAAGGGAATATAGTCATAGGGTTCCTCTTATTCATGAGCTGATGCAACAGCTCATAAACAGGAGGTACCCTTCTAGTACAAAACTAATCAGACAAACCCGAACAAACATGTGAATAATACAGAAAATAATAATAAGCGTGCGATAGGTTAGTAGTTCCGTTATGAATTAAAAAAGAACAGATCGCCGTCCTAAGGTGACCACCAGACCGACAGTTCTTCTAGTTCAAGTCTGCTAATGCCTCTTTAAATAATTAGTGTTTACCTGATCAACAACGGTTCCCCGAAACACGAATAGCGATGGTGATATTTCTTCCTTGTCCGTTTTAATTCGTTTGCACATGAGCACCAGAGTATCTTGTGGGTTCTCCTCAAACCTCCGTTTAACTCGTAACACTGTCGATGAAGCCATTCTGGAGTACTTTGATTTCTTTTCAGTTTAACTCATAGAGTATAGTCAGTATAAAGTTTAACTGCCGAGATACGGCTACCGCGCGCTAAAGCGCTAATCATTACTTTTATTACTCTTTGGCGCTAATGCAACAAATTGTTCAACTTCAACTTCAACTCTTGATTAATGGCTTTTGTGGAATAAACACCACAATTTTGCCAATTTCACGTACTTAGAATGTTAGACCATCAAACGAAGGAGATTGTTCAGTGAAAAATGTTTATATTTTAGTATGGTTAAGAATGACATTGACATTTATGTCTGAATGTCAACCGATGTCAATGAAGGGAACCAGCAATGCACAACACAGCAATGCACGGCACGAGAACGCACGACATTGGAATGAACGAACGTGTTTTGAATTCCAATGACGTACATTGTCATGTCGCGCATTCTCGGCCCGGACCAAGAGTGTCCGTACAGCACGGGAATTGGAATCAAAACAAACAGTGACGTCACAATAAAAAAGTAAAAAGCCATGTGAAACTAGGGATGAGATTTTGATTGATTAAGGATTGATTTTGATTGATTTTGTTTCATTTGACGTGTGGTTGACGTTCAATCAATTATTATTGAAGTAAATCTGTGAACTATTCGTTAAGAGGAAATACGGGCGGAACGACTTTTGAAAATTAGGTATTTGAAGAAACTATCGCTGTCGCTCTGCGAGCCCCCGCCCTCTAATGCGTGCGATAAGGACAACTGCAGATCCGACTGAATAGCCTAAGTAAAAAGTCACATTTTCGAGGTTTGGCTCTCGCCTATTTTCTTCACCAATATTGAACCAATTTAAAAGATATTTCATAAACTGGATAAGAAGGATATGTACTGTGCCGCTACATTATGGTTAACACCCCGACTCAGAGTACCCCGACTCGGATAGGTTAGGTTAGAAGGCTAAGGCGGGAGCGAAGCGTAGCGGAGCTCCCGCCTTAGCCTTCGTGGTTATTTTTTTTTAAACCACCCAGAAGTAGGAGCCCCGCGAAGCGGGGCTCCGTCGACCTATCTTACACTCTGAGTGCTTACCAAAATTTTATTAAACATGAGCAGCTGATTGCAGCTTATATAATTAATATGCTGTACAAAACTCTTTTTATAAAGACTTCTCTGCTTAAAAACTTATCAATCGCGCAATCAATCGTCTTTCGGAACAGCACTATCTAGCTCAATTACCTAGTATCCAAGTCCCAAAATTTCGAGTCACCTGATTGGCCAACCAATCGGCCAATCACGCGATGTCGCCAATTCATGTGTTGTTGTACACTCTCGGGTCGGACCATCAAGGTACACCCCAGGAATTGGAGACATCGCGATGTCGCCAATTCTTGTGTTGTACATTCCTGTGTTGTACAATCCAGTGTCGTGCATTGCTGGTACGTGCATTACAGTGACGTGCATTATAGGGACTCGGCCTCACGGAACACGGAGCTGCGCAGCTCTAGTGGGGTGCGTCATGCACTTAGAGCATTAAAATGCTCTAAGGTCATGCATGATGCAAGAACTATTTTTATTTGTTTAACTGTTACCGGCGACAACTACGATCCAGGATGAAAGTAGCTTGTGTCCTTATCCAGGTCATGGTCTATGTGCCGAAATCCATCTAAAACCGTTCAGCCGTTTTAGCGTGAAAGTGTAACAAATAAACTTACTTTCACATTTATAATATTATTATAGTTAGGATTAGGATTACATGCACAACATTACAGAATTGAATCCCAAGGCGTTGTACAGAGTGGCACCTAAACAAATTAAGTAGGTTAGGTAAAATACAATTTAATAAAAAATGTAAACACAATATGAAAATAACATAAATATGACATGAAGTTATTAAATTCCTTAGAATGGGCGATATTTTAAGATATTTAAAGCATGTAGTAGGGGCTTTAGTAGGTTGCCATCGTTCTTTGTGGCAAGTTTGCATTTGCATCATCATCATCTGCATTACCCCGATGACTTGGGGCCTAAAATGGGTTAGGTATTTTGGATAATATCTAACTTTTTATGTTTTTTCTTGTAAATTTCCTAAATTCATAAAACATTAAATTTTTATTGTATATATCTATACCTCTCGACCAGAAACATAACAAAATATGGGAAATCTACATTTTTATCTTGCTTATCTAGAAGTGATTGCTTTATCTACTATTTTAATTTTTTTTTTTTTCGTCTTCGTCCTTGAGGACAGGCAAAAGGTCAAGCCCATACAGCCAGGTCTGTAATATTCTACTATTTTAATCTACTTTGGACTTCTACGTCTAATGTTGCCAATTAATTTGACACTGATGAAAAAACTTCAAATCGCTTCAAAAGGTTGTTTGTAATGGCTGTGTTTATGCTGGTGGTACCAATGTCCTCTAATCTATAATACAGGTCAGTGTGTGGTACAACGTTGTTATTGATACGGCAATCCACGATTTTATTTCAGAAAATACGGCATACGACAGTCCTCTCATTGCCGTATCACAAAATACGGCAATTGACTATAGGTGAAACGAAACGTGTTTCACTAGCGTAATGAATGAAACGAAACGTACACAGGTAATTTTATGAGCACACCCGAGAAAATCCCGACTACAACAAACATGAAGTTCTAATTGTAAGGCCAAAATGGCATCTTTTGCGCCTTTGTTAAAACGAATGAAAAGGTTGCAAATGACACCACGTACGTTAGTATGCTCTAGGTAAACATGAATAATAAATAATAATAATGGGTAATACAAACAAGATGCAAATGAGGAATAGACATTTTTTATTAAATACGGCAATTTAGTATTTAATACGGCAGCAGACTGTGACATACGGCAGCTCAGATTTTTTCGATAGCAACACTGTGTCTGAGAAAGTGAGAAAACGTCAAAGTGCGTCAAAGATTAATAATCTGTCTTTTTTTTTCCTCTTCTTTTGGAAAAAAACAAAGCGCTGGCATCGATATCGAGCGCTTTGTATTATATGAATCAATTTATTGTGTTTTAATTTACTACAAATGTGTCGATAGAACAGAACAGAAGCGGCATCATTCACTCAAAGTGGTTTTAACTGTGTATGGAAAATTTGAAACAATTTAACACAATGGCTTCGGACGATAATTGGAGAACTCAGGCTTTCCGCCAGAGTGTGGTGTCGAAAATGTAAGTTCTACAATGTTTAACTGTTCTGCGTCGTATTCATCATTGTTTTGCGATTAGCGCTTCGTGGAGCGGTCTGATTTAGTGATAATTAGGAAGCTGCCCATTCTAAAGATGGTACTATCTTTAGCTACTAAACAGCTCCAATAAGCTACACAGAGTATCCTGTTGTAAATGGGAACATTTTATCCATCTCGGTAAATAAATCACTTAATCCTTTCAAATAATAATAATAATAATACACTAAATGGGGTGTATAACAGTGCCTAACAATAGAAGTATGTAAATGTACAAGATAAGGAAATTCTGTCTTGATTCTCATAAAATTGTATGACTCACACTTTTATACTAATTTATAATTCCCATGGGCATACCCAGTCGCTCTCTAGTCCATTACCCCAATTTCATAATTATGGTTTTAGTCAAATCTAGATGCAATATAGGTTGTTGGGACATTTTGTTGTTTTTGTCCACTTTAGAAAATGTGCAGTTGACCAGGGACTGGAAACGTTACTCAAAATAACATTACGCGTAGGTCCAGTACTGATAATTTATACCGTTCCACCAGGATCATAAAAATATTAATTCCTTGGCTATAACGATACTGACAAATGTAACGAAATCTTAAACTGTTCACTAACAATATGATCTATAGTATACCGTTATTAGTATAACAAAACAATATAGTAACGTATAGTAACATTTTGATACTCAACTTTGCCAGCTTCATGGCATCAAAGATGACGAAAAAGTATGAAGAATAATGTTACAAATGAATCTGCAATGTTTCACCTGTAACGTTATTACAAGCAGATAAGCTTAATGTTACTGATACCTATAATGTTACTTATAATATTGTTCTACAAAAATGATATTCTATAATGTTTTTCTTTGTAACAGTATTGATATTTGTAGGTTTTAGTATCATTACAAATTTTGGAACGTTATAAGATAATGTTGGTGGTAACAGAACAAAAGTTTTGAATTCCCTGGTGGTGACCCTATAGTAACTGACTGTGATTTACGAGTTGTAAGTCGTAGGTTCAAACCCAGTCAGGTGCCTTTGTGTAAATTATTTCATCACCACTGCTCTTAAAACGGTGAAGGAAAACATCATGAGGAAACCGCCATGTTTTAGAACCAAAAATTCGAAGATATGTGACATCTACACCAACCCGCACTGGGCTTGTGTAGATTACGGCCCACTCTCTTTCACTGAGAGGTGGCCTGAGTCCCAATATTATAGGCTGGTTATGGTTTTGTGGTAAAGTAGTGGGAAAGTGCATTTATGTCTGGTAAGTCTTTAACAAAAATCCCACTCCTTGCCTTTCTTGTTTACCATAGTTACAGCTTTAAGACCGAAGCTAAAATACAAAAAAAAGGTAAAGGTCGATGTGCAATATTTATCGCTGGCTACTGTACAAATGTGATTGTTCTTATATTTATCCATCCTTTTAAATATTTCACAAATATTGAAATAGGATTAAAAGACTTTATATTTTTGTAGCGAGGAGGTGATTCAGCGCTCTGGCGTCCAAGTGGCACGGAACAGCAGTGAGATGGAGAACCATGTGTTCATGAAGGCTAAGACTCGTGAAGAGTATATGAACATGGTTGCCAAACTGATACTGCATGTGAGGGAAATGTGTAAGTAAATGCTATCTTAAGTATTTTATCAAATAAATGTATTTTAATATGACCCATATCTATATGATGCAATAAAAACCCCACCATCTGTAATATATAATATTTTTTTGTTTGTAATGTAATGATTATGAAATAATATGACAATTGAGGATGTTGCACTATTTAATATTTCAGCACAATCCAAACAAAATCAAGGGCAGCAGCAAATGCAGGGCCCCAATCAAGGCCAGCCTGGCCCCAATCCCCAAGTCCAGGCCTCACAAGGCCCACAACAACAGGGCCCCAACAACCAGGGTGGCCTCACACCAGACCCAATCAATGCCCTCCAAAACCTAGCATCACAAGGATCTAGAAATCAAATGATGAATATGGGCCCCCAAGGCCAAATGCAGCAGCAAGGGGTCATGGGGCCAAACCCTGGAATGGGGGGCATGCAGGGCCAAATGGGGCAACAAGGACCAATTGTTTCACAAGGACCACAAGCTCAGACAGCCACAAATCTACTTCAAACGCTAAATCAAAGACCACAAATGAATATGCAGTTACAGAACAAATTAGGTGGGCCAATGGGAATGGTGGGCAACCAGGGACAAATGGGGAACAACATGGTTGGTGGAATGGGAGGAATGGGCAATCCTATGGGCAGCCAGTTGCAGAGTCAACTGGCTGGAGGCATGCAGGGACAGATGATGCCAAATATGTCAATGCCCAATTCTATGCAAGTGCCCATGTCTGGGTCAAATAGTATGGGGCAGATGCCTTGTAACCAAGTGGGCATGGGAGGACAGATGGCACCAAACAACATGCAAGGACAAATGCCGGGACAAATGGGTAAGTTGAAACTATCTACGTATTTATGTTTAAATACTTTTTTTCCTGTTATTGTCAGAAGTTGAAGCCAAACTAACCGAGTACATCCTGTGACTCACTGCCAAACAATATCTTACTAAGTAATTTATAAATGGTGTGCCTTATATGCTCATAGCCATAACGATTTCATACACATTTCAAGGGTAAATCTAAGGACTTACCTATTTGAGTAGGAAACAAGAAAGTAGAACAATTTATGCTTAATCTTTACCTTACACAAAATAAGTAATATTCATATAGTATATTGTGAAATGGGAAGAAACATACAGAGTGGCAGTGACAAAGACGCGCAGCCTATGATTCAGTACATGATTCTGAAACCCCCTGCGTTGACATAATTTGTTGATTATTAAAAAAAAATGTTCCATACATTTCCCATTTGACCACATAGGTATTGCACTTTTCTATGAAACAGCTGTTTTTTTATACCCTATGAAAATTTCTATACTAGAATCATGTATAATCATGATCTGAATCCATAGTTACAGTTTGTGTTTTGATGTCCCTGGCACCCTGTATTGTGATGAAGGCGAGCTCAATTCAAAATTGAGTTCATTCCCAGCAAACTTGCCAGTAATTAATATTATTCCAATCTAGAGAACATATCACAAGAAAGTTTCTATTACCGTTTCTAGTGCTGAATACTGGTTTTCAGCTACATCCGTTTAGACTGGATGCCGACCCCAACATAGTTGGGAAAAGGCTGGCAGATGAAGAAGAAAGTTTCTAACAGTTTTTGAACCATACAATATCTTTGTTAGTACAACTAAGTTTCTATCCCATATATTATATAAGTTATAATTTCCTTCCAGTGGGTGGTATGGGCAACAGCCAGATCGTGGGCTTAAACATGCTTCATATGGGACGCGTGGGCGTGGGCAACAAACAGGAGGTAGGCGGCATGTTGGGCGGGGCTTACCAGACGACGCGCGCACCGCCGCCCGCGCAGTTCCTGAGGCAAAGCCCCTCGCCATCCGCGCCCTCGCCTAACATGGGCGGGCCCAGCCCTATGGGTGAGTGTTATTATTTCGTTTATTTATTTTCTTCCATATAAAATACATTTTTAAACATTTCTTTAATAAAATGAGACGCTTATGTATTAAAAAACAATTATAAATATAAAAACTAGTAGCCGGTGTCGCGAGCACGGTTCAAGCTACTGGTGGTAAGAGTTCCAGAGACAGGGCGGCTGTCCCATTTCAAAACCTAGTAAGGGACACTTTTTACAAAAATCGTTTTATTGCATAATCTTGCTATCTCTCTACCAAATACAAAAACACCAGAATTTTAAACTTACATAAAAGGAGATATATTTAAACATCGATACCTAGTAAGTGCACCTTTCACTCCCTAGTGATCATTTAAAACCTAGTAAGTCACTTTAAACAATTCAAAAAAATACATTCCATAGGCTGACCAATATTACGTTTATGCGCTCTCCTGTTAAATTTCATTTTAAGTCCTTACTAGGTTTTGAAATGGGGCAGCCGAGGGCCTCCTCAAGATGCGAGCCGTATCGAGGAGTTCTGTACAGATATTAATTATACTGACAACTTTGCAAAAAAAAAATCAGTTTTTGTTGTTGTCATGCTGCGCCTGGTTAGACGGAAAGTCTATCCTTAAAATTGGTAAAGGCTGTTGATGGTAATATTGACATTATTGCATCATCAAACATAATAACTCGGTGTCGTGTGAGTTGCGTTATTATTGTAATTGCCGGGATGCGTTAGTTTGTTGTTCTTTATTATCGTTGCATTACGGTGACGATCTAGTGACAGGTAATTTATGCTGAGTGCCGATCAACAAAAATGTGATAAATCGGTACAAAATCGGTTTTCAAGCTTTACTGAGAAAAACGTTGAGGCGCATGCCAAGTTTTATTTAAATAGTACTTTTGTAGTAATTGTAGTAATATTTTGAAATTTAATAAAATTATCTGCTTTATCTCTTAGACTTGGCAAGTTTTAAATAGCAAATATTTTGTTTGTGTTATTTGTTTATCACTTTATTTTTTTACTATCATGAATAAAGAAGCTAATCATTATAGAATAATTAAATCATAATAAAAAAAAACATTAATATCAGAATAGCGAATGCATCCATTTCAACAAATTGTTTATTAATTGTCACATTATTCATATAATCATACTTATTAATGATTAAACCAAGCTACGATATCATTGATATTATTAAATGTTTTCAGACCTATCGGATCGCCACCGCAATGCAATGACGCATAGATTTAGGAAACTTGTCAGTGGTGTTCCTGACAACAAGCTATCAGCTATGTGGAAGCAGGTCGAATTTATGGTCAAACTATACACTCCTGTCAAGTTAAATCAATAGTTTATGAAACCGGGCGACTAAAATTTGTCATAGAATTTGATCAAAAAGATTTGGTGAAACCAAATGAGGTGGAAAACAGCGGACTAATTGCGTAACTTTTAATGACAATCGATTTCATGTTAAGAGCTCAATAATCATAATATACAGGGTGATAGGGACGCACAACCTGTTAGCATTGATTAAGGCGAAAGCGCCAGGGTAGCCCGCGAAATTCAATTTTTTTTAGGTTTTTTTGGAATTTGCTGGTCAGTATTAAGTTGTACGTTGATTAATATATGAATCGCGGCCGTAAGAAATATGTGTTTACATAATTATAATCATTAAAGTCATCAACACAACTCTCTAAGACCACGTAAGTCCAAAGAATAACTGTTTCATGAAATCCTCATTCTTTGGACTTACGTGGTCTTAGAGAGTTGTGTTGATGACTTTAATGATTATAATTCTATAAACACATATTTCTTACGGCCGCGATTCATATATTAATCAACGTACAACTTAATGCTGACCAGCAAATTGCAAAAAATGTAAGAAAATTTGAATTTCGCGGGCTACCTTAGCGCTTCCCCCTTAAGTACAAATTGCGAAATTTTTCGTCGGTTATAAAGAAATCTGTTGTTTCCTACAAAAGTGCAATCACAGATTTAGATACACCTAGATAACGCAAGAGCAACTACTTCGCGTGCCCAGCTACTTGCTGGCTGAGTGTGAGTGCTGGCGCTAGGTCCCGGGGGTGGGGCGAGACGGGTGCCGCACGCGGCGGCGTCTTTGAATCGATTTGATTTTCCCATCACTAAATAGTGCTTGTGACGTCGTTGTAGGTAGTCAAAAAATGGCACGCTTGGTTTTCATACAGATCGTGATGCTTGCGTTATCTATGTCTATTATCTGTGAGTGCAATACTCACGCCGTCAAAATGAATGGAAAAACAAATAAAAAAAAAAAACTTGACGGGAAATTTTAACGGTTCAGAATCATGTACTGAATCTACGGTAGCAGGTTGAACATCGATCTCCCCTGCCACCCTGTATTTTTCAATGGGTTGATGACACAAACAGATCGTGTCGATTTCTTCGATTGTCATTAAAAATGTGTTTCGCAACACAGCTTAACAGACTGAGTCAAGCCCTGCGCGGGATTTCCAATACGGCTGTTGAATTATGACCGGTCTGAACATATTTTTTCCAAACTTTCGCGCATGTACGCACGGCTACATATCGAGCTATACATCCAGTATAAGCTATCTTCTGATTGTACGAAAAATCTATATAATGCGAGGTCAGCTAAAACTGACAATTTATGGCTTGACGTGTAGCCGTGTGCACACTCGCCTCATATCACCATTTGGTTCCTAAAAAATGTTATTGCGCAGCCTTCTGCATAAAGTTCGGACCAGCCATGATTCATCGAACGTATTGTACACACGGCGACACATCAAGCTATTCATTTCCAGTTTTAGCTGACCTCGCATTGCATTTATGTTTTTCGTACAATCAGAAGTCCGCATATACTGGTTATGTGTAGCCTGATCTGTAGCCGTGCGTACCTCAGTGAGGGGTTACTAGTATACGGCACAAATGGAAAGGTAACAATTATGTTACAAAGATCTCAGAAATAAGTCTTTAAGTAACTTTATCACAAATGATAAAGTTCTCATTTTAAACATTTTATCTTCGTCACTGGTTGATTTTGAAGTACCGTGTTTGACCGATGCGTTGAACGCTTGGAAAATGTCTTGTCCCAATACGGTTTTCCCCGATAACCCGTCTTCCCAGAGACGGTGGGACGTGCCGCTCTGCAGTATTATACGGAATACCCTTGTAAACACGTCACGTAATACTGTTGAGCGTGCTGTCTGCTGGCTGTGCGAGAATGGGAGTCAGGCTTGTGGCTTCAGGCGCTCCCATCATCCACCATAGGCACAATGCTGCCGTGCTAAACGCAAAAGCGGTATCTCAAGAAAAGCTAGCTTCGAGAAAATTGAAGTTTTGTTTTTTATTCTCTAAGTGATTTGAGGTAAAGCTGAGATAGGGAACACTTTTCTAGGGACTTTTTTATTAAGATACCATTATTTGACTGAGCTCATTGGATGCATATTTCTTTAAGCTATCCTATACCACAAAAATAAACTTTACAAATTTTTTTGAGATACTTACCGCTTTTGTGCTTAGCACGGCAGAATGATGGATGACTACTCATCGTTTCGGCTCGCTACGGGGCCGCCTCCACGAGCGAGAGAATTGCGGCGATATTATCGTCGTGCCACATATTTTTATACACTCTCCTAGAACGTGTCTCCACACGGCGATATCATCGCCGTGAAAATTTGATGGCACGGCGAGACTATCGCCGCGATTCACTCGCTCGTGGAGGCGGCCCCTACGTGTCTCCGCTTGGGCGCACCTTGTGTTGCTCCGCATCGATGTCACTGCGGTGAAACTGTCGACAGTCTTGGACACCATGGCCTGTCCTGCTGCAGGAACGCAGGTCGCATATCACGGCACGCCAGCATCAACGATATTATTCGTCGAGTCCTTGTCACCGCCGGCGTACCAGCGGTGTTAGAACCAATAAGCTTGGTACGTGACGATGGGAAGAGATCAGACGGCATGACGTTGTTGCCTTGGAAGGTGGGTAGGCCTCTGGTGTGGGACGCAACGTGTGTCGATACCCTTGCGCCATCTCATGTTCCTAGCACGGCGGGCTGAGCTGGCGCCGCTGCTGCGGCTGCTGAGACCCTCAAGCGGCGCAAATACTCTAACCTTATGGGCAACTACAGCTGTGAGCCGTTTGGGGTCGAAACACTCGGGTCTTGGGGCCCGAGTGCGCGTCTCCTTTTTAAGGAAATTTCTTGCCGGCTGGTCGACACTTCACGTGACCAGAGGGCTGGGTCGCTCTTTGGCCAAAGAATTAGCATTGCCATTCAATGTGGCAATGCTGCCAGTCTTCTGGACACGTTTCCGGATGACAGCGATGCAGACGAGTACTTCGACGCCTGAGTGTCCTTTGTTTTTGTATTTATTTGTATAGTAAGTTAGTTAGTAATTTAATTTAGTATAGAATCTAGTGTAAATAGTTTGTATTTACTTTTGATTAATATTAAAGTTAACTGGTTACTGTTAAATAAAAAAAAAAAGTTCTCGGTTTATAGAGTGCCAAACAGTCGTGATTCTGTAAAACTATTTATATTTTGATTATTATTTCAAACTCGTTTTTTTTTTGTATTGTAGACAGGGTCAAATTAAATAGCTAGTGAAACTGCGCAGACGTGATGAATATCGATATCTAAATATTATGATAAACTAAAAATAAAAGATTTTTTTTTTCGGGATCAACGCATCCTTGTCGTGATGTTACAGCCCGTTCCCACTTGTCGGCTGTCGGGCCCGGATTTTATTCAAATGTACCAGTGACATTTTATATGAAGCTCACACACACACAGCACACACACGTGCGCGCAGCACTTGTCTGACACCAATTTTGTGCCGGCGCGGACAAGAAATATCGGGTGTATTGCCAGCCCTCTACGCCCGGAAAACGCATACGCAAACGCAACGAATGACGCTGTTCACATTTGTCGGATGTCGGAAGAACTTCGTCGACGTCCATCGTGTACAGTCGCCTCGCGTAGTGTTAAAAAATGGCATCAGTATCGACCGTGGCCGACAACCGATTACTCGATTAGTGTGAACAGAGGCGCCGACACCCGATAAAGATCCGGGCCCGACAGCCGACAAATGGGAACGGGCTCTTACTTGCAGTATGAGTTGAGAAAATCTGTTTTTTTTTTTCGTTTTATCCTGTTTAGATATCCGAGACCTATCACGTATGTGAAGTTTACACAAAAAACACTTTTAACCTGCCGTTGATGACCCAAAAAAAAACTGATCAATTTGTTACTAGGTATTTTTGTTTTAGGGGGCGTCCATAAATTACGTGAGATGTTTAAGGGGGGAGGGGTTCGAGTCAAATCTCATATAATCTTACGTTGGAGAGAGGGGGGGTCTCGGCAAATATCACGCAATTTTTTTTCTGATTGAATAAAAACAAATTATACTATTTTGGTCCATTTAATCCAGATTATACATGCTTAAGATTTAATCTTAAGCGTATATCGTAATACGATTAAGATCATTCAATAATTCGTTCGAAAGAAAATAATTTAATTCATACTTCGACGTTATACATCTACTGACTGTCAAACCACCATATTTGTGTAAATAAAACCACGAAGCAATTTTTTTTTCTTTTTATAATAACAATCCAACGCGTTTACGTAAGAAATCCACATTTTGAAAAATCTCACGTGAGATTGGGATATGGGGGAGGGGGTTGAATAAAATCTCACGACATCTCACCACGGGGGGAGGGAGGGTCAGAAAATTTAAAAAAACACCTCACGTAATTTTATGGACGCCCCCTTATCATGTGTAGATATCGATACTCAACACATCTGTGGCGTTTCGCTAGCTAATTTAATTGGACCCTGTATAATTATTGTCTCAAATAAACCAATCAGTGCATTTTATAAGGCTAGGTGACAACTTATACGTTACATATTTTATTAAATAGTTTTTGCTTTTTTTTTTGTAAATATTGTAAGTACATATATTAAAATCTTACCCATTTTGTTTTCTTTATTTTTTTTTCTTTTCCTTAAACACTTGTACAGCCAGAAGCAGCTCATAACATATTTTGTATGGATTTTGTTTTGTAGTTTTTTTTAGTCTTTTACTAAAGTTATCTATTTTAACTTATGGTATTCTTATAAGTAAAAAGAGTTAAACATAGGTTACCCAACCAAAAACGGCTCAATGGCACACTATATTATCCAGGTCATAATTATCATACTAAAAAGAGAAGACAATAATGCGCAGTCAGTTCACAGTTATTTTACAGTCCTCTGACAGCAGTAACCTTATTGTGACAAGAATAAAGATCACAATGATTTTGACACACTGGTCAGTGGCAATAACCCATTAGCAACCTTATTATAATGAGAATAAAGATCACTGTGATTTGGACAGTGATGCAAAATAAGAGGTAAAAAATCTGTGAAAGGATTGTAACTTAGCTACAAAGCCAAGTTTTGGCGTGCCATTTGCGGAGCGAATGTAACTTATTACCTCTTGTCACTTATAGTTATCATTGATTTTAACGAGTTGGTACTGACACACAAATTCTTTATCACAAACTGACTTCTCTTCTGGCACTTTAGCTTGGCGTACGATTTTTTGTGTATTCCTTGCTATTCAAAAGAGAGATTTTCATCCAGCAGTGGCATCTATTATTTATTAAAATAATAGAAAAACTATTTTAAACGATTTATTCGTTAAACAAACAATTTCAGAAAACTACACATTATATTTAAAAAAATGTTTGTAGTCTATGCCAAAAAACACCTACCAACCACAACTATTGCTCATGCCAGGTGTAATGGGCGCTACAATGACGTCACCGATGTCGTCACTAGGAGGTCTGGGCGCCTGCGGCAGCGTCGGCAGTCCTTCGCCCTCCAACCCGCAGCATCTGCAACACCACGTCCAACAACCACAGAGGTATGTATGATACAAAGTGAGCACTGGCTGGAGAGAAAATGAAGATAAAAATAAGACCTTAAATTTTGGTTCGATATTCTAATCAGGCTCGAAGGACCAGAAAAAGAGGTTTGATATTCAAATTAGGATCGCTATTTAATAAATATATGGCAAGTGCTATATATAGAAAACCTTGCTTACCATCAAACATCAAATGACAAACAAATCTGCAATAGTCTGGATTCACACTATTGTCGAGATTGCTATGAAACAAAATAAGTTCAGCCTTGGATTAGTCCTTGGAACTTTCTATCAATGTACCTACTTTAGGCGCTTGAAATAATCTACATTCTGACCTATTCAAATCGATCCATCGCAGCAAATACCGTCATCACAGAGACGATGATAAAAAGTCTCATGTGCCTGTATTTGCACTGTCACACATACCGTGTCAGCACAGGATGCTTCTTATTGATGAATGTGGAGTATTGTAGAGTAAAGTATGCCAAAGTAACGCCTCGAAAAATGTAGAGTGCTATAGTATTTTTTTCTCACGAAGCGACCAGCGTTTCACTTTTGGTAAGCAAGTGTACAAATACGCTGTTAATGTGTGCGTGAAGATGAGTTGTGACGGCACATAACAAACACGCGCGCACACACACACACACACACATACACACATACACACACACACACACATACACACACACACATACACACACACACACACACACACGCCCTTTCGATATCGCTATTGTCTCGGACGGTACCGAGAGCTGCGTTTACACATTCAGAGCGTGTTCTTGTACACTCGGTAAACACAAGTCTACAAAACAAAATGGCGGCGTTAGTTCCGATTTTTGCCACGCCCCAAAAGAACTTTGTAGCGCTGTATGATTTTTATGAAGATAATACTGATTGTAACTTTACTCCGCATTTATTGATAAGGTTAGGTTAGTAAATAACCGACTTCACAAAGAGGAGCTAGGTTCTATTGTGTGATTCTTTATAACAATTCCGGCTATTATTGTGTGAATACTGGTCGCCTAGGGGCGTCGGTATGGGCATGGTAGCGTCGCCATCTTCGTCGCTCAACACGCCGGTCGGGGCCAGCGTGGCCTCTCCGGGGGGTGAGGAGGCGGCCTATAGGGAGAAGGTGCGGCAGCTCTCCAAGTACATCGAGCCTCTCAGGAGAATGGTGCATCGGATGGTCAGTGAAGGAGAAAGTGAGTATTTTATGGAATGCTGAATAGTAAAACGTTTTTTTTTTAATTTTATTGTTTCGATACGAAATACAATCAAAATGTTACCATGAATTCAGCACAGGATTCTAGAGCCCCAAGAGTGGAAATTTTTCGTCAGTTATCTAAAAAATAAACTGCTGCTTCATACAAAAGTGCAATTATATGCCATGCAATTATGTGCGTATGCCAAATTTTGGTGATGTTTAGACAGATAATATTTTTATCGATCGTACACCATAATTTAAGGATATACAGTAGCCTCTAAAAGTTAGTTAACATTTTTCCGCTTCAGCTGTGTTGCCACATTATGATTTAAAATAAATAAATAATCAGTTACTACAAAATCACCCGATATTTATGCCTTTTTATCTGAATTGGCAACGACGTATTTTCATTCATAAGATTTGGCGGGCTGAAACTTGTCAAAAATAAGTTAAGGCCCTTTCTTACTGCATAGCTCAATTAAATTTCATTAAATGAAATTACAAATATCTTTGTAACGAAGCTTTTTTAAGTACTACTTCCTTTGTTAGATTTAATTTGTAAAAGCTATAGAAGCGTTTGACAAAGTTTATGGATAACGTGAAGAACACGATGTGTAGTCCCTCTCTCCCTAATAAATAATAATAGAATACCTGCCTATTATTGCCCCATTGCAAGGATAAAGTCTCTTCCCATACAGAAGAGATTTGAGCATTGATCACCACGCCACCATTGCTCAAGGCGAGTTGGCGATTTCAGACTTTATATCCAAGTCCAAGTTTCATCACAATTTCATCCTTGAAAATGTCATTGATGCGAGCAAGATAAACTTAGAAAGTCTTATTGTAAAAAAAGTTCTAACTTTAGACCTAGCCTAAACCTTCGAGCCAGTTACTGTATTTTGAACTTAATTCCTACAAGCGTAAAGTTCTTAATTAAAAATTGACTGTTTACTCGGGTTTAAAGTCAGTTATTGTAATAAGAGCTTTAACTTTGTCGGATTATAGTTCTAAATTCAAAAGTGGCTCGAAGATTCCAACCTGGGTCTAAAGATAAGCCTTGTTTTGTAATAAGGCCGAGAAAGTCTTATACAGTGTGAATTGAAAAAGTCATATTGTATTTCCATAATATCTTCTCCACTTTATTCACAGACGTTGAAAAGCTAACAAAGATGAAGAACCTTCTGGACATACTATCGAACCCGAACAAACGCATGCCGTTGGAGACGCTCATCAAATGCGAGGTTGTGCTGGAGAAGCTCGACTTTAAGCGCAGTGAGGGAGTTGTCGTGCCGAGCGCTGGGAAGGTAATATCAAGTGAAATAAGAGGGCCAATTCTCATAATTTAAAGAACATTCAGTCTAGTCTCAATCTGTCAAAAATACCACTAATTTCCCTAAATTTTTGACAAGTTTTTATCATTGATTGTGGCTGGAGATGAGACTGCAAGATTTCAACTAGATGTTGAATGTTTTTGATTACGGGAATTGGCCGTCAGTTTTGTTATACTTACAGGATGAAATGAATTAATTGCGCTAAATTAAAACATCTAATTCAACGTGTTATAAAGAAAATTTAAAGCATGCCATTAAGGTGCAGCGCAGACGGCAGACTTTTTGTGCGATCGAGTCTGCGGCACACAAAAAGTCTGCATGGCGCGCAAAAAGTCTGTCGCGGATTTTTCACAGACTCAACGCACACGACGCACATCTTCGATCATTCTGTCGGCAGAGCTGTAGGGACGTAGACGCTATGGAAATCGTGCAGAGATCGAGAAGTATTATTTTGTACATGAAGTACAGAAAAAGAAGAAGAAATAGACAATTTTGGGTACATCCTATACTTTTGGAAAGATTACTGAAGGGACAGTTCCATACTAAACATTCAATTCTGAAACAAAATCCGGATTTTTTTTCAAATTTTATAAAATGTCTGTTACTACATTTGATGAGTTGCTATTTATTTTAAGACCTGCTTTGACTCATTCAGAAACAACAATGAGGAGGTGTATTGGTCTTCTCTTCTTGAATTAACATCGTTACATCGACCTCTGGCGCCATGATAACAGATCGCGTGCGTTACGTCCACCCCTAGCAAATCGTCGTTGCGCGTGCAAAAGCCGCTATGTGTTATTTAGTTATTTTCGGTTCTTTATGCAGTTTTACTCGTTATTTCAATACACACATACTGCATAAACAGCTATGTGATAAGTGCAATATTTAAAGAGTTAAGGAATGTACCTATGTGATATTCATACATCGAAAGTTCCGTATAAACACGCTAAATGTTATAATTCATATAGCTCAAATAAGTTCACTAAAAACACATAGCGACTTTTGCAGGCGCAACGACGATATGCAGATTGCCGACTAAAGTGTGCGCCGTCTGCGTTAGCGCGCGTTGAAGCAAACGTTCTATTTTTTTCACAGACTTTTTGTGCGGAGCGGCGTGGCCCGGCGCGGTGCGGTCTGCCCGAATTACACAGATTTTTTGTGCGCCGGACTTTTTGCGCGTCGTGTGCGTTACTGCATATAATGCATAGGTTCTATTTTCACAGACTAAAAAGTCCGTCACGGATAGTCTGTCGTCTGCGCTGCACCTTAGGCGCTACCTCGAAAATAAATCGTAGCGACTGATCTACTAAGCGAGCAAAAGTGATGCAATTACTTTTGAAACACAAAAGAAGAGAGATGGCTATGCGTGCGCTCGGAATAAAAACTACTTATGTGCCAAAGCTTGGGGTTCGTGACAATAAAAACTGCCGATTTAATAACCAAAAATTGACACTTTAATCACAACACTACACAACTCAAACACACTAATTATGAAACACAATTTCACTACTGATCACTTTTAAGTCGCACTTAAAGATCGCTTTCGATGTATTCGCATGTATCGCTTATTCTAAACTATATCTATGGCTCACACCGGCCTTATATAGTGCCACAGAGCTACTATATAAACATCTAGAACGTTCGAGTACATACCGGTCCCGACTGATCCAATGTCGATAGTTCTCGGAATTTCTAGGACCTTGACCCTTACTAGTTCTGCTACCCAATACTAGATGACGCTAGTGGTAACTAAGGTCACCATATACCAGGCATCAATTGTGACGCGCAACAGTAATATGCTACTTTTTGCATCATCGTAAGACATTTTTGCAACCTTGATCTATTATGCTTTTTGCAATATTACATTTTTAATTGCGTTTACTTTGTCATACAGAAAAATTTGCCAGGTTATTTTTTTTTAACGCTATAATAATACTTTAAATTTCTTGTTTTCTCCCATCAACCAACTCAAAAACTCTTTCTTGTCATCTGACGCCATGTGCCATTAAAAAAGTAAATATATTAAATACTTCAGGAACAAATCTTCAATCCTCTACTGGAGGTGGTGAACAACTGCTTACAATCACCGCTCGCTAACCACACACTCAAGCGCACGTTCGGGTCCACACTCGACCAACTCAATGGACCAGAAATGAGGTAAGACTATTATAATCATTATTCGTTTCCATAACCCGATCAATATACCTTGTTTACCATCATTAATAAAACTGCAACCCTGGTATATTTTTACTATCTGTTAATCTATGAGCTAAGCTTAGCTTACCTTATAAATTGGTACAGCTATCAAACTTTAGGATAGTCTAGAACGAGCTTCTCAACGTGGGTGAAAACGCCCCCTCCCCAGGGAAAATTATATATCCTATCTTACGACTATATAATATTATACGTTAAAATATATTCGTGGCAATAGCTGTCTTAGATTCGCGACAAGATGGTAAGTAAAAAAATGGGGGCTCTAGACGAAAATATATTCTCAAACTAGGTGGGCAAAATAAGGTTGCGGACCCATGGTCTAGAAGTAGGTATACATTTTATCTTCAGAGTTATTCCCAAAGACCAATTACATGTTGTCAAATGCGAAAACTCTCTTTTAGGAAATAATGATATCATGTTTGTGTTTTATAGGAATTTACCGACGCCCCAAAAGATCCCAAAATTGGAAGAGCCACCTCTGGAAATTCCAGATGTTCTGCAGGGGGAAATCGCCAGACTAGACTCGAGGTTTAAGGTAGGATAATCATGTTCTTTTATTTTGTGTAGAGACTTCAGTATTTTATCTAATTATTATAAATAACGTCTTGCCTGTTTTTAATTTTCTTATTAAAAATTTTCAAAACCAATTTCTATGAAACCTACACACATTTAAGAATAAAAGAAAAATCTTTAAATTAAAATACCCTTTAAGTAAGTTCATTTTAATAGAGAAGTATAGAAGAAAAATATATGATACGCCGATCTCAAATAAATTCGTGTAAGGGCAACAGAATTTATGAGTTATATTAACTTTCTAGAAATGATGCCGTCCGTAATATTTCTGTACTCCAATCTGTGTAGCACCTAATCTGCGTTCGCGATTTATTTGCAAAAAATGTAAATAAATCGGAGCTTATGGAAAAATAACTTTTTCACTTCTCATGCTCTGAAAGTGCTTCTTTGTGCAGGGTATAGGCTGCACAAAATCGAATTTTGTGCACAAGGGCATTAACGTATCTACTCATAAATGTTATTATATTAAGGCAAAGAAAATGAGCCATACAGCCAAATGCAATAAGAAGTTCATAGATAGAATTTGTTATTATATAATATTTACTTTAATTTATTTGCCTTATGTGTTTAAGATATAATAGATATTAAAATATTAATTCAAGTACAGTAGGTTAGTTGATTTAAGAAAATTATTATTACAAAATTAATTTAATAGTAGGCTGTATAGGTCTGCAGCCTAATATCAATGTCGTAGGATTTTTAAAAAAAATTTCCTTCAGTATTCAAAACTGTTCTAATTTTATTTTGAATTTTAATTAAAGAAATGTTATGTTATACTACTGTTTTATTTCCTCGCAATCGAAGTGAAAAGCAGAGTTTATAACTCGTCCACAAAACCATTTCTATCCTCGACATTACTATCAGCCCTCGCCTTCGGCTCGGGCTGCTAAAAGTCTCGGATAAAAATGGTTTGTTTTGTGCACTTGTTGTAAAATCTACTATTATTCGTAGGTACACAATAAAGTTCAATTTACGCTGAAACTTTAAACATTTTCATAACTTATTCAATAGTGCTAGTCACTCTGAAATCAACTTAATATCATTGATATAAAGTTGATATTCGTTTAACCTGAAATAGGGCGGGGCTCGTGCAGCGCTCCGCAGTTGTATAAAATAGAGTCCCCTTAGGTGTCGCTGGAGCCCATGGCGGGCGGCGGCGGCGCGGGCTGCATCACGCTGGTGGCGGCGCTGGACGAGCCGCGCCTGCCGTGCGTGGCGGGCGTGCACGTGCGCGTGCCGCGCGACTACCCGCGCCGCCCGCCGCAGCGCCTCAAGCCGCGCGCCGCGCGCTCGCTCGCGCCCGACTCCTTCCTCGCGCGCCTGGAGAGGGCCATGGACGCCAGGTGCGCCAGGTGAGAACCGCTATTGTTTCAACGGTGAAGAAATACATCACAAAAACAGTTGTATCACAAAAACCGCCTTTAAAAGTAAAATACATAAGTATCTCCTTAATAAAAATGTCTGCTTTTTTAAATTTAAGAAATGAAGGAATAGTTTTATTAACCTGTATGTGAAAAAGTGTCATTATAAAAATAAAATAAATTAATAATTAGAAAAAAAAGGAGCTACGTCTGCCAACAAACTGCTTTGCAGTTTGGCAGAGATAAATATATTTTGTAAAAAATAATTTCTGTGAATAAACAATTTTTCAATTTTTTACTAACTAACTAACACTATCCATGGTTCTAGCCCGTGGCATACAATAAAATTGAAGCAACATAATATGACTTGCATCGTCTAAACACTGCTTAGACGGTGCGACTCTTATTGTTGCTTCAACTTATGTATGCCACAGGCAATTAAATCGTATCGTGTAAATGAGGTTTTAGTCTATGGCGTGGTGATCAGTCCTTGTTCTAACGAGCTACTTATAATTATTTAGTACAGATGCCAGCACATCAAGCTACTACAATCTGTCAAATTACTTTAATAGATTTTCAACTTTATCTCTAAAGCATAAAGTTCTATGTGGATTGGGAAAATTTAACGATTCTGAATAGCTTGATATGCTGGCATACTGTACATCAACTGAATTTGTATTGATATTCCTTAATTTTTTCCACTGCTACCGAATACGTACTTCATCATCATCATTTCAACCCGGAATCACCCACAGCTGGATACAGACCTCCCCTTTCTTCTACCATACTTCCCGGTTCCGTGCGTTTCCCGCGACTTTGGCGATATCATCAACCCAACAATTTTGGACGGCCCTGGTTTTCTTTGGCCTAACCTTGACCACCACAGTTCAGTTCAGTCACAGCATTCCTCCATCAGCCCTTCGTATAAATACGTACAGACGCCAGCACATCAAGCTACAAACAACACAATCTGTCAAATTTATTTAATAGATTTTGAACTTTATCTCTGAAGCATAAGGTTCAAAGTTGATTGGTAAAATTTGACAGTTTCGGGTAGCTTGATGTGCTGGCGTCTGTACTTACTACGTCTTTTAATTTTTCAAAGAAAACATTATTTTCTACATCAGGCAGGTACTACCTCAGGCTATAAACTCTCCACTAATATAAAACTCAACAATATCTACAGAATCGTATCCCGTATTTTTGTTGTCTAAGCAATTTAATTTTCCACAGATTACCAAAAAGCTGCTCAGTGGGTCAACTGCTGGACGCGTGGGAGATGAGCGTGCGACAGGCGTGCGCTCCCACGCCTGTGACGTACACGCCGGTACCCGCGCTCGGCTTGTAAACACTACTTGTGACACAAGTAATACATATCTATTTAATATTATTGTTATTACTGACTAAGGACGGATTTCACCAATGTAACTGAACGCGATGAGCACATCTAAACCGCGTTAAAGAGCTGTCAGTGTCATCATTTTTGTGAAATATTGACACTGACAGCTCTTGAACTTAGTTTAGATGCGCTGTACTCATTCAGTCTCATTGGCACTTAGGCCCGCTTGCTCCACACATCACTAAATGCGTTTAGCGTCAAACGTAAAGTGCTACAAGGCACGCGCGCGCTCTTAAAATATCGTTCTGTTTCTGTCAATCTCATGTAAATGAGCGAGACAGAACGATGTTTTAAATTCTAAAGGTATTTAGTGATTTGTGTTGCAAGTAGTCCTAGCATTCAGCGCAGACAGAAGATTTTGGAGAAAATATGAATTCACATCTAAATCATATCATGCACGTTATTTTGAACTCTATGTATTAGTAGTGAGAGTTCATTATCAATGAAAAACTGTCTGCGCTAACCCAAAACATTTAAGTATCGTCGGAGAAAGTAAATGGAAGTATTATCTCGTAAGTTCCTATCTAAAATCAAATTCTAAAATATTGTCAAGTCTGTACTGAATGAGCACCATATTGTACAGACACCAGCACATCAAGCTACCCGAAACTGTCAAATTTTCTCATTCAACTTTGAACCTTGTGCTTTAGCGATAAAGTTAAAAATCTTTTAAAGAAATTTGACAGATTGTAGTAGCTTGATGTGCTGGCGTCTGTACACACGACGACATATCCAGTTTTAGCGGACCTGGCATTATATAGGCTTTTCGTACAATGAGAAGTCAGCTTGTACTGGAAATGTATAGCTCACTAACCAACGGCTCCGTTCTTGTAGACTAATGCAAGCCAGATAACATATTCTGTGAATCAAACAAAAATTACGTAAATTGGTTAAGTGGCTCTCGTGTAGAAACACACTAACACAAGACACAGACAGACATTTTTTTTTAAATAATAATAAATCTTTATTGCCAAAAGAATAACAATCTTACAACAGATTTTACAAGTACTTACTTATTATCCATGAATCTAAAATATTAGATACCCAATTAGCAACTCGGTTCATTATAATAAATTTAGGTCGTTGCGAAACCGATTCACCCTGACTCCCGTACTAGTTATAAACTGTATTACGGTGGGACAGCATTCCTCGTTCTCTGTATACAATATTATAATAAGCCAATTAATTAAGAAAATTGGTATTTTAATAAGATATGATATAAAATACCAACTAAAAGTATTTAACGAAGGAGTAGTTAAATCAATTCGGACCATAATTTAAAAGCCCCGTTCTTTATCTAGATAATAAACAAACTATTTAATTTTATTTATTTTTAAAAGTCTTTTCATTGGTATTCCAATTTTGCGATTAAAGGACTCATTGAAAACGAATATCTTGAGGCTGCTACTAATTTTTCTGTAGTTTGTACAGACGCCAGCACATCAAGCTACCCGAAACTGTCAAATTTTCCCAATCAATCTTGAATCTAATGCTTTTGCGATATAGTTGAAAATATATTAAACAAATTTGACAGATTGTTATTGATTTGATATGGATTGACCATTGATAATTGTTTTTAATAACACGAATATCGACGTTTATAAGGCTTATTTACACACGAGTCTCCCTGGGGGTCTAGTCCATACGCACGTAATCTTTAGTTTTAACCGAAGTTACGGGTACGAGTATGACGCGTTGTTTGCATGTGGCGTTTGCGACACACACAATGCACATGCAAACAACGCGTCATACTGACGTCACGCAAATCCTGCATCTCGCAAGCAGAGTTTACCGCGCAACTAGCATAGATACAACGGCCCAACACGAATCATCGGGCAGTTGTCCGCCAGACTCCATTCCGCTCCACCCAGAGCGGGAGGAGGAGTCATTTGATGATTTCCCATTCTAAAAAAAAGGTTTGCGACATTGCTCCACAATCACACCGTACTGTCATTCCGTCAAGGTAGCCTTTAGCACTATACCAGGAACCGGTCTTTGTCGAGATGTGTTTATGCCCCTCCAAAAAATTGAATTTGACACTAGTTTTGACGGATCAATTATTTTCGGACAGTGAGTCTTCACTGTTAACAGATAAGTGCGAGAATTGCTTGGCGAGTATTGTCTATGCACATTTGCCCCACAAAACGTGCGAGAAACTCCGAGTAAATGAACCTTAGCACACTTTTCCTAGCGATTGTGTAGAAAATGGTACTAAATGGATATCCATTAAGACAATTTATAATATTTTTTATTTTTGTTTTTCTTTTAACATATGAAAACCAATTATGTTTTGGCTGTCCATACAATATTGTATCTTATGTCTTTTTAATACAGTTTACAATCGTGTGAATTGACGTTAATACCGCAAAGTTATGCAAGTATTTTTAACTGAATGCAATTACATTAAAGTCTAATATTGTATGAAAACTAAATCGTTTATCCATTACTAATTAAATATTAACTCTATGTGAAATAGTATTAAGTATAAATTAATTTAAAATGTAAATGAGGGATCTTCTAATTTTAAAAACATATATTTTGCAGATGTGATATTTATCTGTGATAATTTGAAAAATACCGTTACAAATATGTACTCATGCTAAGTACATTACTTCAGTAGTAAATCGTTGATTAGTTCTTCAAAATATTGTTGTTTTAACTTTATTTGTTTACCGTCCTGACGGTGTATAAAGCCAAAATGAAAAAAAAGAACAACACTGTACACGATTGTATTCTTAATTACCATGAGACCAAAGTTGATTTTCAATTGAACAAAAATTGAGTAAACTTTTTACATCTATTCTTTAAATCATTAAAATAAGACAATACAGTATGTTACCTACATGATCTAAACTTCAACCTTCCCACAAGTTTTTAAAAGATACGGGATCAATTTTTATTATATAATTAAATCATATATGAAACACATAGACGTTATGGGCCTGTTGCACAATCTCTGGATAAGCACTATCTACCAGATAATCAAACAAATTGAACAGTATTGGTATGCAATTATCTGTGGGATATGCTAACCGAAACTTATTCAGAGGTTGTAAAATAGACCATAAATGTTAATATTTTTATATTTTTGTCACGGAGGTCCCTTTTTGATGGAGTTTTATCGTTATAATTGTTGTAAAAGTGTAATGAGATAAGCAATAATTTTCTTGTTTGTAATTTTAAATAAAATGTAATTTAATTGTATTTTGTTTTTTATTTTAAAAACATCTTTTTCTGATAACCCAGCGTAGTTGCCAGACTCAATAAGAACATGGAGTAGGTGCAAAAGTCGCTTCATTATGATCTAGCGACCCACCCCTGTTTCGTAGTTTTTACCGACTTGACATAACATTTAGATTTCTTTATTATAAACATTAACCTTCCTGAATAAATTCTCTAAATTATGGTGAAAACCGCAACAAAATCCTTTGCGGATTTCAGGACAACAACGCGGTTATAATATTTAAAACTGAACTGTCGCGTCGACATGTCTTGCTTGAATGCTTAAACCTCTTACTAATAAACGTTGTATAGCGTCTGTATAGTTACACAACGCTTAGTCTTCTTCTTTCGAAAGTCAAATTACTGACGACTGAAAGACAGAAATCGGTGTGTGATTATTCATCCGATATAATATGTTTATTATTGAGGGGGTTAGTGTTTTTCTTAACATTTTCTGACTTTTTGGTATAAAAAATGCATTCCGTTATTATAACATAGTTCATAATAGCAAACCACGACTAGTATATTCTTACTTAAGGGGGAAGCGCTAAGGTAGCCCGCGAAATTCAAATTTTCTTACGTTTTTTTGCAATTTGCTGGTTAGCATTAAGTTGAACGTTGATTAATATATGAATCGCGGCCGTAACAAATATGTGTTTACAGAATTATTTATTTATTTATTTATTTAAGGACTTTGGAAGACTTACAGCTAAATACAATGGTGATAAATAACAGTATGATAATCTGACAGCCAATTACAGGTCTTCACGTCTAGAGCTTGTCTGGTATAAAGGTACTGTGGAACACAATATACACACTGCCAAATATTGTCACACAAAAAAAAAACAACAAAAATAGTATAAAAAATAAAAATTTGCAGGTAGATCATTACCTAAGATATGTAAAAACTAGTATAATTGCGAAAGGTTATTTCCCATAAGTACCAAGATGTTAAAAATTTAATTTAAAAAATAAAAAGAAAACAAAGTCTTTAGAATTTAAGCTTTAAAGAAATTAATTGCTAAACACTTTTTTGCCGAGGTCACACTCGTATTAAAAAGATCAATGTCGAACTGCTTGCACACTTTATTAAAATACCCACTTACACGCACAACGTACGAATTTTGTCTGTAGTTAGTAGCTGTAAATGGCACCCGCAATGGTGGATTGAACCGTTTGGATTTGCTTGGAACATTAAAGTAGAAAGTTGACAAAATATCAGAACAATTTATTATAATCATTAAAGTCATCAACACAACTCTAAGACCACGTAAGCCCAAAGAATGATGATTTCATGAAACAGTTATTCTTTGGACTTACTTTTTTTCTTTTTGCTCGGCTCCTAAAGGTCATAGCGTGATGTTAAATAGCCTATAGCCTTCCTCAAGAATTGGGCTATCAAATGCAAAAAGATTTTTAAAATCCGACTGGTAGTTCCAGAGATTAGCGCGTTCAACCAAACAAACAAACAAACTCTTCAGCTTTATAATATTAGTATAGATTACCTTGACTAATTTTACATAGAGTCCTTTTGGGTAGTCGACCTTATACAAAACAACGATGTCTGTATTTAGCTAGCGGGTTCCCTAGCTCTTATTCCACAGTGGAAGAGCCACTTAAGCCGGCTTGCTTCACATATCACTAAACATATTGAAAACATAATTCTATCTCTGTCATCTTCAAAAGATTGTCTGAAACAGAACGATCTTTTAAATACATTTAACGCTATCAGCGGACCTTGATATCAGTTTTGATAACTGGGACAATTAAATACGAATAAAACAACCTCATACACTTCAACATCAAATATAATTTCCTATAAGCTTACAAGGAAAACTGGTAGAGTTGTGTCTGAGGCCTGCGCGCGCGCGTGCACGAGGCGTCGCGGCGTGCGGCGCCGCAGCACGACCAGTGTCGCGTGCCCGGCCAGCCCGCGTGCCCGTGCCCGCAACCTGGAATGAATTGACAAACTGACTGTCTGACATACAGCTGGTCTGGTTTAGCGTGAGGGAGATAGTTTAACATGGGTTAAAACAACGAGACGGATCTCTTTCAAGGCTAACATAGGTTAGTTCTTCCTTCAGATGCTTGTGACTTCTTCAAGATCCGTACAATGTTTATCTATAGCCTCAAGATCCGCCTACAACAACCGGAGCTATCGATGAAACTAAACAGTCTTATTCTTATTACGTGTATGTGCAATGTGCATGCATCCGGCCGAACCAAACTAGCGCGGGTGTTTTCCAGGATTGATCTCCATTGTTGCTATGCTTAAGAGAGGAGAAGCTCCACAAAACGAATAGTGTTATCACTTCATAATGGGGCCCGTTGAAAGGCCTCCCACAAGGTGGTCCGACGACCTTGTGAAGGCCGCAGGATCCCGTTGGATGCGAGAAGCACAGAACCGGTCGAAGTGGAGGTGCTTGGGGGAGGCCTATGTCCAGCAGTGGACGTCTTTCGGCTGAAATAATGATAATGATGAATGGGGCCCTTAACCCTAGATTCATAAACATTCGTCTCACAGACCGCGCGAAACACAAATTAGTTTCTACTGTTTCGAGTGAAAGAGATAGAAAGCTGAGCTCTTAAGTACCTTCCTAGAACGTTTGATTGTTAGTGTAACGAGTGACCTTGACTCGCAGTCACATCTAATTTGCAAGTTATAGACCTTTGATCGTCTGAGAGACGAATATTTATGAATAGTGTACCTATTGATGAATCGGATCGTTATTTCTGAAAATCAGTTTTTGACGATATTTGTTTTTTATAAATTCAAAGTAAGTATGTGATATTATTTTACATAATTATGTTATTATGTTAAGCTAAATATTATATTATTTTTCAAAATGTATAATTTAGGGTACCTACGATACTTGAATTCATCTAATTTTATTTTAGAATGGAGGATCGACAAATTGTGGACTATCTGAATCGTTTATCCGATTCTGATGATGATCTTACCAATCAGCAAAGAGTGGTGCAGAATTTAAGTGATGTCGAAGATCACGTGGAATATCAGGAGACGATCCAAACAGATTCCGAAAGATGACCGAACCGTGGTTACGGAAGAGGCACGAAATGCCAACTTTGAAGAGTTGCCTAAAAATGAAAATCGCCGAAGTTTTAGGTGAAACGCCTACCATTGACATAACTGGTCCAAGTATGACCCAAAAAAAATTTGTGGTCATTGTGACTATAAAAAACGTCGTATGACAAGGTTCCAATGCAAGTCGTGCAAAAAGTCTATGTGTATGGATCATCGCGGCTTCATATGTGTGGAATGTGCCGATGAACTTTAATTTTTATTAATTATTTTCTTTTTTATAACCTAATTAAACATATTAAACACTACCATATTTAATTTTTTTTGTTTTATTTACAAGTACCGATAAACCCGTCACTTAAATATAGTCGTCTGTGAGACGAATGTTTATGATTAATGTTCCTCTTAGATATGATTATGAATCTAGGGTTAATTGTCTTTGCCACATTTGGCAAAGGTTTTAAAAAAGTAGAATTTGGGACTCTTTCCACGTTTCTCACATACCTTTATACCCTCCGGGCATGCTCGCCCCGCAGCCGCAGCTGGCGTCGCGCCGGCCGCCCGACGAACAGAACGCGCAGCAGTGGAACGTGCCCCAGTGCGCCGCACCTGCGCGGGCGCAACAAGAGAACGGACTGCCCTGTAGGGGACAATGGACAGAAGTTTTGGGTCTGCTGTACGAGTAAACGATGTCTTGGCATTTTTGACAGTCGTTTTGCTTGACAAAGTAACATCGAGATGTCGGGGCAGGGCAATACGACCAAATGACCTCTAGTTCTTTCGTTAAAGGCTGCATACATACTTCTCCAATCTCAACAAAGACTAGCTTTTGGCGCGGGAGATATTATAGCTCACTTCGCTCACTCTCTTAATCCTCAGGGACGGCAATCCGACACTCCGGAGAGAGATCAGGCGCAGGACCAGCAGACCTAAGTTGACTAATTCAGAGTGATCAGCACTATTGAAAACATTATAAAAATGTTTGAAGTTGTAGCGTAAACTGAACTTTATTGTGTAGGATTTAAAGTTGATATTTGTTTAACTTGAAATAATATTAATTTGAAACAAGTTTGAATAGACTTTAGGTACATCATGGTACCTTTATCGGTTTGTTGTTGATAGTGACAGCCATTAGATATGCTCCAGGGGAGCGAGGAGTGACGTAGAGTGTGTAGCTGCCATCAGTACTATCCTCCACGCGAGCCACGCTGGGCCGAGCGCTTGAATCGCGACGTCTGAAGTAACCAGCCACCTAGGATCCAAGAAAATTATGCGATCATAGTTTATTCTACCCGTGTACATTCAGCACGTAGGTACCTCTTGAATGCATCGGATACACATGCAGGTAGAAACTCTCAGCATGCTGCGTATGGCGCTTTGCAGATAGAGCAACTATTGCAGCAACTGGCAACTACATACATCTCGGGCTATTTGGTTGTAGCAACTGGCAACTTTTAAAGGAAAATTTCAAAAAGTTGATAGTTGCTTCAATTAAAGTTGCTCCATCCATTTGAGATCTCATAGATAGGTAAGTATTACATTTAAGTATTTAATTATTATGGTCATGCATAGGGTCTACATCTAAAACTAACGTTAAAGATTTTCGGACCAATCATGAAGATTTAGTTAAAGTTCTCACCTGTTCTCCTCCACACCAGATGCGTTCGCCATTACAATCTCGCAGTTCCAATGTCACTGCATGCTCACAATCCACTCGGAGATCTTGAAGACCTTCAAATATAAAATAATGAACGTCAGACGTGTTTAATAATGTAACCCTGGTTCTGCTTCTTAGCATTTCAATGGTAATTGAATGCACCTTCTGCTGTTAAATATCGCATCTCGTCCAATTGCAAAAGCTGACAAAAAGATTCAACAGCCTGGGGACATAGTCTCTATGACACAATGAACGAACCCGCGAGAAATGAACGCGAGATTGGCGGGAATAGCTAAGGAATTGTCGTTCGAAGTAAGGAATCGTTAAGTGGTCCTAGTGAATTAGGGCCCAGATGAGACATTTAAAAGCCCGCGGGGAAACAGTGAACACAGAAAGAAATAAGAATTAAAATTTGTTGAATCTGCCCGAATAAGACATTTTGTAAATTCACTGCGTTAGTTGGCCAATACTGTGCTCTCGTCTGTAATAATCATGAAGTCACAATAGAAGCGCTTCTCAATCCCTCACCTTCAGTATTAACCACACACATCTCAGGATCAGGCGCATGCGCAAGTAGCCTCCCGAAGACAGTGGGGTCGTGTGTAGCGGGCGCGCGCGGCGCGAAGCGCAGCTCCAGGCGCGGCGCCTCCGCCAGCGCCTGCAGCTCGGCCACGCGCTCCAGGCGCCGCAGCACGGGGCCCGACAGGGAGAGGAGCTCGTCTTCTTTGCCTTCTGCTAGGAGCTGGGGATGAGATACAGTTATGCATAGTGACTAATATGCTAGTACTTTTGTTAGACCGCTTTAACAGTCGAATAGGAGCAAGAAATTTTGGTAAATGTAGTTTTTACGCAGAAATCAGAATCCCCAAAATCAAGTTTACTTGTAGGTACCTACATATATCAAGTTCGTTAATCACTGTGTATATCCAAATTCCCAAGGTTTCTAGTACACAGGGGTCGTTTGTGGCGTGTGATGGTGAGAAATAGACAGATCAATCTACTTGTAAAGACGAATTCCTATTTCAGAATTGCACAAATGACAATTTTTAACGCTTAAAAATATAGCCCCAGTTCTCACTCTTCTAAGAAGACATCGTCATTCTTTTGTTTTAGAAAACCCTGTGATATAATTTTAGGTCAGGTCAAATATGCACTTACCTCCTCCGCAAACCTCACAGCATCAACCGCATGCCTGGCCCTCTCATCTAGCGCTCTACTCTTCTGATCTAGCCGTTGTTGATGCCTCTCCCTCGCACGCGCCGCGCTTGCGCATAGCGTGCGTGTGTGTGTGTCAACCGCGCGACGGTACTGGACTGCCCATTCTTGGACTTCGCTTTCCACGCGGGCTGCTTGGCACTAAAAGGAAGAAGGGGTACCTAAGTCTAGATTAATTAACTCTTCTTTGCTCGTAGCACAGAGGGATTGGGTTGTAATTTTCTACACGGGCCTAGTGTTTGTTGATAGAATGTCACGTGTCTTCGGTTTTTTAGTTCTAGAACAGTGGTGCTATTCTGTAAAAAGTTCACCGTGATAACTTAGTTGAAGTGAGCTTAATGTGAGTTGTCATTCCATCTGATGCTAGGGATTGAAACTATTGACAGCTCACTTCACCTAAGTTTTCACGGTGAGATTTTTACAAAATAGCATTACTGTTTCCGTTTGCCCGGTTTTCTCACGAAGTTTTCCTTCACCGTTTTGAGAGCAGTGGTGATAAAATTATTCACACAAACTAAAGCGCGGTGTTTTGGCGGGAAGTCCCGATTTTTAGCCTAAAATTAAATGTCCCGCGCGGGACAGGCTCAGTCCCGGTTTTCGGGGATAAATAAATAAATAAGCTGTTATTCGTAAGTGTTTAAATTACTTATTTATCACTAGCAGCGCCCCGCGGTTTCACCCGCGTAAGTTTCGATCCCGGTTGAATATCGGGATAAAAAGTATCCTATGGTTAATCTAGGAAATGGTATATCTATGTGCCAATTTTCATCCAAGTCTGTTCCACGGTTTACGCGTGATTGAGTAGCAAACAGCCAAACATCTTCACAAACTTTCACATTTATAATATTAATAGGATTATTTATTCTCCTGCCCTTATACCAATTTATGTGGGGCGGCGCAACATGTCTTTTCTTCCATTTATTCTCTATTAGTCGCCATCTCGGTAATCACCCCTTTTCGCTTTTGTATTACTTATTTATATCCATACTAATATTATAAACGCAAAAGTGTGTCTGTCTGTCTGTTACCTCTTCACGCATAAACAGCTGAACAGATTTAGATGAAATTTGGTATAGAAATAATTTGAGTCCCGAGAAAGGACAAAGGATAGTTTATATCCCGATATTCCTACGGGGTCGAAGCTTACGCGGGTGAAACCGCGGAGCGCTGCTAGTAATATTATATTCCTCTGAGAACTTAACCGAACCAAGACTACGACTATCTACCGAACTACGACTATCTATCTAAGTATTATCATTGTTAGGGTCTGACACTCCCTTGCGCTCCACCCAGAGCGGGAGGGGTCATTTGATGATTTCCCATCAACAAAAAAAATAAAAGTATCATCATCAGTGGCGGACTAAGCCCGTCAGAGGCCCGGGGCGGCAAAGCTGAATAAGGCCCCCCAGCTTAAAAAAAATGTAGTTTTACAAGCTTTTTATTCAGTTCACATTTGTATGTTTAAATAACTGTTTATGTTTATTTCGTTAATTTCGTCGGCAACGCCACTTTTCTTCTCTTCAGAATTCGAAAAGTAATTGGATAAAGGAAGAAAAACGAAGACTGAAGAGGCAAAATCGCTTGCTGGATGCAAGCGATTTTGCCTCTTCAGTCTTCGTTTTTTTTAGCTTCGTTTTCTGAGAGTCAGATGGTTGAATCCTTTTCAATAAAAATAATGAGATAAATAAGAAACTTTTATAAAAGATAGCTAAAACTAAGCCTCATTATTGATTTGACGATATAGATATACAAATGTACAGAGACTTTGCCATGTTGAGTCTCACGATGAGAACAAGTACATATCCCTAATAAACGTGCACTACAAATAAAATAAGGACCAATGTACCTACTTGTAGGTGCATATTGACTAGAAACTACGGATTATAATTATTGCTAGGCTAAATTATACGAAGAATTAATTACTTTTTTCAAATACTCGAAAATGCACTAACTCAACTCTGAACTCATTTACTTTTATACCGCAACAAAAATCAAAAACACTATTACACTTTTTAATTAAATTACTTTGAACGGATAAGATCGCGTTTATTACCTATTTTACAATTTGAAAAAAGGCTTATCTGTTTGCGAAAATATCAATAGAATCAGTACACACTAATAAACTATTAAATATCAACGTAATGAAATTCAATATTTGTTAAATGAGGCCTATGTTTATTTTCGACTTAAATAGAATGTAGTGAATGTAAATGTAGGCGTACAAGAGTGAATTATTTGCACTTCATTCATTCAGGGATTCCTGGGGAAGTACCCGCTACAAAGACGGGAATTCTCCCAGCATATTGGACGCGTTTAGCAAAGTTAAAAGAATATTAGTACCACGTAAAAAGTCTAGATGGCTGTAGTGTTTTGATTTTGATACTAAGCACATTTTTAAAGTCTTGTTTAGGATTTTATCAGGGGAACGCGGAGGCATTTGGGGGTCCCCCAAGACCGGAGGCCCTGGGCGGGCCGCCCCTTCCGCCCCCCTGTTAGTCCGCCACTGATCATCATTGTAAACTGAATTTGAAACACAAATAAAATAATAAGCAGTAAAAAGAATTAATCTACAGTGCCACTGTCGAGAGAATATATGGGTTCTTGACACCCGTCAGTTTCATACAAACGAATACGTGTTTTGCGAATTTGATCTTTATTAGCTACTAGAGTTATCGCAATGATAGGTGTAATAAATAAGGTACACATTCTCGACGGTGAGATAGTTAATTACGTTTTTTTCTTTAGTCCCGCTTTCGACGAAAGAATCCCGCTTTTTATACTCAAAGGATTTCAAAATCGCGCTTTGTCCGATAAAAAAATCTGGCAACGCTGGTTCGAACTCACAACCTACAACACGTAAGACGGGGCCGTTACCACTGGGCCGCCACTGTTCTGAAATACTTATCTATACTTAGATACTTTTTTTGAAAACCACTTTGAACTTTCCTGCCTTCTAGCTAGCTAACAACTCTTCTCATGTGAGTACACAAGATAAGTCAATCAGTATAGTTGGTACCAGACTTGACTGGTTTAAATGTGTGAGGTAATCGTGGAGGTTCTTTTAATGCAATTTTAGTAAACTCTCCTAATTGAGCTTGGGTTTCTTGAGAAAATGGTTTATGTCGGAAAAACTGGCTAGCACTGAAATTATAACTTACAAACAGCTCTAAACTCACATCAATCTCATAGGCATGCGCGCTAAGGTTCCTGGTAGCTCGCTCCACATTCTCTGGCACGAGCTTGGCGCGCTCAGCCGCGTCGCGCAGCAACCGAGCACGCTCAGCGGCAGCTCGTGACGCGTTGGCTAGCGCGTGCCCGCTATGGGAGACGAGACAGCAGTCGCGGCATACCACCTAGGAAACAACGTGTATACAAACCATTAATTCTGCAGATAAAGGTAGGTACTAGGAACCTAGGTTCCTGTTGGCAATTACGGCTGAAGTCTCAGGTCAACTCAGATAATAGTAGTTGCTGGAGTCTGGGTTTAATCTCAGCTCATTTATGACCTAAAGCATTGGCATGTTTTGTAGGTATTGAACTATCTGCACCGTTTATTTAAGGCGAAAGCGCCAGGGTATCCCGCGCAATTCAATTTTTTTTAGGTTTTTTGCAATTTGCTGGTGAGTATTAAGTTGTACGTTGATTAATATATGATTCGCGGCCGTAACAAATCTGTATTTACAGAATTATAATCATTAAAGTCATCAACACAACTGTCTAAGACCAAGTAATCCTACAGAATGACTATTTCATGAAGTTTTGACATTTTGGGATTATACTAACCTAACAAGTTGTATTACTGATTCTAATGATTATGATTCTGTAAATACATATTAAGTTACGGCCGCGAATCATATTTTGATCGACGTACAACTTAATACTGACCAGCAAATTGCAAAAAACGTAAGAAAATTTGAATTTCGCGGGCTACCTTAGCGCTTCTCCCCTAAGTAGGTAATTACCCCAATTTGGGCTTTTAAGAGGCCTCTTACAGTCCACTAGCGCCGCCAATCGAAAAAATGTCATAACTCGTAAATAGAATCAAAAATACAAAATATGTTCTATTATTACTGTGGAAAAGGCAATAACGTAATTGTATAACACCTTATCAACACTTGAAATATAGCTGTTTAGCTAAATCGTGCATTCAAAACATAAACGGCCGTTTTTGTTATTATTATATATATATTTCAAGTGTTGACAATGTGTTATAAAATTACGTTATTGCCTTTTCTACAGTAATAATAGACCACATTTTGTATTTTTGATTCTATTTACGAGTTATGACATTTTTTCGATTGGCGGCGCTAGTGGACTGTAAAAGGCCACTTAAATAACGAGTGACTAATCAGCGGTAATTGCGTACCAATGGCTTTCATTTTGACAGTTCAACAACATTAATTGCATGCCAATACAACTTGGCAACTCCTCGTCTAGTGGATATACGAAAAACAGTCGCCTTTTGAGTGTTGAGAAAGAGACCTCGTGCTTTTTCGCCACGGCTGTCAATAAAACTTACCTGCTGACATGTAGCACAATAAACACTAAGATCAGCCTTCGGATGCTGACTGCAGTACTTCACGGGTGCAGGGTCCAGTGGGTGCAGCGAGTGGCGCGCAGTCGCCTTCTGCCTGCCGTGCGCCTCCCCGCATGCTGTGCAGATGCTGACCAGGCATTGACTACAGCGGGTTTCTGCCTGCCAGACAACTTTTGCTTAGATCTTTTTACGAACGCTGTCTAACGAGCATTTTGGAGCATTTAAGAACTGGTGTCTAGTGCCTACTTACATACATCGTGTATAAAAAAAATGAGTGTATTTTATACAGGGTCAATTAAATTAGCTAGCAAAATTTTGCAGGCGTGACGGGTGTTTTTTTTTTGGGGGTCAACGACCGCTGGTAGTTTGTTACTTGAAATTTGAGTTGAGAAAATCGGTTTTGTTTCGTATTATCATGATTAGATATTGACACCCGCCACGTCTGCGAAGTTTCGCTAACTAATTTAATTGGAACCTGTATAGTAGGCAGGTACCTAAGCAGTGCATTTTTGTATTGGGGCCCAAAAGTAACGACTGAAATCCGTAAAGAAATGCTGGAAATATAGATCCTGTACCCTGATGGCGTAACACACTATCAGTCGGAATCTGAATCATTCATTGCTTCATAAGTTCGATAAAATTGTCTGCTCAACACGGAAATAACGCAATGAATGTTGTTGAACTGTCAAAATGAAACCGGTTCCGATTGATAATGTGTGACGCAATGAGGGTTTTCGTGAAAATTTACGACACCAGTTGGCACCACTGTGACAAGAGGTCTTTTAATATAAAATATATGATGACGTTCATCATTCGATTCATTCATTCGTTCATCATTCAGTCATGACTAAAGAAAATATAGGCTCTTTGACAGATGTCTGGACCTGACGTGTCAGTGCTGCCACCTGGCGAACGTCATTTCAGAAAACCCTCATTGGCCCCGCTGCTTCCCGTTGAAGTTAGTTAAAACTACGAACCCAAACCCCATGCGTGGGGTCAATCCTGAAAGGGGATTACATACAAAATGGTGCAGTGTAGGCAATCTTGAATTTACTAAAATAGCCAAACATCCTTTGTCTGCGTCATCAAGCTTAATGAAACGAAACGATTTTTAAACACGTCTCGAACATTTAAGTTCAAATACAATCATACAAACATTCTGTAAGTCAAATGTTGCTGAACGGAACGAATGGTAATTTGTTGAAATCCCACATTTGAAGCGTTCGTCCACGGTTGAGATCCTTCACGTGTTTCAATATCTTAAAATACTTTAAAAGAAGAAAGTGATTGAGTATTTCTATTGAGTTTTGAAGACAAATAGCTGTGGGTTCCTTGCCTGTAGACCTGTAGTTCCTTTGTTACGACCATGATATATAATACACCAGTCCCCTTTTTGTACTATACTGTACTACTACTGATAGTTTTTCTGATCTGACTAGTTGTGCCTGTGATTTGTAATACGCATGCTCGATATACATACCTAGGACGATACTTCATGAAATCTTTACGTGGGGCTTTTTTAACTAACCATCGTTTGATTCGTTCGTCCAATCGGTTTTGTGTTGAGCTGCAGTATTACTGACACCACATCTGTAGAGTTTCGCTAGGTAATTTGATTTGACCATAAAGTAAACCCTCATTTCGCCAAAGCCAAGCCTAGACTATAAAATTATTGTCTATGGTTAACAGACACAAATTCAAAAGTAGCTGAGCTAATGGACAAACTCAAACTCAAACTCAAACTCAAAGCATTTATTTCAATTAAACCATTTACAGGCACTTTTGAATTGTCAAGAAACCTAACAATTTGCCAATCTGGCGATCGAAACCAGGAGCGCTCAGCAGTCACGCTTGTTACTGAAAAACTTGCACCCAGGTACTTCGTTGGAGGATCCTGCATTTGTGTTGCAACAAAGATTACTACCTTATTGTCACTGCTGCAAAGATCACAGAGCACGTTGACGCCCTCGCTGTCCTGCGCGGCCGCCATCTTCCGAAGCAGCACATAGTTAAGAGGCAAAGCTGATATACCTCCCAAAGGCAGTTGTGTCTCATACCCACAGATCGGGCAGAGGAGGAACTGGACACTTTTTCCGGATACCTGGAATAAAGGAAGTGAATTGAAGAGCAGAGATAGCATTAGCAGTCGATGGCAAGTGTAGAGAGATGATTCGTAAGCTTCACATAAGAATATGATTGCAGTAACATACGAATGTTACTGCAATCATGTTCTTATGTGAAGCTAATGGATTTATCGGATCATGACAAAAGAGGGATATTTATAATAGAACTAGCTTCTGCGCGACTTCGTCCGTGTGAAATTTCACCTTCCCCCATTCACCCTCTTAGGGGTGGAATTTCGAAAAATCCTGTCTTAGTGGATACCTAGGTACTCTTCACAAATGACACACCCTTCAAATGTCATATTGTCTCTAGGACTAGCGGTTTAGGCTGCGCGTTGATATATAGGTAAGTCAGTCAGGACTTTGAATCCATACTAATATTATAAATACGAAAGTGTCTCTGTCTGTTTGTCTATCTGTTACCACTTCAGGCTTAAACCACTGAACCGATTTAGATGAAATTTGATATAGAGATAGTTTGAGTCCCGGGACCTTTCCCGGGGCTCAAACTATCTCTATAAAAATCACTCTAAAAACTATCCTATGTCCTTACATAGGCTAGTTTTTATCCCGATATACCTACGGGATCGACACTTATGCGGGTGAATCCGCGGGGCGCTGCTAGTTTTATATAATATATATAGAAGACGGACGTTGTCCTGTCCAAACAATGGTTCATACGAAAGTCCCATAGAAAAAAGTTAGTCAGATTTTCCCGAATTTGAAATATAAAAAAAGAATAACAATATGGGTCCAGCCGTTATCACATTGTAGCGGTATCTACAACGCCACATGCAAACAACGCGTCATACTGACGTCACGCAAATCCTGCATCGCGGAAGCAGAGTTTACCGCGCAACTAGCATCTAGATACAACGGCCCGACATGAATCAACGGGCAGTTGCCCGCCAGACACAACACCCGTCTGGTCGGAGGATCCTCCCTTTTCTATGGAGGTTGAGTGAACTTCACACCCTGTTCCTCATACCTCTATAACATTAATGATGCGCTTATCAAAGAACAGCATTTCATTTTTATTTATACTTAGAAGACAAAAATAATAAAAGTGAATGGACTGGAAATTTAGGTCAGGCAGCATGACTGCCTGACCTAAATATCCACCACCAAATGCCCACCTGAACAAATGCAACAGGTAAGTACCTTTCTTGTCAATATTCCATATTTCTGTTGTTGTTGTTGTTGTTGTTGCTGTTTCTGCTCCCAGCTGCCCTCAGACCCTGAGTGACGAAGGTCGCTCTCATACCCTGAGCCTGCAGACCCGGCGCCAGAGCCTGACCGAGACCCACCTGGGTCCAGCTGGATTGAACCTGCGACAAGGAAAAGACATGTTGCAAGGACTTTAACGCAGCATTCGGGGCAAAAGAGAGTTACTAACCATGAAACTAAAAGGTGCACAAAGGTAACTTGGTAGACACAGATAGGTAGGTACCGACCGCAGATCATATAAATACATACATAAGATCATGTATGTATTTATATGATCTGTGGTCCGTCATTCCTACGCGGAAAACGATTGCGGCCAGCGTCACGGGCACAGCTAATCTAGCAAACTCCGAAAATACATGACAATGAAATTAAAAAGAAAAATATAAAACAATTTGTCGCAGGTGAAATAACATTTTACGCCTGCGTAAACACAAATGACATAACTCTTTTATACTGCGTGCGCAGTTTAGTTTCCAAACATATAAACAAAATATAATATGTGTTTTTAAAGAACTTTAACATATAAAGTTCACTTTTCCTTACCACTTCAATCATTTGTATGACTAGAAGGAGTACGTTAGGATGGTATAAGGTGGCATTCTGTAGTTTCTGCCATACCTACCGGCTACCCCAATGGAAAGAAGACGTGAGTAAGTATATCTATACTAATATACTAATTACTAATAATATTATAAAGCTTAAGAGTTTGTTTGGTTGAACGCGCTAATCTCTGGAACTACCAGTCGGATTTGAAAAATTATTTTTGCATTTGATAGCCCAATTCTTGAGGAAGGCTATAGGCTAAACATCACGCTATGACTTTTAGGAGCCGAGCAGAAAGAAAAAAAGTCAGAAAGAACGCTAAGCAAAAACGAAGTAAAAGTGCGGGCAGGCGATGCGATGCAACGGGGTGGGTCGGAGTAACAAGAAATTTCACGCGGACGAAGTCGCGGGCAGAAGCTAGTGTAAGTATAATAATTATGTAGTAATTCTGAAATCAGCTTAATTAACACTAGGATAAAGCTGATATTCGTTACAGTGAAAATAACGTCAATTGAAGAAAAGTGCGAGTCGGACTCGCACACGAAGGGTTCCGTACCACAAGGCAAAAACGCCGAAAAAAAAACACGTTTGTTGTATGGGAGCCCCCCTTAAATATTTATTTTATTCTGTTTTTAGTATTTGTTGTTAAAGCGGCAACAGAAATACATCATCTGTGAAAATTTCAAGCTAACTATCACGTTTCATGAGATACAGCCTGGTGACAGACGGACAGCGGAGTCTTAGTAATAGGGTCCCGTTTTACCCTTTGATTACGGAACCCTAAAGAGGATTTGAATAGACTTTAGACAAAGTTGAGTTGAAAAATTACAATCTCAGTGCTATCCGGTGAGTCAAAGTTTTTGGCAGAGAAATTATCGTTGCCGGAAGATGGTGCTTTTGACATTGAGTAGCGTGATTCATTTACTATTATTAAATTAGCTGACTATTAATGTGAGGCGAAATGTGTCGATGAACTAGTTTCGCAGGGACGGATTTGGGCTAGGTAAAATGGGTCCAATGAAAATCAGGGCACCTAGGTAATTCTTTACATTTTTGTTTGTTTATGGGTTGGCCCTGTGAGCAACAAACCGTTCTGTAATAATTATTCCTGAATTATAATATCTAGTCATTATTATTTCCTAAAAGGATATCAGGAGTATAGTTCCTAATTTGCAAAGTAGTTAGTTAGTGTAGGTACCTACGTACTTTAATTTGTTAGGTACGGACGCCAGCACATCAACCTACCACAATTGTCAGATTTCTTTAATAGATTTTCAACTTTATCGCTAAAGGATAGGTTCAAAGTTGATTGGGAAAATCTGACAGATTGTGGTAGGTTGATGTGCTGGCGTCTGTACCTTTTGAGTTCAGCTTAAACTACTCAGTCAGCGGGGTAACTACGTAACACACTAACAATAGCAATAGCGTTCATTTTGACAGTCCAACAAGATCAATTGCGTAGGTACTTATTTGCGTTGTTGAGCAGACAAAATTTTCAAACATAATCACTGAAACAATGGATTAGCGATATCCTTCAAAATAATCCAGATTGTCATTGATAGCGTGTTACGCAATTAAGAATAAAATTAGGATACAGCCGGTCGATTCTGTAAAAATCTCACCGTGAAAACTTAGGGGAAGTGAGTTTGTTTTTGCTAGGAATTGACACTATTGACAGCTCACTCCACGCTCACTTCACCTAAGTTTTCAGGGTGAGATTTTTACAGAATAGCACCGCAGGAATTAGTAGTACACAGTAGTTTAAATACTTATAGGTACAGATGAATAGAAACCACCACCTTTGTCTTTATTACATAACAGGCTCCTAAAAATATGAATATAAACAAGTGGCGAGCGATATACGTTAAGCATCAAACTCCAAAACTTAAAACAGTGTATCTGGGTCGTTATAAACAAAAACCACAACTTTGATTTTATACACTGCCTTAATAAAAGATGATTCGGTGAATGATAATACTAATAAACTTTCTGTTTATTAATTCGAGGTGTCTGTTTAATTTCTCATTGTTATTGTTAATACTTCAGGCAGAATCATGAAGGTTCAGATGTTTCATAAGTACAGTCTACCGCAAAGTATTTATCGAGCCTAAAATAATTTTGCTTTCCTAAAAATATTTATGAACACTAATTTATTGAATGTGCCTCTTTTTGTGAATGTTAAATAATTCCTATTTTGGGTTCCAAAATACTTAATAGCCAAGTTACTACGACCAACTTCGATGTAGTGTTCACTGACCGTTGTCGCGGCACCATTCGCTTCGCTCGCTCAGCTCGCGCTCACTGTTGGTCACAGTTCTAACCTAAACTAATCCGGTTGGTTGGGGTGCCCTAGCTTAGTTACTTCGACCAACTCTGAGAAAAAGCCAGAAAGACAAAAAGAGGCTCAATTATTAAAAAAAGTGTGCATAACTAGAAGCACAAAAAGTTTTTAGAGGATCAGCATAACAATCTGGGAGCCTAAAAAGGCCACTTTAGGAGAATCATAAAAGGGTATCATTATGAATCATATTGGACAGTTAACTGTTAAGTTTGTCGTATCAAATCCCATTAGTAAAGGATTTTTCAGTATTTTTTTTTTGTCTGTGCTGAAATACCAATCAATCCAATCCAAATCCAATCCCAATCTCTTTGATTATACATACGTAGTGCAGCGAAAAAAACAAAAACACTGACTGTCTTCGCCATTCATAATGTTATGCTTTTTGATTCTGCCAATGTGGCTTTTTTAGGCCCCCTGACATTAGCAGGCGGGTAATTTTCATAAATTTAAGATCATTCACAGTCTTCAGATTCTCAATCTGTTAAAAATAGGTAGGTACGTCTGATTTCCCTACATTTTTGACAAGTTTCTTACATTGATTGATTGTCGACGAGATGAGATTGCTACTAGAATTTGAACGTTTTTGATTACGGGAATTGGCCTTCTGGTGTGCGGTTGACTGTACCAATATGTAAGTCAAGAGGATTTGTAGCGATTGTATAATAATAAGTAATGATTCCACGAACTCTTGAGTTGTGGATCTGTATGAAGATTCGTCATCGTTTGATGTAGGTAGGTATGATGTTAATGGAGATTCAGATGCTTGTTAGGATAATATTTTGTAGCAAAAAGCTTTATGATGAGCTTTTCCTTTTGCAGAACGAAGTATACAGGTTGAATTTTTCAAGTGGGCGTGGATGGCCAAATTTAAAGTACTTTCACTATTCCTCATAGTTTCGAATTTGGCCACCCACGCCCACTTAAAAAATACATCCTGTATAGGGTGCCTGATAATTAGTGACAGATACTTGAACACATGATTATACTCATCATATTAAACAACTTTCCCAAAGAAACGGTTTTTTTTTAACGTACCAAGCGCATGACCCGAATAGAACCGCGCGTGCGGTCTCTAATGCATGGTAAAACTGGAATAGTTTTGTTTGCAAAAAGGGATTATATAGCAACCAAATTAAATTACAGCTGATGGTGTATTATTCTTTTTAGGTACCTACTCAATATTCTACTGGGGTGGTTGGTATCACGCGGTTCGTTCCATAAAAAAACCGGGCAAGAGCGAGTCTGACTCGTGCACCGAGGGTTCCGTAATATCACATGTTTTTAAATTTTCATCGGCGAGGCCAATATTCGTCAGAATATTTTAACACTGTGCACTGCGGTGTAGAATATTGCAGTTTTATGTCAGCGCCATCTCTTGACCGATAGTGAAACTAATGTAACTTTTGTTTATGATTTCTGAAAAAGTGTGCTATTTAGAGACTTCGTTTTATTTTTCCTGTAATCTTGACATAAACTTCTATGACAGAATAATTTCAGATTTTTCTCTTCGCAAACTTCGGGGGAACTAAGGGGGAACGGTATTTTTTTTACATTTCTCATCAAAAGTCGAAAACTATGCGGCGTAAAAAAAAAGAAAAAATGTTTGAGAATGTGCAAACAGGCTCTTTCATATGACACCCCATATGCTCTAGTAGCCCCACTTCGATTTTTTCAGACATCCTTTCAGTCCCTGTTGCAAAAAATATACATATATTTTTATTTCTTTCTTATTTGCAAAATAGTTGGGCAATCGTCATCTAAAACTATTCCAAACAAGTTGATGGATAGCATTAGTAGTTCTTGAGATATCCAACTGTGACAGACAGACAGACTGGAGTCTCACCATAAGGGTTCCGTTTAACCATTTTGGTACGGAACCCCAATTACCTAGTCCCAATTGAAGCGAACTGAATGTAGAGATAACGTAACTATTGTAGGAGATTCTGTATGTTTGTTTGTGAGTCCTGTCATAGCGCGCCGCACCGGGTGGCAGGCCTATATTTAGAAACACATTAGCTTAGTTCCTGTTTGAATCAATGAGACATAGCCGAGATAAATTATGTTACTTGTTCCCGTATTGTTTGTCTGTTAATGTTGTGAAACAAATATATCTACATATGTAGGTTTCTTTTGTTTTATGATGTTTTTGAACTTGTCGAATATGCTTGAGTTTGAGTTAGGTACATATCGTTATGCTTATTTGTTTTTGCCGATTCCCTTGTTCACAAACTAAACTAAGTTTCTCTCTTTTTCTTTCGATTTCATTAAGAAAAAGACAGAAAATAATTTTTAGTTTAGTCCTGTCATATTAATCATCGTCTGACACTAGATACTCTATACAAGTTTAGACGTGATTAAAAACTTGCAGCCTCCTAAAATTACGTCAATTTACATCAGGCGCTGATAATTTTTGACAGGACTAAACTAAAATTTATCTTCTGTCCTTTTCTTAATGGAATAAAAAGAAAAAGTTGCACTGATCTTAAATTTAGTTTAGTTTGTGAACAAGGGAATCGGAACCACGCCTGACATATCTGCCTTCACCTCGGAGGTGAAGGCAGATATGTGTAGACCTAATGTGTAGGTCTGGCGAAATAACAGTTATGTTCAAGTCCCATAATTATCTAATAAGGGTAGGCTCATCTAGGCTGTCTCAACCTGTCTCTAGCATTATAGTACATTATGATATAAGTGCGGTAAGTTGAAAATTACAGCCGAGGCGATATTGCTTGCCCGAGCCGTAGGCGAGGGCTAAAAGATAGCAGAGGCTGTAATTATCAAAGCGCACGTATGTCATACGACGTTTTATAACATATTTGCGAGGAAATAAATAAAACTCGGACTTCGGAATAATTTTTAAATAAGCGATGCGCGCGCGTTCGCGCTTTTGTTTTCAGGCATAGGCACAAAACAGGCAGTATTATTAATAAAGTAAATTAATATTTTTGTTTTTGTTACAGATATTAATGGTTGTAATTTATTGTCAAAATTAATTAAATTAAAGAATGGGTTATTTGACTAGGTTGACTGGTGACTATTATTATATTAATAATTTATGACATAGGTTTAATTAAAGAATTAAATGTTTATTTATTATATTTTATCTCCCAAAGTTAATTTTATTCATAAAATGTTGACTACTTTTCTGAAATAAAAACTCTTTGCTAAGATTTAAAAAAGTACCGTTCGTTTTGACGGAGCATCTTGATAAACCGTGCGAATTACATTACATTACCGCACAAGTACATAATGAGATACATTACGATATTGAAATAGGTGAAATAAGAGACCCATTACGAGCAAATATGTTATAAAATTAATTAATAAACCATAATGGCTCGTCAGAGTCTCAGATACTGTATTAATAATCTGAGGAGACGGGGCACCTAAGTTAAAGACAATTTTGAGGGATAAAATTACAACATGGAGTTTTTGGAAGTTCATTATTTTTTTCTTTGGGTGTCCCAGATGTAAAATATAAACGTCTTTTTTCTTTTAGGCAAGCTGGTGTCGCTATAATATCATCGAGTGGCTAAACGTACAAACTGACACATTCTACTTGACATAAAAGCAGCCGTTCGATGACAATGATGGGATTACGTAGCTAGGTCAGGAGTCTGACCATTGTATGGCTTCCTATCGTCCGAACGCACTTCAAGCATGAGTGGTCTGTAATACATTGTACATAAATACATTGTCACTAAGTACCTATGTGTATAAAATCGGGCAACAATGTCAAATTTTGGAATGGTTGGTAAAAACTTGAATGAGGTTTTTTATGGTGATTTTGTAATGGATTAATGTTGAATAGGTGGGAAATTAGGAAATATACTACCTACATGTAATATATTGTCATCATAATGTGCGGTACCGCACATCATGATGAGAAAATATTGTATTACAAGGATTTCAATAAACTTAATTACATGTGTAGGTTACCTACTGAAATCCTTGCTGTTTTTATAGACATGAGCAGTTGAACCTATTTTGCCTTCTGCAATCTTCTCTATCTATGGAAAATTCGCTCTAAATTCATCCAACGTCTAGGTACTTAATTCTAAGACCGTTCGATTGACCCGTCCCTATTATCTTTTCTTGAAGATGGAACTGGTAGAGAGAAAAGAAGACTATTGATATCCCTATACAGGAAGATTTTTTTATCACCATCCAAATTTTTACAGGGTGTTCTACCCATGAATATGAACAACTTTCACTATGAGACCAACTCTGAACTCACGAAAAAAAAAATCTGCTGTTTCATACATTTTGGTCAAGTAGGTATTGAACTTTTGTATTAAACAGCTGATAGTGAAAGTTGTTCATATTCATGGGTAGAACACCCTGTAAAAACTTGGATGGATGGTGATAAAAAAATCTTCCTGTACATACCTACGACCAAAATTGGGGTTAGGTCGCTGCCTAACCCCATTTTGGTCGTAGGTACCTAGGCATTTAGCATTTACGTTCAGAGAAATCTCATCATCTGATTAGCCTTTTACCAACTATTTTGGGTTCGGCGTTCCAATATTTTACATGGAGCGACTGCCTATCTGTCCAACAACCCAGTTACTGGGTAATACTTTATACTCCTTGGTAAGACTGGTTGTCAGACTTTCGGGCTTCTGACGACCCGTAACGACTGTCAAAGGTCCACAAATGAAAGTCGGGACCAACGGCTACGTTGTAACGTTCAGAGCAATCGGTACAATACATTTTCTTTATAAATTTACGCTGACAGAACACATACGTGATAAATCTATTTAGCCAGCTCATAACGCGCCGAATAGATTACAAATAGGCATTTACAATGCGTGCCACATAAGAAGAGACTTGACCCCGCCTCCCCCGCTCTTTCCGCCGCCCCTATGACGTCCGGTCCCGTCCCGCACTCAGACCTCATACCGCTAAAGATACCTAAAATCGTGTTCTGCGCATGTCAGACCACGTGGTGTGTCAAGTCTCTTCTTACGTGGCACGCATTGTACTAGCAAATGGACCGACCAGCAGGTTAATTCCGTAACACACTATCAGTAGGAATGGGTTTCATTTTGACAGTTCAACGACATTCATTGCGTTATTTACGTTGTTGAGCAGACACACTTTTCGTACATAAGGAGCAATGTACTAGCAATATGCTTCAAAATGATTCAAATTGAGAGTATTATTGTGTTACGCAATCATGGTGCTGTTCGTATTGATCCATTAATGGGCCATTACTTCGTTGATAGCTTCTTCAGATGCACCCTCGCACTTAACTAACAGCAAAACCATTAAAAGATCGTTTTATTAACGTAAATACTAAAGCCAATACAAAATGGCCTCCCAAAAATATACAGTGAGACGTTTTGTAAAGGGAAAACGTATTTGTAAAGGTTTTTTCAAAGTGGGCCAAGAAACAGACGTCCTCAAAATAATGATCATTTAATAGCCTACAGCTATGTGGCTTTAAATGATGTGGTAGTTTAGAGAATAGATCTTCGAAATATTTTATTAGTAGGGTACGATAACAGTTTAACGAGCACGATTGTTTATGAAAACATAAACATATACCTAAAGACAATAACAAATCTTTATTTTATCGAAGGATTTTCTATGGTTTCGAAACCTTGCGTTTCATGACTAACGAAACCGAAACGATTTATGATGCATGCACCTGAAAAAAAAAATTAACCACATGACGATGGCTGAACTCTTGAATAATAATAATATTGAACTTATAATACCTTTAGTTGATCGAGTATTCAGGGGGTATTATATTCGTATAGACTTAGATTCTAGTAGGTAGTGTTGGTAGGTACCTACTTATTTTGATAAACACCATCACATAATACTCATGACAGATAAGCACCTAGATAATTTAACCTTAAATAATTATGATACTTACATCGCATCTCTAATTTTTTTCACAGCCGCCCTATTTCTCTAGATACGTTCCTGGCAATTACTTTCTAACATAGTGACTTTATTATGGTTTTAATGTTACTAAATAGAACACAGCAGTTTGCAAATCATATTGACTCTAGAAAACGGATCAAACACCGTATAATTCTATTTCTGGATGACATTTATTGGTTGCCGTTGTGTAGTTAATTAGGTTGAAGTTTGAGAACCTGTGACTACATAACAAAAGCATTGGTCGCGTGGTACAGTCACGAGCATAAGCATGTATACACTTGGTTTTATTCAAAGACGATTTTCTCCTTTAGTTTTGAATGAAATTTTATGTTATTACGAATAACGTATTTTCGAACCCATAGGTTTGTGTAAAGTCTCGTATTTCAACGTTGCATTCGTTATTCCACGAAAAAATCAAAATTGAAAGTTGCCAAGTGTTGACATATTAGTGCTCGTGACTGTACATCATGAAAGATCAATCAAGTTCCCACAAAACTTTGGCATGTGTGCCAGACCTGAGATGTTCAATTGAACGTTCTGTTATGCAAAATAAAATTAAAGCCTTAGCACTGTGGTGATTATCCTAAAGGTTTAAGGGCGGCAAAGGATCAGATGGGGCGCCATAAAAATTAGTATAATCAGCCGATAATTTTCCCACTGTTGGGACATAGGCCTCCTCTCTGTGAGAGGGTCTGGGCTATCCACCACGCGAGCCCAGTGCGGGTTGGTAGATGTCAAATGTATTTGAATTTTTGGTTCTAGGATATGCCGGTTTCCTCACAATGTTTTTCTTTGCCGTTTTGAGAGCAGCGGTGATGAAATACTTTTACACAAAGTAAAGCGCCGTCGGGGTTCGAACCTACGACCATTTTACTTGTAAGTAGCGACCGTTACCACTGGGTTACCACTGTGCTCTCGTTTTAGGGCGGTAAAGGATCAGATGGCGCAGATCAAGCAATAAATCTATTAAAGCCACAATAATAGAAACTGTCCGAATGAGGTTCCTCCAGATCACCTTGGACAGTCAAAACTGCTCTAGCCTTGCAACTGGCATACTTGCAAATCTTTTTACCATGACATGTAGATCTAGTCTATTCCACAATGGTCTGATTGCACCTACCACTGTTTGTCTCTGCATCACCCAAAGGTTGACTGGTAGAAAATGCCTATGGCATTAAGTCCGCCTCTGTACATTTATGTGCTTGAAGTATTAAATAAATAAATAAATAAATAAATAGTCTATAATCGCTTGGATTGCTCTTGCTAACGCCTAGACACGAAGAAAGAAATCAAAAAGACGCATGCACTATTTTCAATACTCTAAGAGCCCTCCAGCCTTTGATAGAGGAAGATAAGACATTATTTAAGTCTATGCATAATGTAGAGAAATAAACTTACCACCGTCAACTTCGCTCCACACTTCCGCTTCGCCTTCCTGATGCAGCCCTTGAAGACATCTGGTGCAGAAGTTATGCAGGCATCCCAAAAGCCTCGGTTCCACTAACTCCTTCTTACAAATCCCGCAGTCCCACTCCTTCACCTTACTCTTTCTCCCGTCATTGTATGCTGAAGTTCTTGGAGCCACGTTCAGGTTCTGACTAACTGGACGACGGGTTCCCTTGGCGTGGAGAGGACTGTTCCCAGCACTTAGGGAAAGCTGCTCCAAAGATTTTCTCTTGTCCTGCTTCTTGCGCGTAAAGCTGCCGAAAATGTACAGAATACGGTCCACTTCCATTTTTTTCAGCAATTTGAGTAGGTACTTAAAGAATTGTTTAATTTGAACGCGACTTTTTAAATCGAAAGAACGTTAATTCAAAAATCAATATGTTATCTTATTCTGCGATTGTTTTCTCTAAGTTTTGTATTAAAATAACAGTAATTGTAAACTTGATCTATATTTCGAAAGCGTCCCGAACGTGAAGGGCGTTGTTATAAATAAACGTGCGCCCGGCAAGACGTGCGATATCCGACTGGCACATGTAGGTACGGGTCTACGGGACGAACGTAACATATGTAACGAAGTAATGCGTCTAATCCTTGCTGTATTCTAATGTCCTGACAGATGGGCTAACAAAGTCTTCAATGGATAACCAATGAACGTTTTCTAGAGGTTAGGCCCACGAAGAGCAGAACTTGCTTTTAGGAATCAGTGGCAATTAGAAGAGCAAAATATTGCAGAATTGCGGTTACAGCTGAGACTGAAAGCAAACAAACAAATACACCGTATTTGTTTGTTTGCTTTCAGTCTCAGCTAGACAGCCAGGGATTACCTAAGACACTTTGCAAGAATCATTAAGTAAGGAGATTTTGGAGTGTTCGCTTTGAAAGTCTAACCTCATTAGTGTGTCCCTCCCTAATTGTCCAACCTGGAATATATAGGTATGTTAATTAATCCTGACGCTTACCTACTCATATTCAAGCGAAAAGATCTCAAGTAGATCCTCCAGAGCTCCTGATTAAAAAAATCGCATAGTTCTCTATCGTAAAGTCAACCGCTTATCAGTATTGACAGCGCATGTATGTCGCAGCAGTAACAGCCGAATTTCGGTCTGGATGACTATGTTACACATGTTTATTAAATTGTACAGACGCTAGCACATCAAGCTACCCGAAACTGTCAAATTTTCCCAATCAACTTTTAGTAATAAAGTTGAAAATCTAATAAAGAAATTTGACAGATTGTAGTATCTTGATGTGCTGGCGTCTGTACGAGGTAAGGTAGTATCCAATTAGATAAGAAGTAGCACACAATTAATATTATGTTACACAATTATTTGAAATACTTACATACAGTAATCTATATGAAACCACATAGAAACTCGTAAAAATCAATTAAAAAGCAAAGGAAATGAGAAATAGCAGGGGTAGTTGAACAAAAATAACTTTTAGTTACGAGTCTCATCCCTCAGCGAGGAAATTAGACGGGACATGCATCACGCGTGATTGCAACTGCCAGTTATGAAAGGAAGCCAAGGGTATTATTTGGTTTATTAATAGATTACAGTAAATGGAGGATGATATTGGGAATAATTTACCTTTTGGATTAAAATACGTATAGCTACGTATCTTCTTACCATCCAGATGGTAGCTTGCTACTACGAGATCAACGGGGTAGTCACCAAGATAAAGATGTCGAATTGTTCTTTTTCTAGAAGCGGTTGGCGCGAATTTTATCCATAGGATTTTAACATTATAGTTTTGGCCTTTCTCAGATAAAAAGAGGCATAATTAGGTAGGTATGTTTAGCAGAAGCCAAAAAAGCACTTTTACGAGAATATCGAGATAAAGACCAAGCTTACAAATTAAAGCGAAATTAATACTCAACCCCTTTTAACTCAATCATTCAGCTCCACATGAAGTTTATTATCGAAATGTAAAACCGAATCATTAATAGCGCCAATCGATATTGCTTAGAGCACGTGCAAACTCAATTGAGATCGCATTATGACCGGAAAAGGAACCAACAAACTGTTCATTTGTATGATCAAATACACACCGAATACTATTTTTGGTATAAAACCTTATTAGGATGTTGCAAGGTTCATGTTTCATTGAGGATACTGGTTGGCCCCTTTCCGGTATAATTAAATTAAACTTTTATGCGAATTGAGATTATGTTTGTTTGATTACGAGAAAACTTGCACTAAAGTAGATCTAATTAATAAGTACTAAAATACCCATTTAAGAAGAAAGATTACCATGTCTTTATTTTATTCATCCTGTGAGCGGTCTTGTTTTTGTATTGTTGAAAAAATTAAGAATGAATAAATCGTAAATTACCAAAGATGTGACATCGCGGCATACATTCAAATAAAATAAGAATAACAAACAGTTTAATAAATTTCTGAACGTTATCATTAATTTGCGCAATAATTGGAACGCGACCGATCGGTGACCCACATTTGGCGGGAAAACTAATGTCAGCGCTATTTTGCGCGCGCACCCGGCTGCGTGGGGCGAAGCGCCATTGGACACTGAGGTAAAGTGAGGTGTTAGATACGTATGAAGGATTCACCTTGGAATAAGTATTGTCCATATTTCCCACATAAAACTAACAATAAATAAACTGACCACACGCTTCTATCATGTTTCGGACGTCGGCATTTCTCTAAATAAAATAATATCACGCCTTCTTTCCCCGATACCAATTGGGTAGGCAGAGGTCAAGCAAAGCTGTAGCGTGTTGTCGACCCACTAACCCAATTACGTAAATACGTGTTCAAAATAAAGATTATTCTTTAAAACCAAGCAGGATTCTACTAGGTATTGTTTTGAAATTCGTAATCGTCGATCATACAAAATTTTAATGAATTTAAGTAAACCAGTTTAACAATTCTTCGGCTCCTCAAATCAAGATTCCGGACTGCTACGTTGACGGACGAAGCTAACATTATCATCATTATCATTTCAGCCGGAAGACGTCCACTGCTGGACATAGGCCTCCCCCAAGCACCTCCACTTCGACCGGTTCTGTGCTTCTCGCATCGAACGGGTTCCTGCGGCCTTTACAAGGTCGTCGGGCTACCTTGTGGGAGGCCTTCCAACGCTACGTCTTCCGGTACGCGGTCGCCACTTCAGAACCATTCGGCCCCATCGGCCATCTGTTCTGCGAGCAATTTGCCCTGCTCACTGCCAATTAAGTTTGGCAATTCTTCGGGCTATGTTGGTTACCTTGGTTCTGCGGATCTCCTCATTTCTGATTCGATCACGCAGGGAAACTCCAAAGCATAGCCCTCTCCATTGCCCTTTGGGTGACTTTTAGCCTTCTTATAAGGCCCATTGTGAGCGACCACGTTTCAGTGCCTTAAGTCATCACTGGCAATACGCACTGGTCAAAGACTTTCGTCTTGAGACACAGCGGTATGTGGGACGAGAAGATATTGCGTAGCTTCCCGAACGCTGCCCAGCCGAGTCGGATTCGACGATTGACCTATTTCTCGAAGTTAGACCTACCATTATGCCTCCTTGGAATCCAGCAGTCCCGCTTACGACCATTAAAATTACCGAGGGATACGATGCTTTAAGTCGGTAGGTACAGTCAACTGCACATCAGTGGTAACGGTAACACTTGCTCTACGAAAATCGTCCTTACTGCTACGACAAAAAGACGCTGTCGATGTCAAATGGTTACCAATATCTTGTGTACCTAACTGTAAGTGTCCAAACACACTATGCCGAAGGTACGCGACCGAAGTTCCGCGGCTGATTTTATATCAGCGCTATAATGCAACGTAATTTCGGCATAATGTGTCGTCACTAATTCAAATAGGAGGCAGGCGTAATTATGCCGAACTTCGGTCGCGTAGATACCTTCGGCATGTGTGTTTAGACCACGGAACAGAAAATAGTATATGCACCTGACTGAATGTGTGTGTGTTGACTCGTGTCGTATGCCCCCCAAGGAAGTTAGATCAACGAAGTTGGGAGAAGGTACGGACGCCAGCACATCAACCTACCACAATCTGTCAGATTTCTTTAATAGATTTTCAACTTTATCGCTAAAAGCTTAAGGTTCAAAGTTGATTGGGAAAATCTGACAGTTAGGTGTAGCTTGATGTGCTGGCGTCTGTACATAACTTACCTATCTTCGGACCTTCCTAGAAACAGCACATCATGGTGGTATTGACTACAACATTGGCTCAATTTTAATTAGACTCGCCTGCCATGTCGCATTGATTGTCGTGCGGTATGTCGGTAGATGCATTATTAGTTAGTTACTGAAAACTCACACGGAACTGCGGTTTAAGCCAATAACAATACGATACGCTTTGAATTACTTCGTCATCTCTTCTATCATCTCGATTTCGATTTATAGTTGGTTTTGGTACTCTACTGACCACGTGCTGATACCTTGTAGGTAGCCGGCGGCGCCGTTGCCCCTTTGTCTTTCTTGGGAACTAACTTACTAGAGGAAAGTTGCTATAATGCGGACAATATATTACAATCATATAATGTCTTTGGATTCGATTCTTCCGTAAAATTCCAGTAGGTATTTCAAGAAAAAGATGAGGAAGGCGAGACGCGTTCAATGTTTTTTTTAAAATTCGTTACAAAACATCTTGAAAAATTGCTATGTTCCATTAATTTATTGCTCTCACGATAGCATTATTACATTTTTATAAAATCTAGAGCAATGTAATCATATTTCACGCCGGATAAAGTTTTATGACAATATTACATGAAATCAAACGTTTCTCCTGTCAGTGTTGAACAGCTTGAATGGTAACTGTTTAGATAGGGTGGCACAGTTCAAGTACCTTGGACATTACCTTACCGACGACCTTAAAGATGATGTCGACATAGAGAGGGAGCGCAGGGCTCTGTCAGTCCGGGGCAACATGCTAGCCCGTAGATTCGCCCGTTGTACGGAACAAGTCAAGATCACGCTATTTAAAGCATATTGTCAGGGCATGTACACGGGTGGTCTATGGGTTAGTCATACAAAAAAATCCCTAAACACTCTGCGCGTCCAGTACAATGACATTTTCAGGATGATGTTGGGACTTCCTCGTTTCTGCAGTGCCTCCGGGATGTTCGCGCAAACTCAGACTGACGGTTTTCATGCCGTCATTCGGAAAAAAGTCGCATCACTTATGAGGAGGGTGCGGGGGAGTCACAACAGCATCTTGAAAACTATAGCTGAGGATGTACGTGCCCCTGTGTTGAGGCATTTCGTTCGTCTGGTGGTCTATAGGGAGGTATCTCCCTATTGGTTATCTTGACGGGGTGGGATGTCGCAGCGCAGGGGTATTCATTTATTTTGTATGTATGTGATTGTCTTTTTGTAAATGCATGAACTAACAATAGTTTTTTAAGTTTTTGTATACCTACTAACCTTTGGATTTTCAGTTGTCCTAAAATAAATAAATTTGAATTTGAATTTGAATAAAATTCCAGCAATTTGTTTTGCGTTTGACTATGGTAAAAATGCGGGTTATTTAAAGCATGTAATATTTTTTACAACTGCAAATTAAACTTTGTATTTGTGACATATCAATGTTGACATAATACGTCTGAGTTGCGTTTGCTCGCGTGCACAATCAATAGCATTAAATATAGTGTTGTTCTTTTCTGTCACATTCGAAAATGAAAGAGAACAGTATAAGGAATGTTCAATATTAACAAATTTCTAATGAAGTAATGGAATGATATTACATGGCGTTTGTCGTCCGAGGAACTATTTTTCATTTAATGTGTCCTAAATAATGTTTATTTATAATGTACGCGAGTTAATTACGCTAGTGCTGATTTCGGCGTGAAGTTGCACGGTTCGGGGCGCATACCGATATGTTCAACGTAAACAAACTATGTCTGTTTTCTTGCCTCTGCACTATTGTTGTTATTGTCCTCTATTTTCAATCAGAAATCGCCCGTTTAGAGGATAATTATCGAAAACTAGGTAAGCTGGAATATCTGTGGTGTGTTTAAAATTATTATAGTGGAATTTGGTGTATGAGTTTGTGTTTAATTTTCAGAATTTAGGTTGGTACAGAGTCACTCGGAATCTCGCCAGTTTTTTCCGAAGAGTTTAGAAAGAAGAGATGATGATACTGTGGTGATATACAACAGGGTCCCAAAAACGGGATCGACGAGTTTTGTGGGTGTAGCGTACGACTTGTGTAAGAAGAACAACTTCAAAGTGTTACATATCAACATAACTGCCAACAGACATATCATGTCGCTGAACAATCAGTATAAGTTTGCTCAGAACGTCTCCAAGTGGGATGAGGTGAAGCCAGCACTGTATCATGGTCATATGGCTTTCCTTAACTTTGATCGGTGAGTAAGAATTAATTTTAAGTCACTAGAAACCAGTTTCCTACGCTATGGATCTTTGACCTTTCTCCTTTTCCATTTCTTCGAACAAAAAATCTAAGAAACTTCTAAAAATCTCAGGATACCTGGTAATCTGGAAATTTTGCAACAGTCAGTAGTTTTCCTTAGAATAGAACCATGATTTCCTTTCATGAATAAGGAAAATCCTACTATGTAATGACTTCTCAGTAAACCACACATAATTATTGACTGTTTGTTGTAATAATCATCAATTATTATCCTGTAGTAGGTACATACTTAATATTGATTGTATTTCATGATAATTATTTATTTAATATTATTTATTTAATTCACAATTACCTACTTACTTATAACTTTTCAGACTAGATTATGTACTATATTATAGATACTTTCAAATAAATTAAATTGAAGTGTCCATAATTTCAAAATAACAGTTTTTTATTAAATGCATATGAATATTTCTAAATGTATGCTGTACTTATAACAAAAAACCAATTTTTCGAAATTTTGTCTGGTTGTCTGTATGTTTGTTCCGGCTAATCTCCGAAATGGCTGGACCGATTTTGAGGGGACTTTCACTGGCAGATAGCTGATGTTATGAGTAACTTATTTTTGAAACAGAATTAGGGAACTGTGCAAAAAAATTGAAACTCATAAAACCCAATTTGTTTTCCGACTTGCATGTGAACGAAGTCACAGGCACAGCTAGTTTAAATGTAATAAGCATCCATAGCATATAAGTATTTACTGCTTTTGTAGTAAAGTAGGATTCATTTGTATTCAAGAGCACATACCATTTCCATGTTAGTGCTAAATATAAAGATCTATGCTACATGTTTGTAATTCTACATTGTACAACCATACCATAATACCAACATTACCTCTCAATAACACACAGTTGAATAATTGACTCCTAGGCTAGATTAAATAGTCATAGTTACTGTTTTCTGCAAATTATAGCCATAAGCCAGGTATAAGGTTTCCTACCAGGTGTTGCGGACTGGTATCAGCTTACTTGATTTGTCCCTGCCTTTAATATTTCATAACACATTATCAGCCTTATAACAAAACAAGGTTTATCTCTAGGCCCAGGTTATAAAATATTATTGTTATTATTATCAAGCCATTTTTATCTGTGGACATTATTTTGGCAAAGCTAAAGTTAGTTGGTAATTTTGTATTAAAAATGTAAAGTTTGTCCAATTAATTGTAGATATCTTCTCTATTTATTTAAAAACCTATCAATCAACAGATATTTTTTTATTTGTGGAATAAAATTGATGTCTGACAGATTTTGTATGGAGGAAATGTCAATAATCCAAAATTATTCCTCTGATAAAATCATCTGGCGTTGGAAAAATCAGCCCTTAAAATAATATTATTTTATGTATCAGTTTATGGAAAGGACGGGAAATAAGCATAGGGCATCAAAAATTTGTTGGCTGGCAGCATTGCCACATTGTATGGCAATTCGTAACATTAAATACAAAATATAATAAATGGCTCGAAGTTTTGGGCTTGGACTAAAGTTAGAACTTGTTTTGTAATAAGATGGAAAAACTTTAGAATAATTCAGGCCACATTCAATTTCAAGTTACTGTCAGGTTTTATAGAGACTTTTGTCGAAAGTTTGATTAAAATTTTTAGAAAATATTTGATTCAAACTCAATTAATAAAAAAAAAATCTTTTTCCAGGTTGGGCGCCACAACAAAGCCTATATTTATTAACTTAGTAAGGAAACCCCTCGATAGACTAGTGTCATACTATTATTTCTTAAGAAACGGTGACAATTATAGACCACACTTGGTGCGGAAAAAACATGGTGATAAAATGGTGAGTTATTATTAGTTTAAAAAAAAGTATCCTGTGTTAATCGAGGAAATGGTTTATCTATCCTCATTAAAAATTAATCCCGTTTATAGGGTTCCGTACCCAAAGGGTAAAAACGGAACCCTATTACTAAAGCCCCACTGTCTGTCTGTCCGTCTGTCAGGCTGAATCTCATGAACCGTGATAGCTAGACAGTTGAAATTTTCACAGATGATGTATTTCTGTTGCCGCTATAACAACAAATACTAAAAACAGAATAAAATAAATATTTAAAGGGGGCTATACAACAAACGTGTTTTTTTCAGTGTTTTTGCCTTGTAGTACCTACGGAACCCTTCGTGTGCGACTCCGACTCGCACTTGGCCAGTTTTTTTATTTTACTATAAACTAGCCTTGAGACTAATGAGAGGACCAATTAAAATCTAATCTAAATTGCTACAACTTTATCAAGAGTAAATTAGAGGCCTGAAACATTCTCTTACTATCATGTATTATTATTTATTTTAGTTGTAATAGGCAGTCGCTCCATGTAAAATTCTGGAATTCTGCTTTATCCTGTTAGGCTAGAAGCTGCTCCTAACATGACCACACAAAATAAATGAACAAAATCTTACAGTAAAAAAGAAAACCTAGATCCAGACATACAGCTTAACCTATAAGCATAATCCATATCCATACTAATATTATAAATGCGAAAGTGTGTCTGTCTGTTACCTCTTCGCGCTTAAACCGCTGAACCGATTTAGGTGAAATTTGTTATAGAGATAGTTTGAGTCCCGGGAAAGGACATAGGATAGTTTTTATCCCGATATTCTCACGGGATTGGCACCTATACGGGCGAAACCGCGGGCGCTGCTAGTCAGCCTATAATGTTCTCAAAGCTGGGGCATAAGCCTCCTCTCTCTGAAAGGGAGTGGGTGTAATTCAAGTGTAATTCACCATACGGGCCCAGTGCGTGTTGCAGCATCTAAACATAAACTATAAAGAGAAAAGATTTGATTTGTTGTGTGTTTGTTTGCTACGCTTTCATGCTAAAACGGCTGAACGGATTCGGATGAAATTTGGCACGTGGGTAGACCATGACCTGGATTTTTTATCCCGACATTCCTTATGACTTATGCGAGTGAAACCGCAGCTACCCTTTATATTATGCCTTAAATAACTCTTATTATCTGTTATCTTCGCAATGACCTCAAGCCATGACGTAATTTCTAATACAGTACCTAGGAAGGATAGATAATGTTCTGTTATCAATTCGCAGACTTTCGACGAGTGTGTGGAGAGGGGTCAGGCGGACTGTGACCCCAACAACATGTGGCTACAAGTGCCCTTCTTTTGTGGGCATTCTGCCGAGTGCTGGTATGTATCTTTAACAAAAATCTTTTTAAAACTCTTCTGATATAAGCGAAGACTGTCTTTATGAAAGACTCTCTATGAAGACAATGATGGCGTGCAAACTCATTTGACGTTAGGTCGTTTGTCCACCGCCACCGTCAACGGGACGTCAACGAGGAACAAGATTATTCGAACCGAACGTGACGTCCCAGTGACGGTGATCGTTTGTCCACCGCGACCGACCTCGGCGGTTCAGTATGTTATGATATAACAATATCTGGGCGAAAACCTATTTGTATTGCCGGCAAATCGACGCGTCACAATCTCTAATGGAGTTCTAGCGGTCGCACCGTACTACTCGAAAATTTGGGGGTCAGAATCCCGGTGCTCGGGTGACGGACGTGCGGTGGACACATGGGCAAAGTAAATATATGTACCGCTACTTCGGCTCCATTATGTCGTTCTCATTGACGGTGACGGTGGACAAATAATACACTTTATAATCAGTAGCATAAAGTGCAAAGTTGTACGAGCATTGACGTAGACATCAAACAACTCGACGGGCGCGCTGGAGCTCGCGCGATGTTCGTTTGTACTTTATCGCTCTCATTATAAGGTTTATTATTGAATATATTTAACAATCGCAGAGCAAAGTCTCGGGTAAAAAGAACTCATAACCAGCAGATAGTTGAATCTAAAAGTTGCATGGAATTTTCGAGATAACAAATAGAGAGTTAAATAATATCTTTATAATCTTATCTATCTCAATACACTCCCTTTGTGTACTTATTTCTAGCGACACTAAAGATTAATGCGCAGTATTTGATTAGTCTTTGGAATTTAAGAGACAAAGGTGTTTTTTAAGCTCTTTTTTCAATCCAATTTAGTCACAGAATGTTGATTGATAACGGAAATGACTGCAGGCGTTTAACCTTGTACTTTACAAACAAAGATAAACAAAAGAATACTCCGTCACAGACGGCTACATTCTAAGGGTGTATCCATTTAGAACGTCGCCGACTAATCTGATAGGAACTTGTCGGCGCTTATCGACGACGGTCCGCGCTGTTCCACACCGGACGATCCAAATTTGGATCGGCACTTCACGATCCACGATCATGGAACGCCGATCGTGGATTGGAGATTCTTTCGCACGATCCGTTTTAGGAAATTGAGATTCTTTCGCACGATCCGTTTTTAGGAAATCCGCAATCTTACCGCGCGCTCTTGTGCCGATCCACGGGTATTGAACGTCGAATTTGCGCATTATCCATATTGTCCTATCGGACAATATGGATAATGGTAACGGTAATGGTATAGTATGGTATGGTAATGGTAATATGGTTACACCGAGCGCGCCAAACGGCTGACGCCCTTTTGAGCATTGTCATAAAACCGACAGCGTTCGGATCAGCCGCTCCACGGAGCGCGCGCTTCACTACGAGTGCATGGATCGCGCGCGCACGTTCACACCGACCGCGCATTTGCATCGCGCTCCTGCCGCGCCCGATCGGAGCTGGATCACACTGGCTCGTCCGGCGTGAACCGAGCTTTATTGACGATTCATGGACTGACATAGTTTTCATGCGTCCTACCCAAATAATGTTCTAATATAATACACACGAAGAGCAGTGGTGACCCTAACTTATGAGTCGTGGATTCGAATCCAAACAGGCGTTTTGCTTTCTGTAATTTATTTCATCACCACTGCTCTCCAAACGGTGAAGGAAAACATCGTGAGGAAACCGGCATGGCCTAGAACCGAAAACTCGAAGACATTATGTGTCATCCGCCAATCCGCACTGGACCCATGTGGTGGATTACGGCCCACTCTCTCCCACCGACAGGTGTCCCGGCTATGGGAACATTATAGGCTTATTATACTGTACTACTGTATGACTAACTTATAATTTTTGCACGCCACACTTGGCAGATTGCGATGATACCATTGACGAATCTTAAGACCATAATAATGCACCATATTCTGACAAATAAATAATTATGATAAAAAAAAACACAAACATTGACAAAATTCATTCTATTTTAGGAAACCCGGCAACCAATGGGCCTTAAACCAAGCGAAACACAATCTAGTCAACCACTATCTCCTAGTGGGCGTAACGGAACAAATGCTCGACTTCATCACTGTACTAGAGGCCACACTACCTCGCTTCTTCAAGGGAGCCACCGAGTATTACATGAACAGCAACAAGTCTCATCTAAGACAAACTAGTTCTAAGATAGAACCTAACCTACTTACCATAGACAAAATACAACAGTCCCCGGTCTGGAAGATGGAGAACGAACTATACGAATTCGCTCTAGAACATTTTAACTTTGTAAAAAGAAAATTGTTAGCAAAGGAAGCAAATAATGTCGCACAAATATATTTCTATGAGAAAATACGGCCTAAATGAGCTTTAGAGTACTTTATTGTATGTTGTCACACTGTACCTTTTGAGGTATTTTTATACAGCGTGTGTCGGAAAGGTGTGGTGTGGTAATACCATCAAACTGAAGAACTTCCTCCATGGGACCATCATCGTAATCGCGAAAAAATTGAAAAATTTCCCATCCTCATCAGCCTGCAGCAGTCCACTGCTGGACATAGGCCTGTCGAATTGCACGCCATTCAGCTCGATTCTCGGTAACTCTCATCCAGCTGCTACCAGCAACCCTGCAAAGATCGTCGCTCCACCTAGCTTGAGGGCGTCCTACCTACCTTGCGTTTGCCGATTCGTGGTCCCCACTCAAGAACACGTCTACCCCAACGGTCATCGGTTCTACGGCTAAATTTCCCATACAAAACTTAAATACCTACTCATCCCAAATGGATGGGACAGCTGATTACGATGTAGAAAGTTGTTCAGTTTGATGATCTGTACCCTTAAATATGAACATTTCATTCTGAAACATGCTGTATTGACTTAATATTTTATTCCCTAATCTGCCGGCGAGATTATGTCTACTTAAATATTATATTTTGTGTAATATTATTTTTTTTGTTAATTAGTAAATAAGTTTTCTGACGATATTATGTCCATACTATTCTTACTAAATTACGTTATCATTCCAGAGTTAGAGTATTTTTGTAAAGACATTGGTTGTAATAATTTGTAAACAGGGAATGTAGGGCAATTAGTAAATTTATGGCTGAATTTGAGCGTGGCATTGAAAATTAAAACGCTAACTGAGCGACAGAACGATGTCGAACAAAATTGTGCTAAGTGGCTGACCTAATTTTTTACAATTTCAGTTAAAATAATGTTTGTTCTTGTTGTGGTGGCGCAGTGGTTAAGGCCTCGCTTCTTGTGCACGAGGTTGTGGGTTCAGACCTAAACAACTACCAATATGACTTTTTCAATTCATATTTAATTTCTGAATTTATCTTGGACATACTGACATCTGTGACGGAAAAACATCGTGGCGAAACCTGGACTTATAGTTAATTAGCTGCTGCCCGCGACTTCGCCCGGCCGCGTGAAGCTTCACCCTCTTAGGGATGGGATTTCGAAAAACCCTTTCTTAGTGGATACCTACTCTTCACACAGACCACATCCTCCAAATTTCTTGCCTCTACCAGGCCTATCTCACTTCTGAGTCATGTCTACAAGCTGCTTTCGAGAGTCATCACGAACCGTCTCGCGCGCAGGTTTGACGACTTCCAGCGTCCCGAACAAGCCGGATTCCGTAAAGGCTTTAGCACCGTAGACCACATACATACGCTGCGACAGGTTATACAGAAGACCGAAGAGTATAACCTGCTTCTCTGCTTAGCGCGTTTGTGGACTACGAGAAAGCCTCTGATTCGATCGAGACATGGACTTTACTGCAGTCTCTTCATCAGTGCCAGATCGACTATCGGTACATCGAGGTGCTGAAGTGTCTGTACGAAAACGCCACTATGTCAGTCCGACTCCAGGATCAGACCTCCAAACCTATCCTTATGCAGCGAGGTGTGAGACAGGGAGACATCATCTCTCCGAAATTGTTCGCCGCTGCACTGGACGACGTCTTCAAGTTTCTGAACTGGAAAGGGGCTGGCATTAACATCAATGGCGAGAACATAACTTACCTTCGGCCTGCCGACGATATCGTAGTCATGTCTGAGACTATGGAGGACCTCAGTACAATGCTCGATGACCTCAGTAGAGCCTCTGAAAGAGTGGGTCTTGAAATGAACATGGGCAAAACGAAGGTCATGTCAAATGCCCATGCAACACCCACTCTCATAAAGATCGGAGACGCTACACTCGAAGTCGTGGACGAGTATGTTTACCTAGGACAAACTGTCCAGTTAGGTAGGTCTAACGTCGAGAAAGAGGTCTATCGTCGAATCCGAATCGGTTGGGCAGCGTTCGGGAAGCTACGCAATATCTTCTCGTACCACATACCGCAGTGTCTCAAGATGAAAGTCTTTGAGCAGTGCGTGTTGCCAGTGATGAGTTATGGCACTGAAACGTGGTCGCTCACAATGGGCCTTATAAGAAGGCTAAAAGTCACCCAAAAGGCAATGGAGAGGGCTATGCTTGGAGTTTCCCTGTGTGATCGAATCAGGAATGAGGACATCCGCAGGAGAACCAAGGTAACCGACATATCCCGAAGAATTGCCAAACTTAAGTGGCAGTGGGCAGGACACATTGCTCGCAGAACAGATGGCTGATGGGGCCGAAAGGTTCTGGAGTGGCGATCGCGTACCGGAAGACGTAGCGTTGGAAGGCCTCCCACAAGGTGGTCCGACGACCTTGTGAAGGCCGCAGGAACCCGTTGGATGCGAGAAGCACAGAACCCGTCGAAGTGGAGGTGCTTGGCGGAGGCCTATGTCCAGCAGTGGACGTCTTTCGACTGAAATGCTGATGATGATGATGGTGTCGATCCCGTGGGGGGAATATTGGGATTAAAAGTGGCCTATATATTAATCCAGGGTGTCCGCTACCTCCATACAAAATTTTATCAAAATTGGTCCAGCCGTTTGAGCGTGAAGAAGTAACAAACATATAAACATACATACACAAACTCACAAACTTTTGCCTTTATAATATTAGTGTGATAAAAAGTTTTCTTGCCCACAAATTTGCCACAAGTGAATATATGCCCCAAAAGTTTGCCCACGCTCAAAAGCTGCAATCAACGTTATGTTCTAGATAGATAATATTATATTATTATGTACTTAAGGGGAATGCGCTGAGGTAGTCCGCCAAATTTAAATTTATTTACGTTTCTTGCAATTTGCAGATCAGTGTCAAGTTGTATGTTGGTTAAAATATGATTCGCGATTGTAACAAATATGGCTTTATAGAATTACAATCATTAGGATCAGCAATGAAAATCTTTGAGTTAGAATTGGCATCAGACATCATGTTTTCATGAAATAGTCATTCAGTACAGTAATATGAACTTGGAGAATTGTATTGATGATTATAATGATTATTAATCTATTAATAAATATTTGTTACGGCTGCGAATCATATTTAGATCGACAAACAATCTGATACTGACCTGCAAAATTGCAAAAAAAACGTAAGATTTTTTTAATTTCGCGAGCTACCCTGATGCTTTCGCCTTAAACTTAGGCCTAATAAATTTAGGTAACGGAATTAAAATTTAGTAAGTAGAAAAGTAGGCATTAATACTTAATAGACAATCATAGGATTTAGTTCCTTAACTTATCGAATTTAGGTTTAATTTCCAATGACACTATGTATTTGTTACATTGCTCACACTAAAATTATGATATGAAAAGACATTTTTCGGTGAGATTTTTTTGCATTGTATTGCAATGAAATTAAAATCTTATAATAAAGGGAATTGAAGATTTTTATATGGAGCCTGGCCATAATTACTGTCGCGCCATTTTGTTATTTTTTTTAACGTTAATATCTCGGAAACGTGACACTTTACGGAGTTTAATCTTATGATTTCTGTTTGTACCGATGTCAGCTATAGATTTGTACAGGTTACATGCGTGGCCGCCATTTTGAAAAAAACTCTAGATGGCGGACAGGTAGGCATGCTACGAACCTTCAAAGCCCTTTGTAAAAACAAATGCGATTCGAACGAAAAACAATAAATAACCCCGGAGTCAATAATAGTTTATGTAAATAAATTGACGATAGTTATTTCGATGTGAAATATATTTTATTTAATGCACATTTATTTGTACACAGATGATATTCAATATTGTTTATTTTATTAAGTTACCTGTAAAACTAAATCTCAAAAATTGTACAGTCAGACACACAAGTAAAAACACAATTTCTTCAAATGACTGTATTTATAATACTGCACTGTTAGTGGTTTCATGTTTGAGCTATTTATAAAATATTAGTAAACGAAACACAGCACAAAATACGTTCAGAAAATTATTAAATATTATAATTTTGTGTTTTTACTTCTGTTTTTTACAAATGCTTGAGCTAATTATGTCACTGAGAGTTTATAATTTTTTAACGATATTATTTTCCTAATTCATTATTAATCTGTCAGTGACGAAATTAACTCTTTAAATATTTAACATTACTTAATAAACATTGTGATATTTTTAAGTCCATCCAACGACTTGTTATCTCAATTTAATTCTATAATTTTTTAATGTTATTCGATGTGCGCAATTGTTTTATTTGTTATTTTATTGTTTTATCATTAAAGTTGCAGATTTTGTCCGCTAGGTGACGCTACTGATCCTTGGACCAATGTAAGTAATGACCTGTGTACCTACATGATATTATAAAATATGGTGAAAATATTTCTGATTCTATGATCGTCGAATGTAGAAAGGATCCAGTAAATGTGTCTCGATTTTAATCTGAAACATATTAATAATTATAAGTATGCGTTTTAGCATGGCAATATCGGTCATTGTCCTTAACATAATAAATATCTCTTCGTTGGAACCAAAACAATAAACTATTTATGGTTTTTTGTTATTCGAAAATGTTGAAGATCACGATGGATACTGCTTCAGTACGTTAATGGAAAAATGCTTGAAAATGTAGGTAGGTCAATGATCGCTATTGTTATGCTAAAATGCGACAACTATACCAGATAGCAGAAAGTCAATTCAGTCCTAGGCTCTCACGCCATATTAGTGCTTTCTTTGTTTTCTAATTTTGCTTATTTTCTTATTTCCTTCATGGTTTCAGAACCTAGGATAAGATACTGGCTACATACAATTTTTTATATTTATATATTTTTTTTTACTTATAATTTTATTTTTATAATTCATGTTTTTTGAATTTTCATTCAGTGCTATATTATTGACGAAATGGTCAGTGATAGTGATAATATTATTTTTGTTACACATATTATCTAACCATATCAATTAAATGTTTGTGTTAGTCATAATAAAATAAATATATAGTAGGTATACTGACACAATTATACACTAATAATTTATTAAAACAATGTTAAAAACAAATGCACAGCATATAAAATTAATATTTTATTTCCAGAACTAAATCTCTAAACCAATTTAGAAGTTTTTTTGTACAGTGTACCGATTAGGTTGTCACATTAATCTTTATTCTATTTATATTACGTACTTTAACACACAATTAATATTCTAACCGTGGGACTTTTTTCGTTTCAACATTAAACTTAATTTATGATTATTAATAATAATAATAATAATAATAATAATCATTTTATTATCAGGCAACAAGGCCCATAGATAAAATACACAAAATAATCTTATACAATAATAAACTAATACATATTAAAGAAACTTAAAACTATGATTATACACGTAATGTTGTCGGCGTCGTGTTTCGCTGCGTGGTGTCGCGTAACCGTCCTCGGAAACGTCGATATACGACACCTTTCGGCCAAAAGTCCTCTTTCAGACAGGTCTGTAGATGTTGGGTTGGAACACGTACCACGAATGACTTAAAGTTGATGTTGTGGCACGATTCCAACCTTTCGACCCTCAGAGTCCAGTTGGTCTTCACCTTCAAATACTGCACGACTTCCTCAGTTGTCGTGGAGTGATGCAGACGCGAAAGGTACAGCTGCGTCGTAGGCACAGCAGGGCGCAGCAGCATGTTGGGTCCAGACGGTGCTGTACCACACAGGTTACGAGAATAGGGCTTCTTCTTCTTCCTTTCTACTTTCGTGAACCCCTCCTCATCAACTTGCCTGGCTCTTGGCAAAGAGCAACGGACCGCAGTCTGGGCAGGTTGAGCACCTTTTACCAGTTTATCCCCTTTTCTGGTGTGTCGCTTAGGCTGCGACGCATCTGATTTGCCGCTGGTGACAATAGCAGCGTAGGCACGTTTAGGGGTCGACGTACCTACGCGTGACGTTTCCGCAGCCGGAGTTGTGGCGCGGGCGACGGCAACGGCGGGCGGCGCTTGCTCAGCGTTATTGGCAGCTGGTGACGCACTTGTGTTCGCCAATTCGAAACTGCCAACGGATGCATTTTGCGCCCCTCGTCGTGTGTTCACCTTTGAGGCCTCCGGTGACCCAATTACTGAACCAATGTTGCGCAATGATGCTATTTCTGCACGCAGTTCAGTATTGGTTTTTTCTGATACCTCCATTCTGGACTGCATCTTGGTCATCTCCGTTTTCAAGGAAGTGATGTCCTTTAACAGCCGCGTAACGTCGACGTGATCGAATGTGACGGGGGGCAGTTTACTTAACTCCTTCGCCACGAAATCTGGCACGTCGTCCGGGTCATTGGGATATATGGACCATAAAGTTTGTGTTCAATTGTTGAAACCATCGTCCGCGCGTCTAGTGCTTTATTATCAAGGGTTATAATTTCATGTAATTTTTTATGCTAGTTATTTTATGTAAAAAATCCAGTTTTCTACTTTTTGTAAAATTTTAGTATTTTATTATTTTATCAGACTGATAACAACTTGTAATAACCGCTTTACTAATTTAATATGATAACGTAATCGCCACTCTGTATAAAAATTTTGAGTACTTATCTTGTGTAACATTTATTTTTGTAAGAAATACTTAACAGTTCACAAATAGAAATCACATTGTTTGCTCAAGTTGCACCGTAAAATAAAATTCAATAACGAGTTACAATTGGAACGATTATTAAACGATAACTCATTACTGGGTTAAGTCGTTATGCGAAAGGTCGTGGTCATAGTTGACATATTGTTAGCACGTTGAGCTAATGTGGTCACACTGGGCCATTGCGACATGGCCGGCTTTTGGCCTTAGGAGGGGCAAATAAAGAATTTCTTGGTCCAAGGACAGGGGGCAGCTACCCTCCCCTATCCCCCTCCCCCTTGGTAGATTATGGAGTTTATGAGGTCGGCATCAATTACACAAGTCAACAAAAAAAATAAAAAGTTTTGGTGCCGAGATATTGTTAGTGGTTTTGTATTAGGTATGCACTGGCAACACTAAACATATTTTTTATCTTTTTTTCCTACGTGTAATTTTTGATCTACCCGCAGTTTTAAATATTGGTAATAATCAGTACTTTCTTGTGCATGATTTGTTATCTTATCGATACATTTCTATAAATAAGTTGATTTTTATATCATGTCTTCATCGCGAAGAAGTTGTCTCAATGACCCAAATGTGTTTTGTTACATTTGTGGTGAATACACAGTTAAAAAGTTCAGAAAACCAATAACAGATTTTATAAAAAGTGCTTATTTTTCTTACTTTAAGTCCAAAATTGTCGATGAATACAAGCCGTGGACACCTCAAATTGTTTGTAAAACATGCTATGAACATCTGCGACAGTGGATCAGTGGTCAAAGAAGTCGTATGAGGTTCGGAGTGCCTATGCAATGGAAAGAACAAAAAAATCACTTCGATGACTGTTACTTCTGCTGTGTCAATTTGCGTGGTGTTAATGTTAAAAAAATGACTTATCCTGACTTGGAGTCGGCTAGAAGACCTTTGCCACATTCAGAGGAAATACCTGTTCCAACATTATGTTCCATTCGTGAACCATCATTTGAAGAAATCGTTAACAAAGAGAGTAGCGACAGTGATTTCGAAGGAATACCATCTACAGAACCAAAACTTTTTACTCAAGAAGAATTAAATGATTTGATTAGGGATCTTGAACTACCTAAAGAATCTGCGGAGGTTTTGGCTTCTAGATTAAAAGAAAAAAACTTGTTGGCGTCAGGTACAAAAGTGACATTCTATCGTACAAGAGAGCAAAACTTGCTACCATTTTTTCAATCGGAAAATGATATTGTTTTTTGTTCGGATGTGCAAGGCCTTATTCTCGAAATGGGTCTTTCAGAATACCATCCAAATGAATGGCGCCTCTTTATAGACAGCTCTAAACGAAGCCTTAAGTGTGTCCTTTTACACAATGGCAACAAACATGGTTCAGTTCCCATTGCTCATTCAACAAAGTTAAAGGAAGAATATCAAAACATTTCACTTGTGCTAGACAAAATAAAATATGCCGAACACGAATGGAGTATTTGTGTTGACCTAAAAATGGTTAACTTCTTATTAGGACAGCAAAGTGGATACACAAAATACCCATGCTTTTATTGTATGTGGGACAGTCGTGCCAAACATCAACACTGGGAAAATAAAGATTGGCCCGTACGTGAGACGATGGAAGTGGGAAAGCAGAATATCATAAATCCGCCTTTGGTATCACGAGATAAAATTATACTGCCCCCCTTGCACATAAAGCTAGGCCTTATGAAACAATTTGTTAAAGCGCTAGACAAAAATGGGCAATGTTTTTCTTATATTACGAGAAAATTTCCTGGTCTGAGCACAGAAAAGATAAAAGCGGGAATTTTCGACGGCCCACAAATAAGAATATTAATAAAAGATACTGATTTCTTAAGTACAATGAACAATTCGGAACGACTCGCGTGGACATCGTTTGTTGAAGTTACCAAAAACTTTCTCGGAAATCACAAGTCGAGTAACTACTCTGAAATTGTAAATGGTATGCTAGAGAATTTTAAAAACTTAGGATGTAACATGTCCATCAAAGTGCACTACCTTCACAGTCATCTTGACAAATTCCCAGACAATCTTGGATCCTATAGCGAAGAACAAGGGGAGCGGTTTCACCAGGACCTAAAAACTATGGAAGACAGGTACCAAGGCCGATGGGATCGGCATATGATGGCTGACTATTGCTGGGGGATGCAACGTGATAGTCCCACCACACCTCATACTCGAAAGTCGCGAAAAAGAAAGTTTTTATTTAATTAATATTGTAATAAATATTTTTTTTTATGTAAATTTGTTTTTTTCTTTACAAGACAAAATCTATAAAACTACACGTAGGATAAATATCTTTTTGCTATTAATGTAATCAGTTTATGGTCTTAAGTCAAAAAAACAATACAGCTTCTTGGCACCAAAACTAGTGTTGACCAGTGTTATTGAGAAATGAGCTACATTCAAAACGTTCTGCTTCTCTTGTTAAACGGTTGAGTTGTTCCATTTTTAAAACTGACACAGGAAAAGTATTTCACAGTGTTGCAAGAATGCAATTTTTATTCAGTAAGTAAAAATGAAATAATTTTTGGCGAAGATTCTTTCATTTATTTTTCTAACAATTTATTATTTTTATAAATAACCTTTACTTCACTTATTCATCGCTTATTTATATACAAGATTTTTTTTATTAAAACCGTAGTCAGATTAGACAATATTATAAGAAGTGGTATACTCACACAGTTGTATATTATGTATAATTATTGTTGTATATAGAAATGCGCATTTATTTAGTGTAAGTAAACATGTTCTTCCATTCGAGTTATGTTAGTTAGCTAATCTTGCGATGTACATAATCCTTTATGTAGTATATTTTATGTATTAGGAATACTATTGATAACAAAATTGCCATGTGAAATATTTAGTGCGAATTTCAACCACATGAAAATTAAGTTCAAGAGCTGTCAAGTGTCAATATTCCACAGAAAGTAATTAAATTAATTTAATTAAATTCATTTATTTCAGGTAAGTAAATAACATCCATTAATGGTACACGTATAAAATCAAATAAATTCAAATTAAATAAAATCTAATTACACTGACAGCTCTTAAACGTGGTCTAAGCCCAGGTTAACACGGGCGATTTTTTATCGTGTCGATTTGTTTTCGCACGCTTGATATTCAACACTCGGTATTGAGCCAAGCATTGAGATCCATCAGAGCGTCTGTCAGCGCATCGAAAAAATACACTGTTGGGTTTACAGCTCTCGGCGCGAAGCAAAGCGTTGAAAATACAGTTCGTGCCACGTAAGAAGAGACTTGACCCCGCCTCCCCGCCTCTTTCCGCCGCCCCGATGACGCCCGGTCCCCGTCCCGCACCGGGCGTCATCGGGGCGGCCTCGGGCGGCGGAAAGAGGCGGGGGTGGCGGGGTCGTCTCTTCTTACGTGGCGCGAACTGTACAGTGCTCGAAAAAAAAAAATCGCCGAGATAAAAATACGCACGTGCAAACCTGGGCTAAGTTCTGATCGCATTCAGTATCATTGGTGAAATTCACCCTTAGTGGTTTTAGTTTCATGCTTCTCTGTAAGTTATATTAATGAATACAATAGTTCACCTGTATCAAGTAATTATTTATGATTAAGGATTGATTTTTCAATCGACCGATAATTTTTATTCGTAGAATAAAATTGACGTCTGACAGTTTTTGTAAGAACTGTCAAAAATTCAATATGTCCTTTTTTATTTTATTTTAGTTTTTTTTTTGTGGCACTAGTTGTACTTTGTGAATATGTCACTTACGGCCCTTAGTCATCAACACTGCTTATTTAGAGGTAGCACATAAGTTTCTAAAACCACTACAATTCTTGCAGCATTTTGTACCTTAATAACAGAAGTATTGAAAAAGTCGACATTTAAATTAATTTATAATACACGGGGTGGCATGGACGCGCGACCCGTTACCAATTACCACGGCTTCAGGACACCCCTGAGTTGAAATTTTTCGTGGGTTACAAATGTGTGTGTGTAAGGGGTGGTAATAATTTGCCGTTTCTTACATTTTGACCGCGAAGGTATTGCACTTTTGTTGGAAACAGAAGATTTTTTTAAATTACCGACTAAGAATTTCAACGCAGGGGGATCCTGACTGAATCATGTCCCGAGCCCATGGTTGTGCATCGATGTTCCTGATATCCTGTATATTTTTATTTATTAAATATCAAATGATCGGATATCTAGATATTATATTTTAATTAATAACATAATCTTTTAATTTTGCTTAAGTCTGATTTTTCCAACGCCAGATATTTTTTTCCGAGGAATAATTTTGAATTTTTGACAGTTCTTCCATACTAAATCTGTCAGAGGTCAATTATATTCCAAGAATAAAAATTATCTGTCGATTGAAAAATCAGTCCTTAGTGTATTTTATTATATTTATTTTCGGGTTTTACAATACTTCAGTGTAGTAATTTGCTGTAGATGCTTCTATCACATAACATACGTCCTACAGATAAAAAAACAAAAGTAATAAACAAATAGGTATGGTTAAAACAAAAAAAAAACTACGTATCTCCTTATATTTTAAAACCAATATTTAGGTCAAGAACAGAACGCAGAATTACCAACTTAAGTTAAATAGAAAGATAGAAGTAATTCTAAAGGTTTTTTTAAGATTAACAAATTGACTCATGCCAGAGCCTAATGTTAAGCACTATGTGACTTCAAGAACTGTAAATAATATAATTATTATTATGTATACTTGTATAGGTCAATAATATAATAGACAAAATACTTTACAAAATGATAATTCTTTATCGTACAAAGTTGTACTTAATTTCTAGAAGCAATCACACAACTTTAGACCCTACACTCTTAGTTTTAAGGTTGATATTTATATTATTTATTAAGAAATGTGATTATAGAATCTGTTATTTTTAATTTCTTACTGTTCCGAATCTCTGCACTCACTAGTTTACCGTGCAAAGGTGTTTCAAACGAAATATAAACTTAATGTTTCATAAAAATATGTTTTTTATTTATTGTTGAGCCCCTTGTGTTCTGAGTATCTGTCGGGTCATGCATGCACTGACTGGACAGGTCCATTTAATCTGTGTGGTTCTTTCCTGAAAAGACCATTTCAGACACCAATCTACATGGTCTTCACATGATCTGACCAAAATTGTCTGGACTTTAAAATAAACTGTGAAGTTTCGGCCTTTCTTCTCAGAGTAGCCAGATAGGAAACGCCGACCTCGTCTACTTTTAAAATATGATTGACGTGTAAAAGTGTTTGTAGGTGTAAACCTACTTACAAAAATAAAATCATTTATTATTACTAAGACACTTTATTCCCATCTTGTAAAATTATGTAAATTGCATCACATTATGTACAGACGCTAGCACATCAAGCTATCCGAAACTGTAAAATTTTCCCAATCAACTTTGAACCCTATACTTTAGCGATAAAGCTGAAAATCTATTAAACAAATTGGACAAATTGTAGTAGCTTGATGTGCTGGGGTACATACAATGCAGTACTTTCAACATCATTTCGAAATATTTTATTGGAGTATTTTTTTTTTTCAATTAATCACTGCCTTCATTTCTAATGTTACAAGAACATTATTTACTTGTAACATAAATTAAAAGAAAAGAAACTTGCCAAAAAGGAAAGTGTATGACACCTGTATACTTAAACAAGAAAAAACCTCCAACGAAACTTTTCCCTACAAACTGGATGCCGTAAACCCGTCGATGAAACATACTATATAAAAATTTAATAAGGTAATTACAGACCAGCACAAAATTCTACTGTATCGAATATTTACCGATCGTACCCAGTAATTGAGAACATATTTTTCATAGAATTCAAAAGTTTTGAACGTGACAATTATCGTAAATGTAACGATCATGAATAAAATAGCATCGCCTTGGGGCTGTCGATCTGAACCATTATCATGACCTTAATCGAACGTGTTTCTTAGTAGGCAAACATCGTCATCATCGCCGACCTGCAAGAGCAAGTCTTGCAGTTTTAAATACTGTAATTACTTGGTTTCAATGAGGGGGACGCAGTTTTAATAATTCAGGTGATGACCTGTCCCCGTCCCACGCGGGTATTATGATGTAATAGAGCGAGACAAACAGTGTTCTGTTTGTCGCGCCGGTGAGGGAAGGAGTTTCTTTCAGTCGTGTGTGAGAAGTGCGACGGAGCGGTTGGCCCGCGATGCCATTAAGATTCAAACCGCTCGCAGAAATGCTATCACGAAGGCACAACTTCCGAATAACTCAAACCAAGTCGATCAGTTAAAAGTTTTGTAAGATGAGATAATTTTCAAGTTAAATAGTTTAATGTTTAGTTTCGTTTTGAGGTTCGTCCACGAAGGTCGCGTCCTTCAATCGATAAACTATTAATTGCCGCGTGTGATTGCCCGTGGCCGGTAGACAACGGAACTACACGCGTGTTTTGGATGTATATTTTATTTGTAAAGTGCCAATTAAAAACATTAGTTAAGAATACTTTTTTATTGCGGACCCTGCGTCGTAAAGTTTGTTAGTGGAAAGACTTTGAATTTAATTCGCATCTTCATGGAATATGGGCATCTGTTTAGACACTGGTGAGTAAGTTTATTTTTAAAACTAGTAGTAATTAGTAATGGCCGATCGTCTTGTCCTTGTCTATACGTGTATTTCAGATACCATGTTGGGCGCCAATAGCAACTTCCAATTACACAGATAAGATCAAAATGCATGACAGATAAATAAGACTAACCATTTTAATCATCATTATGTACGCACAGCGACAATATATGTCGCATCATTTAAATAATTATTGTTTATCAACACTAGTCCCATTCGGGCGCCACTTTTGAACATTGGAATGCGTCTATCGTGTGTTCTGTGTTACTCATGCCTTATTAATAAACTGAATGTAATATTAAAAGCTAGCAGCTAGATATTGGACATTAAACTGACAATCAGGTTTTTATGAATTAATCAGAAATTTGTATCAGCGATGTTGCTGCCTATTCTAATCTTTTGACAATAGTCACGATGTCGCCTTTAACTGACGAATAAATTAAACTTCCTTACCTCCTTTTCTGCCCTACCTACCTATTAACCGAATACTTAAAAGGGTAAGAGAGTGCTCGTCTTTGTTATTAGCAAAGCGCGCTTGCGTAAATCACAAAATATGTTATTACCTAGTGTTTAAGGTATAGGTACATACAAAGCCGTATGCCCGATAGGATGTGGTTACCCATCCGCAACTTCCCATGAGCCTTAGGTTATGAGTTTCCAAAAAACTATGATACAACTAACTTTTATCCTTATCCTTACATTATAAAACAAAGTCGCCGAAATGTCTGTACGCGCATAACTTCCGAATAACTGCACCAAATTGGATAATTCTTTTTTTGTTGTGTTCGGTATTGCCAGGACAAGGTATGTTGGAAGAAATTTTTGAAAATTAGAAAAAAAAAATGCACCCGTGCGAAGCTGGGACGGGCCGTTAGTTTACTTATAAAAAGCAGTGCAATTCTATTATTACTATACTGTATACACTATTAGTAATAGTACCTACTATATACTATTATTCACTATTTGACCACTTTCGGGATGTATTTTCAAAAATCCTTTAGCATTTAGTTGTTTAAGAAACTCTTATGCTAATTTTCATACATCAAGACTCAGTGGCTTTGGCTGTGCGTTGTCTCTTAGTTAATTAATGAATTTAAGATTTTTATTATGTAGATGTCAACGTAAGATAAAAATTTCCAAAGTAGGTAGTAAGGTCATAATCAGCCTGAAATGCTCCCACTGCTAGGACACAGTCATCTATGTGAGAGGGAGTGGGCCAAGTGATGACTGGCGGTTATCACCTGTCATTGAATTTTTGGTTCTAGCACGAGCCGGTTTTGAGAGCAGTGATGATGAAATAGTTTATACAAAGTAAAGTGCCTGCTTGGGATAGAATCCACGACCTAGGTAGATAGGTATTTCCACCTAAAACAACTAAACATCTGCGGTGATATTAAATTTTCATTGAAACCGAACTGCAGTTCTGAGTAGCGACTAAAAGTAATTTCTTCCGTCATTTTAAAACGTACCTACTTATAGTTTATTTACCTGACCGGTAGCATTTAGAAGGATTTAAAGCATTTCCTGACTTCAAGCACTCACTAAAATTACGCATTCGCTTGATATACATAAGTAACTTAGTACAAGATAAAAGTGACAAATGAAATGGTGTTACAACAAGTTACAGATGCCTATAGTGATTTGTCATAACAAAAAGTGCGCCACAAAATTATGTAGATCACTTTTTTCCACGAAAATAATGGTACATAGGGTAATAATAGTGTATACCTACATACTAACACGCTATGGGCATACTATGCCTGCCTTTTTTATTTTTTATACTATAGGTATATTATATTAAATTATATTATAATAAGTATTATCCTACTTATTATTTCCTTTATTTCATTATAAAAATATAAATTATATTGTTAAATATTATGATATAAAAAATATAAAAAAATTTGAAAAAAACAGCCCACCGGTATCGGGAACAGGATCCAAGCTACTGGCGGTCAGGGCTCCAGAAAGAGAAACCTTCTAACAATGCGGGCCGTGTCCACAAGTACCGCTTTTTTAATCAAACCCTTGATCCAGCTGCCCAACGAGAGCCTCCTTAGGTGTTGGTCGAGGCTCTTGGCTATTAACCCATTGGCTGTCACGACTATCGCCACAATGATCGCTGAGTCTACATCCCACTTGACGACAACCTAATAAACGGCCTATATAAATATATGTTTATATTATTTTTGGTAAACGAATTTTGTTTCTTAGCTCTTTGACTAGTTTAAGCTACATTAACGGGCTCAAGCCAAGTCTATGTAGCGTGTGTTTTTTTTTTTTACGAAGAATTAATGTTATGAGGAGTGATTTCATTTTCGTCAATTTGTATTATTATATTATTATTATCCTACTTATTATTATATTACATTTATATATTATATTATATCATGGTAAACATAATGGCTCATCAGATCAGCAGATGAGTGAATCAGGGTAGAGGTAACGGCTCGACTTACCGAGTTGTAGGTCGTGTTCGAACCCCGACAGGCGCTTTACTTAGTGTAAATTATTTCATCACGACTACTCTCAAAACGGTGCAGGAAAACATCGTGAGGAAACCGGCATGACCTGAACCAAATATTCGAAGACGTGATGATGTGACTGCCACAAACCCGCACGGGGCCCTCGTGGTGGATTACGGCCCACTCCCTCTCAGCAGTAGTGGGAATATTATAAGCTGATTATGCAATCAGAAGATTGATTATGCGGCTTACTAGTTAGTGTAGTATACGGAGATCGCGTCGTACAGACCTATTAATCAGCTTTACGCATTGCTGGAAACACCTACATAAGTCTCACGCACCTCACCAACAAAGTTCTCACGCAACTGCACCTAATAGCTTAAATATTATATCCTGCTAAAAAAATCATAGTGAAATAGACTTTTCACACATTAGGTATTTCTTCTAAGTAAATCAATAAAAATAATTCCGATGAGACTTAAGTTGTGCCTTTAACTTATTTTCGGGATACAATCACGACAAGAAATTGACACAATAATATTATCATTTTCACTGCACCATAGAAGGCATTAATTTGAAGGATTGCTAATGGCGCCCAATGCGTAAGTTACTTTTACCAACATTTAGTTACTAATTTACCAACATTATGGAAAGCAATAAAGCATTGTAAAGTTACAGCGAAAGTTTAATTTTCCTCTGAATTATTTACGTAGTTTTATACTATACTCGTCCACAATAGGTACCTGAAGAACCTCGTCAAAACCACTAAGAGATTTAAATAGAAAAATCTTATGTGATTGATTGATTGTAAAACAAATCTGAATTTTGGCAACTGTTATTTAGACTTTAGGGAGGTTATTAAGATTAGCGGAAAAAATATGGGCGTCATTTTATTTTTCGGAGGTTGGAAAATTAGTGTGACAATAAAACATAAAAAAAATTAAACTTGAAAAATTTCATCCAACAAAAGCCAGTAAAAATATTGGAATGGGCAGTTAGGTAAATAGTTCGGCAGTTCATAGGTTAGGTTGGAACTGTGACAAAAACACGCGCAAACCGAATTGGTCGCAGTAACTAAGCCAGGGCACCACGACAAAATGGGTCAGGTTAGGTTAGAACTGTGACCAACCGCGCGCGAGCCGAGCGAGCGGTGCCGCGACTGCGTCTGGCGACCGTTGCTTCCAAGTTAGATTTTTTACCGGCTACCTAATTCCAATTTGTTTACTACCCACACGTAACTAGCCGTTGAGCCATTTTATTTAAGTATTTGTTTTGACTCATTTTTATTTAGTTTACCTACTGCTCAGATGTTAGTGCCGAACTCGAAATTAATAATTACAAAATGCATGTTTATTACATGCATTTTGTAATTTTTAATTTACCAAAAGTACAAAAATCAACTGCCGCTTTAAATCAGGCCTGTTGTATTATGTTCTAAAATCTGAATCCCAAAAGTAGGCACTATTAAAAAATTACATTAAATAATTACGACTGTAAAAAGAGTATTCTGCAATTTTTACTTAGCATATCATACAGTAAAACAGAGGATTTACTCGTTGTCTGTAAATAAAACATGTTTGTCTTTTAAGTTAATATTAGTTTTAATTAGTCTTATCAGTATTTATTTTTATATGTTAAAATTGTTAGCATTTTTTAATTATAATGTTACTGTAAACTGCACCATTTTTATAAATAAACGATATTATTATTATTATTACTATTTGTATCGCAGCTGCAATAGCCATGGCGATACTTAATGTTTCTCCGTACAAAACACATGCCACAGGGTGGTATATCTGGAAAATAGTGCATTTTTGGATGATTCTCTAGAAATATATTCTTGAGGGTTGTTAAATGCTTAAGTAATAGGTAAAATGCGCGTTTATAGTTTTACTTGAATAATTATTCAACTCAATTAACAACGTGCCGCTACAATGGCGACATTAATTTAACACACGAGTAGTGGCCAGTAATCATAAAAATGATATCAACAAAATAATTCGTAATTTTACCTTAATTACCGTAATTCTACCGTCTGCGCCGCTCGTCGACAAATAATTCAAACTCGAAGCATTTATTTCAATTAAACCATTTACGGGCATTTTTGAATTGTCATGAAGTTTGGTCAGTTAGAAGAAGCTAGTTGCCCAATTCCAAAGCGTAGTAGTAGGTACAGACGCCAGAACATCAAGCTACCCGAAACTGTCAAATTTTCGCAATCAACTTTGAACCCAATGCTTTAGCGATAAAGTTGAAAATCCATTAAATAAATTTGACAGATTGTAGTAGGTTGATGTGCTGGCGTCTGTACCTATGGAGTTTTCTTCATTAATAATTTAGGATGAATACTTTCATCTATTATAATTAGAGAAACTTTATGATTTTTTTATATTCTTTTATAATTAGAATTATATGTTCTTTATTTTATTTATCACTACATAGTATAAAACAAAGTCGCTTTCTCTGTCCCTATGTCCCTTTGTATGCTTAAATCTTAGAAACTACGCAACGGATTTTGATGCGGTTTTTTTTAATAGATAGAGTGATTCAAAAGGAAGGTTTATATGTATAATAACATCCATTAAATAGTGGAGAAGTACTGTTATTTTTGAGGTTTCTAATGTGATGTCGTAAATAATTACATTTTTTCCGCTTACATTGCAAACGCAGGCTGAATCCGACGAGTTTTATCAAAATAATGTACTAAGTATTGTACACATTGAAAAGGTCTACAGAAAAGTCCGTGATGGTATATGTCTATCTCTTATGGATAACCCACAATAACTTTTTTTTGTCATTTACTTTTTACGACAAATAATGGCTAATTTTCGAAGCGATTTTAACCAATACAGCATTAATCCTTAACCAATTAAATACCTTGAATACATTGTTCATTTAATATAGATCTATATGGCCCTTTACACCGTATGATTTAAGTGAAAATTTTCGAAGATATTACAGATTTAAAAATTGCGGGACGTAGCGTTTGCGGCGGTACCGGCCGGCCGCCCGGTGCGGCAAGAGCGTGCCTATAAAAAAGCCGGAGCGGGCCTTTTTATATACAACGTTCACAGTTTTTCTGTAGTGTATTTAGTATCAGCATTGCACCCGTGCGAAGCCGGGGCGGGTCGCTAGTTAAATATATATTTCATCAATCAATTATTTATTAATAATATAATGTTTTTCATAGGGCTCTTTCTCCTTCCTTTAATTCGCCTACTCTTTGCACGTTTTGCGTTTTAATTTTATTTTTGTGACTGCCACAAACCCGCACCGGGCCCTCGTGGTGGATTATGGCCCATTCTCCTCCTGTGTCCCAGCAGTGGAACGTTATAGGCAGCTTATGATGTTTATGACGTAATACTTTCATGGATGCGCCATAACTTATCTGGTCATTAATGTCCAGAACAAAAAAATGAAGAGATGGAGACGACGGGCGGAGAGCGAAGCCGGGGCGAGAGCGCATGGGCCGGCCGCGCGACGCCTCCTGCCGCCGGCTTCCCCATGCAGAACTCGAGTCACGTCAAATTCGAGCCGCCTAATGTGCCAGTTATATTCGTTTTGGGTAAGTAATCAAACACAATAAATAAATACGATTATGTACAATGCGCGCCACGAAAGATGAGACTTGACCCCGCCTCCCCCGCTCTTTCCGCCGCCCCTATGACGTCCGGTCCCGTCCCGCACTCAGACCTCATACCGCTAAAGATACCTAAAATCGTGTTCTGCGCAAGTCAAACCACGTGGTGTGTCAAGTCTCATCTTTCGTGGCACGCATTGTATCTGCTTTTATAAAAACGGTGAAGGAAAACTACAAATCGGCACCAGCGGGGTAGTTGCGTAACACACTGACAGTAGTAGCGATGGCTTTCATTTTGACAGTTCAACACCATTTATTGCGTTATTAATGTTGTTGAGCAGACACATTTTTCGCACATATGAAGCAATGGATTAACAACATCCTTCAAAATGATTCAGATTGTAATTGATAGTGTGTAATGCAATGAGGGTTTTCTGAAATGACGTTCGCTAGGTGGTAGCACTCACACGTCAGGTCCAGGCATCTGTCAAAGAGCCTATATTTTCTTTAGTCATGACTGAATGATGAACGAATGAATGAATCGAACGATGAACGTCATCATATATTTTATATTGGAAGACCTCTTGTCACAGTGGTGCCAACTGGTGTCGTAAATTTTCACGAAAACCCTCATTCGGGTGCCGTACCTAAGAACTTAAGCTTTCTGAACCACTTTGTTTGTAACATGTTAATTTTTTTTAAACAGGTCATTTATAATGCTATGTTGCTTCGACATTAAGACCTAAAGTCGTGTAAAGGCTATTTTTAAAAGTTTGCATCACAACGTATACACTGAGTATTGATTTAATCCCCCTCGCCCTATAATCCATGATTAAATGCAATTCATTCAGACCATTAATTCACATTATGCCATCAAAACCCCGACAGACAGGCGACCAACTGCGGAGGAAGTTTTTAATTTATTACACTAGGTAAATAAATAAAAATAATAATAAAAAATAATATATTATTTATTTATTATTATTTATTATATATATAAATAATATGATGGGTATCGTCTTCTACAACGTATGGATAGTTTTTAGGGATCCGTACCTAAAGGGTGCTAACGGAACCCTATCACTAAGACCCCGCTGTTCGTCTGTTTATCACCGGACTGTATCTCATGAGCCGTAATAGGTCGACAGTTGATGATCGATTTTCACTGATTGCCGCTATAACAACAAACATAAAAATAAAATAAAGTTAAAAATTAAAGGGATCTTTATACAAGAAATGTGTCTTTTTCGGCGTTTTTTGCCTTGTGTTACGGAACCCTTCGTGTGCATGTCCGACTCACACTTGTTCGCTTTTTAATACAAACCTTCTATACATATGTATGTCATATCATTCTCCTGCCCATATACCAATTAATTTGGAGCTACATTTCTTTTTCTTCCATAGTTGTCTATTTGTCGTCATTCAAACCATGTCTTGATTCACACGGTCCATCCATCGTTTCTTTGATCTTCCCCTACTCTATAGAGTATATGCACGTGTTAATCTATTGTCTTGTTTACCAGGTGGTCCAGGCAGTGGCAAGGTGACGCATTGCGACAACCTGATGCAGGAGCGGCGCGGCGTGGTGCACATCAACATGACAGACCTCCTGCAGCAGTATGCCATCGGCAACGGTACTGCAAACCCCGGTCTGCACTTTATGTAGTTTGGAATTAGATTACACTGTAGATAGAAATAGTATTCAGTAGTTAACTTTAGCTAGCAAAGCCTAGACTAGTGGCAATCGCTTTTAAAGTTGCATATATCTAAAGAAAGAAAGAGGATAAATTTATTTGTCCCAGGTTTAGGCACAAAATATTCACACAAACAAAAAACTTAAGAGCGTTTACGCCATACGGCATTACATACAAGCTTTCAAGCCCTTGTTTTTCGAAATGAATGAACCTGTTTTTGTGAAACATCATACGCATAAGCAGGATGCAAAGGTCTAAAAAGTTACTTAAGAACATTTTCGAAAAATTACTAAATTACAGCCAAATTAGACCGATTTTAAATTTTCCACAGAACCAGAGAGATTTCTAGTTATCTTTTTTTAAAAAAGACATTTCGAAAATATTCTTAATTAACTTTTTAAACCTTTGTATCCTGCTTATGCGTATGAAGTTTCATTAATATCGGTTCATTCATTTCGAAAAACAAGGGCTTGAAAGCTTATATGAAATGCCGTACGGCGTAAACGCTCTTAAATATGGTATTATGCGCCTCATGACTGCGCCATATAGGTCCGGTTCAGCATAAATGCCAGACAACTAGTGCCTGACGCTGGTTTTCAACTGAACCCTCTGTTAAGATTACGTCTTTTAACGACGAACTTCAACAGAATGAGTTTAAGCTTTTCGGTAGCATATCAATCTAATACATTTTTGACTTTCCATCATCGTTATATAGAATGATATTTCACACTGATAGAATGTATTTCGCCTTGGCCCGCTCGTCTAGCAATCTAGGCATCTAAAGGCACCTTACTTCTTTGCTTAGAATGTGGAGCTCCTTCTACAATAGGGGCTCAGTATCTTCCCACCGAGAACCTTGCCTTTTCGTGTACTTAGCATACCATTGCGATAAACACAAGAGACGGAAACGAGCAACGTAGCTTTCCCGTCGGCTGTCAGCTAATTAAGAAGTAAAATCATAGAAATTAATTGCTTACCAAATCGAGTACCAACTTAAATTGCCCGCATACCTATTCAAATCGCAACTGGCCCAATGGGGGTTTTCGTGAAAATTTACGACACCAGTTGGCACCACTTTGACAAGAGGTCATCTTTGATCAGAGGATCATATGTTTTATATTCATTGTCGAAATGGAAGCATTTCGACAATGAATATAAAACATATGATGATGTTAATCATTCGTTTCATTCATTCGTTCATCATTCAGTCATGAATAAAGAAAATATAGGCTCTTTGACAGATGCCTGGATCTGACGTGTCAGTGCTGCCACCTAGCGAACGTCATTTCAGAAAACCCTCATTGTAACGATTGCGACTTATGAGTTGCAGGTCGTAGGTTCAAACCCAAGTAGACCCTTTGACTTGCGTTAATTATTTCATCACCACTGCTCTCAAAACGGTGAAGGAAAAAATCGTGAGGAAACCGGCATGTGACATCCACCAACTCGCACTGGGCCCGCGTGGTGGATTATGGCCCACTCCCTCTCACCTCGCCTGTATCCCAGCAGTGGGAACCTTGTATGCTAATTATGTTATGTAAGTATGTGGGCCTGTATTTTCGTTGACGGAATTCGGTTCGTCCAAGTGCGGTTCAAATCAGTGCTCTGAGTGGAAAACCTCCTATCCTTTAGTGAAATCATTAAAACAATTGAACTAACATGACGTGCATTATTGAGCCGGCCGCGAACTTGAGTGCGCTTCCTCGTAACGGCAATCAACGAGGTTTAAGGAAATGTTTACCTTTCTGTGTCATCGTTTACGCAGTATTTTGTTAAACTGCAGTTTACCTTCGACTTTGACTATCGATGTTCTATACGTTTTGGCCGCGTAGATATTGCACTATTCTATGAAACAGCAATTTTTTTTTTGTTAACCGACGAAAAATTTCTACGCCAGGATCTAGCATGTGCTGAATACATAATTGATAAATGATTTATTTTCTGTAAGTAGGTTTGTACAAACACTTTTACACGTCAGTCATATTTTTTTAAACTAGATGAGGTCGGCGTTTCCTATCTGACTATTCTGAGAAGTAAGGCCGAAACAAACTTAGAGGTCACAGTCTCTTTTAAAGTCCAGACATAATCTTGGTCAGATCATGTGAAAATGGTCTTTTGAGGAAAGAACCACACAAATTGAGCGGATCCGTTCAGGCAGTGCACGCATTTGTCAAAAATCGTGTAGCTCAACTCAAAACTTAAGGAGCTCAACGATTCATACTTACTGTTTGTGCGTCGATGTCCCCGCCACCCTGTAGATTGCGCAATTCATTACTTCATATGTTCGAAAAATTTGTCTGCTCAACAACATAACGCAGTGAATGTTTTTCAATTGTCAAAATGAAAGTCATTGCTACTGTTAGTGTTACAATGCGTGCCACGAAAGATGAGACTTGACCTCGCCTCCCCCGCTCTTTCCGCCGCCCCTATGACGTCCGGTCCCGTCCCGCACTCAGACCTCATACCGCTAAAGATACCTAAAATCGTGTGTCAAGTCTCATCTTTCGTGGCACGCATTGTACGCAGTTACCTCGCAGGTCCGACAAAGGAGCATAGTCATATCTTTTCCCGGAACTAATTAACAATAAAAATTATACAGCATGCATTTATATGGTGTTAACAAGCTGCAAGTTCATGGGTGTCGTGACTGTAAACATTTTTAAATAAAAGCATTGTACAGTTCAACATAATATTATAGTTATGAAATGACGCAACTAACACCAGTGGATGGTGTATTGTTAAATTCCGTCATAATTGTGTGTTAAATAAACGGTTGATGAAAAAGTACTAGGTTTTGTTGGCTGTTTTTATAGTATTAAAGTAGTTCGACATTCCGGGTAAAAGTCGGGCCCAAAAAGATGTATACACTGACAAGGAACAATTTTATTGGCAACAACCTCGGTTCCATAACATTTTATCCACCGTATAGGTCTAAAATATAGTTTACAATTTATTTTGCCACAAAAAAGTAAACATTTTGTCCCAAAACATTTATACACCTAGACCGTCATCATACAGGCCTTTTGCAGATCCAGTATGATGTAAATACCATAACCATCATCATAATTTTAGCCTGGAATTACCCACTGCTGAGTACAGTGGTACCTTGCAGTGGGTAATTCCAGGCTAAAATGCAGAGAGTTACAGTGTTTTAGCTCAACAACGCCCAATCAGTTTCTTTAAGTCTGTTTAGTACCCCCTGACCAACAATGTTTTAATAATAATAATAAGTTTATTGATCCACATATATACATAAACACGGGTTGTAAAGGAGTTACATGCTAAAGCTTAATCAACTAACAATGGACACAAGGGGAGAAAAATAGTTGTCTATATAATCATAAAAAAAACTAACCCTGTCTCCTAAACTAGGGATGGCCTGTATCTTAGGAGACAGTGATTCGATCGATCTGAACTAAATAAACGATGGACCTTAGATTTCGAGTGTCGATGTTAATCTGATCTGATTGATGATGATGATTAGATTTATTTGAGCATGGATGGATGGATGCAGGTATCGAAAAAAAAAAAATAAAAAGTAAAAAGTGGGGGTGTGAATGGGAGAGAGGTGTGTGTGCTCGTGTTCGTGAGTGTAATGTTAGTTGTGTGGTATAGGTGTGTTGTGTGTTATGAGGTGATTGTTTGCGTGGAGTGTAATTGTATTTTCATTTCAATGTATATTTTGCAAGATATGGCAAGCTATAAAACACTGTACTACGTTCAATTTAAGGTTTAAACATGCTGGAAAACTCTATATCGTCAAAAATTTCACACGTGGTTTTCAAAAGTTACCTAGTGTATTGTATTGGCAAGGCAGTACTAACGCCTCCCCTTTTCTGCCTTACTTCCCGGTTCCGTGCGACCCGCATCCAGGTGTATCCCGCGACATTGACGATTTCTAACTAGATCCCTTGCCTGCCCAACTCTTGAGGCGCATCACCCTGTACCCGAAGTAGTAGACTTTCGACCAACAACGGGTTTAGGTGTAGTATTCGGAGTATTAGGGCTATGCCAGGCATGGCTCGCTCCATGGCCCTTTGTGCTAGTCGTATGCGGTGGACAGTGCGTTCAGATAAAATTTTACTTGCTATTATTTTACATATTATTTATTTATTTCTGTAAGTGCCCGTGACTTCACAGCGGGCCCTATCAGAATACCAGCGCTGCGACATTTATTTTTTAAATACTTTTTCTTTCTTTCAGACATAGCGTCTTTGTCTTGGTCATTGTAGGCAGGACACATTGTTTGAAAGGCAATGTAAACATAATGACGAACAAAAAAAAAAACTCTTTCTACCTAAACATATTCATAGAACTTGTAGGTTTTATAAGAAAGGAAAACTCCTTTGACATTGACTTTATGTAAATCAAATGCAGGTGTATTATGTTCACACTAATTAAATACCTACGAGTACCTACATGTGGAAAATTATTTTAAAATCCCTAAATTAAATTATGGTTTGACACGTCCTGCAGTGTTACATTATGCCAAGGTTGTTAATTATTATAATATAAAGAAATAAAAGTAATATAATGTTATATGGAGTACCTACCATACCTTTTTTTTCGAATGATACCGAAAGCTCCTCTACGAAAGCAGATTAAAGTTATGTGACAGAAACTGCTACGCCATGGCGGTGAAAATTTATAATAAACTACCGGAAAAAATAAGAAAAAATAGTAACTTAGAATTTAATAGAACTTTAACCAATTGGCTGTGTGACAGATGTATTTATTCAATTGATGATTATTTAAATTTTAAACAGACATGATGTAAATAAATTAATGAAGACTTATTTAAATTTAAATTGACATTATTTATAAATTAATCATTGATGAATTGTCGTAACCATGAAATATAATTTTATTCCTAAAAATAGCTAATTTACTAACTACTTATTTTAATAATTATTTTTATAATGTAATTAATGTTCCTAACTAATATTAATCGAAGCAAGACTGTAAATTCTATTATGTATGACAATGATGTGTATATTGTGTATGACTAATGTCATTAAATGATATTATTATGCATGTATTAGTTACATTTGCACGACTGATAAGTCGATAAGTCGTATATAGTGGAACTAAAATTATTTGACCATATCATGTAAGCACCTATATTCTGGCAAATAAATTTCATTTCATTTCATTTCATTTCAAAGTGCTACGATCCGTAGACTTGTTGCTACAGCGCGTAGGCTTCGTGCTACGGCGTAGTAGCAAGGGTCTACGAGCCAGGACACTTACTGTAATAACTTGCATTATCGTAATGTCTGTTTAGGTATAGTATTGTTTTTGGGTTAATAATAATGCTGCATCCGGTTAGACTGGAAGCCGACCCCAACATAGTTGGGAAAAGGCTAGACAGATGATGATGATGTGTATGTTTATCAAGTTCGGAGGATTGTCCTCAGATAACTAGTTTTTCGAATAAACGTAACATTATACGAACACCAGGTTTCCTAATTTTCTTAGACAGCAATTCGTTTCCAAAAAGTAATATTAAAATCGATCAAAGAACCCATAACCATAAGCGATAGCTAATTTCACTTCACACCAAAAACAAATCCTATAACATTGTAAAATAACACACCACAAACAAAAACAAATCTTGTTTCATTGTAATAACAATCAAAATCAATTGTTTTTATAGGTTTCTATGAGTATTTTGTATTTATTTGATAGGTACGTATATTAGTAGGTTACTGTGTACATATTAAAGTGTATGTTTGTTTTCTGAGAAATATTATACAGTCCGATTGTATGTTAGTTACTTTGTTTGTAAAATGAGTCATCGCTTGTAATCAAGCGCAGTTAGGGACGTATTTTTAATTATACGAAGACTTTGTGATCATTTATTCATACTCTGTCAGCTATATAACTCTTACTGGATTGTGTTTTTTGGTAAATAATACGATGGAATTTTTGATTGGGTAGCTTTGTCAGAGGTTAGAGAAATAATTCAAATAGTTGGACATGTTTTTTACGCCCGGATTGCGGGTTTGTTTTCGTTGTGGCGATCTATTAGAAAGTTATAATGTGCGCAAGGTGGGGACTTTTCAATTTGCGCAATAAAAGTTTTAAAACTGGACATTAATTAAATTACTTATTTACGCTCACTTAAATTAAATTTGCAAAAATTGTAGTACACTCAGTTATTGCAATTAGCTGACCCACCTTTGCATATATGTTTGAGATTTTTTAGAATATGAAACGATAGAATTTAATAAATCTTTTATATTTCATTTATTTGAGCAAAGTTATAAAAATATTATAAAATTCTATTGATTTGTATTCTAAAAAATCTCAACCATTTATGCAAAGGTGGGTCAGCTGATTGCTATAACTGACTGTACATTACACACGATCGAGTTTCCATCAGTTCCAAAAACAATTTACTAAAACTAGTATGCAACAGACCATTGCACTTCTTTCCTGCTGCTAATAATTACCAGCTACGACGTTCTTTGTCTGTTGTAACTATATTATCATTTGAATTACTTTGATGTTAGCTAGGTACCAATTATTCGTCAATATTGTTGCATAATTAATTGTAATCGTCTTCAATGAATGACACAAAATTAAGATTTCTAGATCTGATCAGTAACTTATGTTAATTTTTTTACGGTTGATCGCATTGCTAGTAATTCAACTTATTTTCTGGAATAATCTGCGGGATAATTTCATATTGAAAAACGCCTATTCAGCCTAGAAACATTACCATCAGGTTCCAACAAATACCAACAACTGAAAACATGATCAGAAAATAGCAGTAATTCTACATTTTGACAAATTAACAATGTCCATTGCATCGTATGATCGCTTGTTATGAAAACCTGACAACTTGACAACTCAATGGGTATTGTTCAACTGTCAAAGCCTATTGGGATTGCCAGTTTTACGAGTGTAGGTATTATTCAATTATATTGAGTGGTTTAGATATTCGGTTTATTCTGGCGTGCATGATATACTGTCTACGATTGTCTTTATATATTATTATCTTTATCTTCTTTATACAGGGTTATTGGTAAAACATTAACAACCTCTTAAGAGGTCATTGTACTCATTATTATGAACAACTTTTACTATGGGACAAAACCTGAAATCACGAAAAAAAAAATCAGCTGATCCTTATTTTGACGAATTATACGAACATAAATGTAGGGAACAGCCGATTTTTTTTTCGTGATTTCCAGTTTGGTCTCATAGTAAAAGTTGTTCATAATAATGAGTACAATGACCTCTTTAGAGGTTGTTAATGTTTTCCCAATAACCCTGTATAGTATAAAACAAAGTCGCTCCCGCTGTCTGTAAGCTTAGATCTTTTAAACTACGCAACGGATTTTAATGCAGTTTTTAGCAATAGATAGAGTGATTCAAGAGAAAGGTTTATATGTATAACACATGTATATTATAGTAGAGAAAAGCCGAGAGATTCAAAGATTTGTAATATAATGTCGTAGCAAACATATGTTTGTGCGCTTACATTGCAAACGCTGGCTAAACCTTTACTACGGAATTGTATATCTTAAAAAGATCGATAAAAAAGTCCGCGATGGTAAATGTTTATCTCCTAAGAATAACCCTCAGTAACCATTTTTATCTTTTACATATTACAAAAAAAAATTGAGTTATTTACCAAGCTACTTTAAACAATACAGTATTATTCCTTATCCAATTAAATACATTAGATAAGTTGTACATTTCATGTAGATCAAAATGACCCTTTAGAGATTTAAAAGGCATGGGCAGAGCGGCTAGTATATTTATAAATCTGAATTAGTTTGTGTGTTAATTAATAAGATTAAGTAGAACTAATTGTATGTGGCTGTAGTAGTATCGTAGTATTTTGTTATTTGTATATTATCTTGGACTGAATATCCTAACCTACCAATTTATTGCTTATTTTGGCCGATTTGTCAATCGTCAAATAACTTTTACAGTCCATGCAGTTATTTTACCTCTGGATTTGCATCACTGTCAATAACACAGCGATCTTCAATCTCGTGACAACGTGCTATAGGGTTGCTACAACTGTCAAGGTTGTAAAATCACAATGATCGTTATTACTATTGTAATAAGGTTCCTGTACGGTTTCAGCTGCCAGAGGTCATATAACTGTGAAAGGATTGTATCTGACGAATAATTATGGCGGTTTGACATATTTTTTTGTACAGACGACAGCACATCAAGCTACTACAATCTGTCAAATTACTTTAATAGATTTTCAACTTTATCGCTAAAGCATAAGGTTCAAAGTTGATTGGAAAAAAATTACAATTTCGAGTAGCTTGATGTGCTGGCGTCTGTACATACGCTGTCCAACCGAAATTTTTATTCCTCGGTTAAAAGTTATCTCAATCAACTCCGCCTATCGCAGTCCACTGCTGGACATAGACCTCCCCCAGACTGCGCCACAGCACCTTGTCCTCCGCCTTCCACATCCAGTCTACCCCAGCCACCTTTTTTAGTTCTTCCGTCCATCTAGCTGGGGGGCTAAAAGTTATCTGAACATTAAAAAAAAATGCTTAATGGGCCCCCGCTCATGACCTCGATCACGCCTGATGGAAAGCGATGGATGAGGTCTATGATGGAACGAGCGTGCCAGAAGATGCCTTACGCACTGGCACTCCCACGCATCGACGAAACACAGCAGGCTGCTTGACGCCGGACTCCAGTGGGAGGGTGGCCGCAAACCAGGCGAGCGTTAGCCCTACCACCGCAAGGGAAGAATTGGCCAGTCAAATAAGGTGTTTGGTATGACTGTCCAGGATGCGTCGAGCGCTCGGTTCGGTTGAGTAACTGGCGGAACAAACTGCGGTACACGAGGAGGCTTCTTCATGCATCCTATTGAAAAACACTGAACATTGAAAAATCAGCCTAAGCCTACTAAATTTAGCATATACGAGTATATGTAGCGACAGACACTTGCGTTATCACTGTGACCTCTTTGCCAAGGAATTTGTCTAAATATGACCCAACTTCTGAAGGTGTCCTGCTCCCTCCATTACAATATTATGTTGATCTTTGACTTGCGATTTGTGTGCGCCTCACCAAGACCAAAGCTTTGTGTCCAAATCCAAATTCCTGCGTTACATCGATTTCGAGAAAACCCTCCATGACAAATGAACAAAAAGTGATCCTGAAAAGGTTCCATTTTTTTAAGTTTGAGATCTTGAAATCTAACAGGGTACCTCTTCAACAGACATGCAAGACTTCGGCACGCTATCCAGCACGACCGTGACGGAGGTGCTGATGCTGGAGATGAAGATGGCGCCCACGGCCAAGACTTACCTGGTGTCCGGCTACCCGCGCTCCATGCGGGATGTCGCTGAATACTCTGATAAGGTAAGCAGAATTATTATACATCACTAGCTTCTGCTCGCGACTTTGTCCGCGTCAAATTTCTTGTTCCCCCGACCCACCCCGTCGCATCGCCTGCCTGCGCTTTTCATTCGTTTACCTTTTTTCTGACTTTTTTGGTTTTTGCTCGGCTCCTAAGGGTCCTAGCGTGATGTTAAGTGTAAAAAACTGAAGTGTTAATCGACTTTTGTTGCTGACTGTACGCTTTAACGTTATAAAAATCGTATCAATCGTAAAAAAATCGTACCTACAACAATTAAATATAATCAGTTATCAAACCGAACTACCGATTTATTTAAATCACCAAAGCATTAATAATAAATAACATTATGACACATGCTAAATAATCATTTAGTCATGTGTCATGGCAATCATCATAAACTGAAAAGATTACTGATGTGTTTTTTGTATAATTATTCCGTTGTGAAAGTGTTTACCGATTCGGATAGAATTATTCCGTTGTAAAAGTGTTTACCGATTCGGATACAACACAAGTCTTAAAATGAAAGAAAGAAAAATAAGTTTATTTGTCACAGAAAAACGTGTGCATACAAAAAGGATAATTAACCTGAATAATAAAAAAATATAAAAACAAAATAAATCTATAATTACGAGCACATATCAGAAATAGTCGACAGCTCATTGGTTGTCGCTGAGATGAGAGTGAGATTTTGAACGCTTTTACCTAATTATGGGAATTCGCCTCCTGAAGGCCACATACGTTTTTAATAAAGGGAATTCTCTTAATTAATCTACTTGACTTAATCGTACTTATAGTAATAATAACAAATAATTTTGAAACTACTTGACTTAATTGTACTTATAATAACTTATCTTCATTTGCATGTAAAAATTTGTTATATTTCTTTGACATTATTTTTTTAAATTATTTTTATTGACATTATTCTTATATTCTTTTTTTTTTTGACATGTTTTATTTTAATTTTTGTCTGCAATGTTTATTTTTTGCTTTAATGTAATGGAATCTATGGACATTTGTACACCTTTTTGGTATAACATAGAGCACTTGTATATTATTTTTCATAACATCTATAATCTGTACCTACCTATGTTAACAAATGAATAAATGACTTATGACTTATGACTAAAAACGTATGACTGTGTAAGTATATGTACGTATTAAAAAAAAACCGGCCAAGTGCGTATTGGACCACGCACAATGAAGGGTTCCGAATTTGAAAATCATGTTATCCCATAGGTACATTGCAACCGCAAATTTAAGTTGGTCGACTATTACTCGTAAACTTGTAAAGCCTACTTAGCTTACTTAGTTTTCCTTTTAATTTCGTTACTTATACTACTGCCTTGAATTTTTTCACATATCCAAATGCAATCATTTAGCTGACATGGTTGGCTGGCATCAGGTTGACTCTAACAAAAATTTGCACTTTAAAACTTAATATTTCACAACGGATCCCTGAATCGAGAAATGGCTTTTACGAACCCGCAATATTTTTGGAACACCTGTCTAACGATACCCCACGCCATGAGGTAGACGAGAAAAAATAAATATCCCCAATTAACGGGTACAGGAGATACCCCAAAATAGTACATTACTTCAGAGGGAAGAAAGTGACAGTTCCATACCGAGATTATGGCATTTGCGCCACGAGCTTGCGAGGGGCGCAAACCATTTGAGGTATGGAACTGTACTTTATCCTGAGGGATGTATAGTGCTTTTTATTACACCTACGAGTAAAATTATGGACATAAATGCATAGAAATGTTTATATTTAGTTAAAAGTACAATTATTAAAAGTGCAGCAATTTTTACACGACGCCTTAGTAACAAAAAATACTTAGGTACACGTTGAAGTGTATCAAAATCATACATAATCAGTCTATAATGTTCCCCCTGGTGAAGCACAGGCCTCCTTTCTGTTCTCAAACTCAAACCATTTATTTTCAATTAAACCATTTACAGGCACTTTTGAATTGTTAAGAAGTCCGCGTTTTATATACAAAAATAATTTCGTTTTTAATTTTCTGTATGCACTAGTGTTGCCCAAAATCGGTCTTGGTCTTGCAGTCTTGGTCTTGTTCTTGCATTTTTGCAAGACCAAGACCAAGACCAAGACCGACTTATTGTAGCAAGACCAAGACCAAGACTGAACCCTGCAAGACTTGAGCAAGAACAAGACTAAGCCTGCAAGACTCTTGCGTCTCGCAGTTAAGTCAAACTGAGATTTGGGCATTATAGTAGGTATTTATTTAGTTTCAATCCCGATTTTCATAGACGTTCCCCAGTATCAAAGCCGTATCGTCATAACACTAAAAGGTATTGTATTGATTATTATATGTTTCGACTATTTATTAAGTAAGTAGGTAGCATGTTACTTACAAATTTGCTCCCGATAAAAAGTACCTAGCATAAGTTTCTAGCAAAGTTCATTTCATACCTTGTAGGTATCTACTTAGAGTATTATATTATACTTGTATAAGTCTAATGTGCAGATCTAACGTTAGTAGGTTGGTAAAAATTATGTAGGTATTTATGTGTCAAAGTTTATATTATTCTTCTATTCAGCAAAATTTAAAACTAACAGCGAGTCGAGTAGGTCTACATAGTACTAGTAGCAGTTTTTAAGCCAGCCGATGTTATGGTACAGACGCCAGTACATCAAGCTACTACAATCTGCCATATTTCTTTAACGCAATCTTCCGCATTTTTTGTCAGGTTCAAGCATTTATACACTTTATTGTAATAATTTTAAAGTTTATTTTCAAGTGCGTTAATAATACGAGGAGACCGCTTGGCGCTGCGGTCCCTTTGTCGCGGCATTTGAAAGCGAATAGCGTAGGTACGAAGACAGTGTTGACCTCGCAAATGAACTTTAGCAATACAGCTGATCAGGTAGCCCTTTCGAGTTTTATTTACATTGCTGTTTTAAGTGAAACAAGTGAATTTACTATTTTTTAATTAAAAATATTATTGGGTCAGATAGAAATAATGATTTTATACAGTTTACAGTAAAAAAAAATGCAAAAAAAACCTAAGTAGTAGAGTCTCGCAAGACTTGCGAGACTCTTGCTGCAAGACCAAGACCAAGACCAAGACTGAGAGCGCAATACCAAGACCAAGACCAAGACCAGGTGTATTGACGCAAGACCAAGACCAAGACTGGCTAAGGTCTTGTCTTGGTCTTGCATTTGGGCAACACTAGTATGCACCAAGGAGGTTGGTAACTGGTAAAAAAAAAAACTGTATGTGGCCAGTAACAATTTACTTGAAATTTAATTAGTAGACAGTTAAAGTCTCTTGGCAGTATGACTGCTGACAAATTAAAAAAAAGAAAAACCGGGTATGTAATGGAATTTCATACATACTTCCCACCCTTGGGTCGGAAGGATTTTCATACAAACTTCCATACCTTGGGATGAAAGGATTTGAAGGGCGGGATAAAGGCGTTTCTTCCCTCTAATTGGTATAATTAGTATGTATTTTCAGAGCAGGTGTGATAAAAAAACATTTATTTCTCATACTTACTTGTAAAGTAGTGTTTGTAGGAGCCGAATAGCGGGTGGAAGACGCTGCTTCGGGAACCTTTGGGCGGGAAAGACTCGTAATTGCTTTCCTCTCTAGGGCGGAAATGAATTTTAAAAATAGAACTAAATTTGGTTAGGTAGTCAGCTGCGAACTTTTTACATAATTAAGATAAATGCTGCGCTCTTGTGTGTGTATAAACAGCCAGCGTGAATTAAAAAAATACCTATTATTCGGGACGACCCGCGTCAGTGACGCGGTGTTTACCATATTTAAAATAAAAAAAGACTAGTATATTTAACTTTAAATTTCACAAATTGTTCTAACTTCTCAATTAATTTTAAATAGGTAGGTACTATTCATGTTATTATTTTTAATAAATATTTTAGCAAAACTACTTTTACTTTCCTTATATTCGAAATGAAAAGTAGAGTGTTTAACACAGGTGAAAGTCATCAATTCCTACTCGGTCTATAGCCGTCTAAACACCTCGTATGGGAATTGATTCCTTTCGACCCTTGTACAATAATCTACTATTCTATTTTTCATCTTCGATAATCAACCAAACAAAAATCGTCTTCCACTTGCGTATAGACTCGTTTCATCGTATTCCATATCACTCCAAAGGCGCAAAGAAAAAACAAATAAACTTTTAAATTATCTAACAACTTATCAGAAATCTCAATTTAGTTTACCATCTTGATAAAACGGATTATTTAAACTATATTGTGGATCGATAGAGTGAAGACAACTAGGATAAAAATCGGTATTTTCATGTCAAGGGCGAACTAACGGTCAAAGTAACAATTTATAAAATCGACAGCCGCCGTACATATTATGTTTTGTGTCGATAATTATTTAGTCGACCGTTCCGATAAGTTTTGATTCATATTTTTGTGGGAACCACCGTAAAAGATTTTTGGAAAATACTGCAATATCGGGAATGTGGTCTTCCCGAGCACATAAGTTTGCATCCTATGGGACCATTTCTTAGGGTTCCGTATCCAAAGGTTAAAAACGGGACCCTATTACTAAGAGTCCACTGTCCGTCTGTATGTCTGTCTATCACCAAGCTGTATCTCATGAACCGTGATAGCTAGACAGTTGACATTTTCACAGATGATGTATTTTTATTGCTGCTATAACAACAAATACTAAAAACAGAATAAAATAAATATTTAAGTAGGGCTCCCATACAACAAACGTGTTTTTTTCGGCGTTTTTGCTTTGTGGTACGGAACCCTTCGTGTGCGAGTCCGACTCGCACTTGGCCAGTTTTTCTTTACCCTAAAAACAAAGGATTGAGCTGAAAATATCATATAAATAGGATAATAACTGTATAGTGTATCCTACTATACAGTATACTATAATATCACCAATCTTTCTAGGTACAGTGATCTTCACATATCAATGAGCAAATTCTCCGTACCTGCCCGGAATATGGATTTGTTCCCGGTTAGTGGCAAATTCTTGGGGGTTTGCCATAATCGCCACGCTTCTGAGCCATGTCTATAAGCTATTTTCGAGAGTCATCACGAACCGTCTCACGCGCAGGTTTGACGACTTCCAGTCTCCCGAACAAGCCGGATTCCGTAAAGGCTTTAGCACCGTAGACCACATACATACGCTGCGACAGGTTATACCGAAGATCGAAGAGTATAACCTGCCTCTCTGCTTAGCGTTTGTGGACTACGAGAAAGCCTTTGATTCGATCAAGACATGGGCTGTGCTGCAGTCTCTTCAACGGTGCCAGATCGACTATCGGTACATCGAGGTGCTGAAGTGTCTGTACGAAAACGCCACTATGTCAGTCCGACTCCAGGATCAGACCTACAAACCTATCCTTCTGCATCGAGGTGTGAGACAGGGAGACGTTATCTCTCCGAAACTGTTCACCGCTGCACTGGAGGACGTCTTCAAGGTTCTGAATTGGAAAGGGGCTGGCATTAACATCAATGGCGAATACATAACTCACTTTCGGTTTGCCGACGATATCGTAGTTATGGCTGAGACTATGGAGCACCTCAGTACAATGCTCAATGACCTTAGTAGAGCCTTCGAAAGAGTGGGTCTTAAAATGAACATGGACAAAACGAAGGTCATGTCAAATGCCCACTCTCATAAAGATCGGAGACGCTACACTCGAAGTCGTGGACGAGTATGTTTACCTAGGACAAACTGTCCAGTTAGGTAGGTCTAACTTCGAGAAAGAGGTCAATCGTCGAATCCGACTCGGCTGGGCAGCGTTCGGGAAGCTACGCAATATCTTCTCGTCCCACATACCGCAGTGTCTCAAGACGAAAGCTTTGAGTATATGATCGACTACAGTAAACAAAATCAGATAAATATATGATATTCTTCAGGATATATGCTAGGTAGATAGTGTATTGAAAACATAATACAACTAATTTGATACGATAGAAAAAAATCATGAAGATACCTCTAAAAACTTTCTGTTTACAATTAAAACCATACTAATATACATAGAATCATTCTGATTTTTGTCAGATTATTCTACAAGCAACATACTAAAATACTAGTGTTTTAATTTTTTCGTCCAAACAATAGATTGTTTGTAATTAAATAATTGCTTCATATTTTGCAATAAATTACCAGCGTTGTGTCATCGCGCTTCTCTTTCTTTTCTATGCAGTCCGATAGTGACCGCGCTTTAGGTCATGTAAGCCCCTTAAACCCGAGTACATCCCGAGGACAACCGAACACATCCGACGCGGGTATTTTTTAACCATCTTATAAACAAATCACGCGCGGTTTAGCTTACGGTAACAGTGGCGCGACTTCAATGGTTTTTTCCCATCTCAAAAAATGCCCAATGCACCTAAAGAAGTTCGGAATTCAAAAACGTAAGGAAATTTAAATATAGCGGGCTACCTTAGCGCGTCCCCTGTGGTCACATTGAGGAATTTTCAGGAGACATTTTTTTATTTTTTCTAATGCTGTAATTTGAGCAATATTATCCTGGAGTTATGTACCTACACGATTATTCTAGCCTTTACTCAACACCTAATTAGTATAGAATATCTAATAATCACCTTTTCTATGTAGTCGCCATGTCGCAGCATTAGATGCTATCACCTAATGATGCCACTCCCTTGAAGGTTTAACTTACTACTCTTTCATTCAGAGTTATTGTGACAACTGTTCTACAATATGGGTAGTCACTGAAAGGTCAAAGTCCTTAGGTATAGAGGGTGTTGCAAGGTTTGTTAAAGGGGGTGTTGTATTGTGCAAGTTAGTAGGTGAATTGATGTTGTGAGTCATCCGGTTCTTTTGTGTTTTGCAAGTCATTGGAAATGTATTAAAGTTTGTTAGTGTCTGGCTACATTAACCTATGTCATCGCTAGTTGGTTGTTGCATCGGTTGCTGGATAGTAGTTCCTATGTCTATACAAACTGTCGGTCTGCACAGGTCGATCGATCAGGTTAAGCGACGCTTGCCGCGGTTAGTCTGTGGATGGGTGACCATCTTTACATACCGTGATCCCTCCGTGCCTCGGAAAGCACGTTAAGCCGTTGGTCCCGGCTGTCATTCGTAGATCTTTGACAGTCGTTACGGGTAGTCAGAAGCCCGAAAGTCTGATAACCAGTCTTACCAAGGGGTATCGTATTACCCAGTAACTGCGTTGTGGAGGTCAGATAGGCAGTCGCTCCATGTAAATTACTGGTATTCAGCTGCATCCGGTTAGACTGGAAACCGACCCCAACATAGTTGGGAAAAACTGGGCAGATGAAGATGTTAAGATTTGGGTAAATCCCTTGTAATAGGGGATTATGGAGCCCTGTTGCCATTAACGGGTAAAAACCCAGACTCAGAAACCCAGCACACTATGCCTCTGAATATTTGATGTTCCAAATGCAAAAATTCCAAAAATAGACTACTAAGTATATTTATAAAATGTTCTATTTTTTCAAACGAAATAAGAACGCTACCCTTATTGTGGCAGTTAGTTAATTTGGGGGCACGGCAGTGCCCCGCCAAGTCGAGCAAAAAGCGGCACGGCCGTACCATCCTTTTCTCGAGACATTTCAGGCCATTTTCGACCCCCCTATAACTTCGTTGTGGATAAAACTAGAAACCTGAATTTTCAGTAACCAAGCAGGCATTGTATAAACACGGTATATTTCTATTTTCATTCAATTTCAACCATTAGTTTAAGAATTATAACTAGTCAAAGTTTCTTAATTTTGTCCCTCACTCACTGTCTGACTGACCGATCATCAAAACTCTTAGGCACTTCTAGCAGACATAGAAGCTTCAAATTTAGAATACAATAGTGTATAAATCAAGGAAAAACTAAAATATTTTGCAATTTAGGTCCACTTTTCTAGATACATCAACTGCAAAAATAACTTTGTAATCCTATATAAATATATAGGATTACAGAGTTACATTTGCAGTGAATGAATCAGTGTACCTGTAATCCTGTATATGTATAATATAATGGAATAATAGGTGTAGATAGGTACCTAGACATAATTATGTTCAAAGGTAACTTTTAAAATGGTCAACGGATAATGTATAAAAAAATAAGTTAAAAAGGTACTGGAAAGGAAAAACGTATGCTATCTACAAAAAGAAGTGAGATGCCATGAAAAACATAACTTGTAAAAAAACCAAGTCTCGCAACTCAGTTCTTCTACCGTAAATAGTTGTGAGATCCATGTACCTACTCGTAATACCAAGTCGGTTTATTTATTCAGTCCCTACTTAAGGGACCTTCTGTCTTAAGTTATTACGTAATTAGCTAACCTAACAACATTTTATAGTGACCATAATTATCAATATTAATAGTACATTATGATATAAGTGCGGTAAGTTAAAAATTACAGCCGAGGCGATATTGCTTGCCCGAGCCGTAGGCGAGGGCTAAAAGAAAGCAGAGGCTGTAATTATCAAACCGCAAGTATGTCATACGACGTTTTATAACATATTTGCGAGGAAAAAAATAAAACTCGGACTGAATTTGCATATTTGCTTGTTTTCCATATGATGAAATTTTGATACGCTTGTAAGTATCTATCGGTTGATTTTTCGGGCAAGAGGCTTAGAGTAGCCTTTTTCGCTGCCTCTGAGACTTCTGGCGGTGTGGAATTAATAAATTCATCATTACTTGACGACATTTTCAAATAAAAAAAAGTACAGCGAAAAGAAAAAGCGCGCGGAATAATTTTTACTTCTTAACAGATAAGCGATGCGCGCGCGTTCGCGCTTTTTTTTTCAGGCATACATAGGCACAAAACAGCCAGTATTATTAATAAAGTAAATTAATATTTTTGTTTTTGATACAGATTTAATGGTTGTAATTTATTGTCAAAATTAATTAAATTAAAGAATTAAATGTTTTTTATTATATTTTATCTCCCAAAGTTAATTTTATTCATAAAATGTTGACATCTTTTCTGATATAAAAACTCTTTGCTAAGATTTAAAAAAGTACCGTTCGTTTTGACGGAGCATCTTGATAAACCGTGCGATTTACTTTACATTACCGCACAAGTGCGTAATAATATACATTACGACACTGAAATTGGTGAAATAAGAGACCCTTTACGAGCAAATATGTTATAAAAATATTTTATGTTTTAAATAAATAGATTGACTTGTCAATCGCACTAAACAATCTAATTTAATATAATATGTATTACTTACGAGATACATTGGCGCCAATTCCCTTGTTCACAAACTAAACTAAATTTAAGTTCAGTGCATCTTTTTCTTTAAAATTTCATTATGAAAAGGACAGAAGATAAATTTTAGTTTAGTCCTGTCAAATTATTCAGCGCCTGACGTAAATTGACGTATTTTTAGTAGCCAATTTTTTAATCACGTCTAAACTTGTATTAAGAGTATCTTAATTTGACAGGACTAAACTAATATCTATCTACTGTCCTTTTCTTAATGAAATAGAAAGAAAAAGATGCAATGAACACTTAAATTTAGTTTAGTCTGTGAACAAGGAAATCGGCACCAGTGTGTTTTCATGCGATGGCCAAGTCAATCTATTTATTTAAAACATAAACGATTTTTAATATTGATATGGTTGTGGGTTACTTTATAACCAAATTGCTATTTTGTAAAGTCTATATGAAAGTCCTTATAATGTAACTGTTTACTGTTACTCTCAATAAAAAATAAACTATCTATATGCCTAATTTTATCTAAATTCATTGAGTAGTTTTTGCGTGAAAGAGTAATAAACATTTATCCATCCATCCTCACAAACTTTCGCCTTTATAATATTAGTGTGATTAAGTAGAAGAATCAATGATTTCTTTTGCAATTAAACAAAATGAAGTCGGAAGAAGGGATATTCTTTAGGTACCTAAAAACTTAAGAACAGTTCAATAGATTGAGGCAGATTATACTCAGGATGAGCAGATTAACTGAAAAATAGAAGAGATTCACTTGAGGTACTGAAGGGAAGTCGTACCAACCTCTTTCAATTGAGTTTAGGAAAACCGAGAGATATTATGCACATCCAACCCCATATCAGCGGTGCTATTCTGTAAAAATCTCACAGTGACAACTTACGAGTAGGTGAAGTGAGCGTGGAGTGAGCTGTCAATAGTGTCAATTCCTAGCAAAAACAAACTCACTTCACCTAAATTTTCACGGTGAGATTTTTACAGAATCGACCGACAGCTATCCAATTGACACCGTTTAGCATGTGGATAACTTGCCGGTACAGCACAACCCCTAATTATATAATGATTTGTCACCCCTATTAACATCGTCGCGTGACAGCAGCCGTGTTTCACAGGCAATAGTTATCGACTGATAAATACGTGTTCCATAATGACGTGTTCCGATGTATTTATTTACTAACACTCATAGTGTGGGTATATGCTTCGTGGAGGAAATTTTCCGGAACGAACGAAGGAGTAAGGCTGTCTGCCAGGGTCGCGGGTTATTCAAAAGAGTTACCGTGGCCCCTGGCCCAGGCAACTGAAAGAACACGAGTGGGTTTTAGTCCGTAAAAGTGCTCATGCCCTCCCTCGCCCGGAACGGGAGAAGTAATTTGATGACTTCCCGCAAAAAAAAAGGAGTAAGCCTGTGTGTTGTAAGTACCCCTGTTGAAGCAAATAGGGTACTATTTTTATTAATTTATTTAATTGACTACATGACCTAAAGCGCGGTCTTTGTCGGACTGCATAGAAAAGAAAGAGAAGCGCGATGACACAGCGCTGGTAATTTATTGCAAAATATGAAGCTATTATCTTTTACAAAAAATCTATTGTTTAGACTAAAAAATTAAAACAAGTAGGTACTTTAGTATGATGCTTGTAGAATAATCTGACAAAAAATCAGAATGATTGTATGTCCCTATATTACGAGTAGTATGGTTTATATTGTAAAAATAAAGTTTTTGGAGGTATCTTCATGATTTTTTCTATCATATCAAATTAGTTGTATTATGTTTTCAACACACTATCTACCTAGCATATATCCTGAAGAATATCATATATTTTCTGATTTTGTTTACCGTAGTCGATCATATACTTTTATTATTTCTAAAACATGCGTTTTTTGCGTTTAGGTCCTGTAAGCCCCTTGATTCTTTGAACGTTGTAGGCATTGTAGATTTGTTGACAATTTTCTATTTTGTTAAGTACCTGGTACTTGTTGACAGGCCTACACCGTCCTCCCATACATGTAAACACTGTAATTTGTATTTTTAAAAGAGTAACCGTGGAGTTTCCTGCCGGCTTTTTCCATAGGAAACGACCGATTGGAACCGCGTGCACATAGCTTCTAACGTTTCAAAAGTGTCCTTGTAGGTCTAAGTCTGGAAAGCTAATTCATGTTATGGGTCCAGCGGTATATAACCGACTACCAGATAAAATTCTAAGTGTGACATCTGAAAATGCTTTCAAAGCTAAACTGAAAGACTGGCTAACCGACCAGGCATTATATGACCTAAAGGAATGGTTTTAGATACTTACTTCATGACGTTAATTATTACTGACTTGGTTCTTTTATCATAATTATTTATTGCTGTATTCCGAATTATTAGTATGACCGAATTATTAGTATTATTCAAAACTTGACATGTAATTTTTATAATTATTAATAAATAAACTAAACTAGGTTGATGTGAAATAAAATACTTCGATTTTGAAGCTCCAGATTGATAGATAGGAGTGCTAGTGAAATGACACAATGACACAACATAAATGATGTTTTTTCAGAATGATAAAACATTGAGCAGCTTAACCATTTGGTTGCAAGAGACAGTCCCCAAAAACGACAAACAGACTTGTCCCTTCTTTAATTTATTTGGTTTACCTAGATTATAAGTGAATAATGTGGTCTTCTATAATTGGAAGCGCACATTTGTATTTGTCCCTGTTTTGCATGCATGCATGTAATTATGTATGTTGGAGGTACAATAAATAATTAACAAGAGGCTTGAATTTTATCCCTCCCATTGGTAACGCCTACCTATAGAATCTTTTATTTCCTGGGAGTTGCAAGTGCTAAATGCATCAGCTGCAACGGCGACAGAGTGAATGATAATGCACCTCTCATAAAGATAAGCCGAGGCTTGGATCGCGAGGTTGTCGACATGTGGGATGTGGACTCATCGCTTATTGTGCCGATAGTCGCGACAGCCAATGGCTTAATAGCCAAGAGCTTCGACCAACACCTGAGGAGGCTCCCGTTGGGCAGCTGGATCGAGCTTCGGAAAGCAGTACTTCTGGACACGGCCCGCATTGTTAGGAGGTTCCTCTCTCTGGAGCCCTGACCGCCGGTAGCTTGGACCCTGTTCCCGATACTGGTGGGCTACTATTTAAAACACAGATTAAACTCTACTCTCAAGAAAATAACATCAAGAACAAGAACCTTCCAACTTTCATGGTGAACAAAACAGCTAACTTTATTTTTGTCATAAATTAATAAGGCTGAGAAATACATAGAATCAGATAGTACTGTAAATTTTCTTGTATGGATCCGATTTGTAAGTGCTAGAAGTCGATACCAGTATTCACTATGACGATATTATTCCAATGATGAGTCATATAAGTAGGCACAAGTTTATAATTATACTGCGAAACATGACAGTGTGAAAAAAAACCTGACTTCAGCAGTCAGCTTTCTATGGGAAGGTGATGCTTAAAATCTATAAATGCGTTCCTTTCCTTTTGTTGGAAGAACCTAATTTGTCTTCTGACGTCATGAATCTATTGAAGAACTACTCGGTATTTGGAATCAAGAAACGAAATAATCTTTTCACTTGATATGAAAACATCGATGCTATACTTAAATATTGGTAGGTTCCTACGGACGTTTTATTTTTAACGAACTCTCAAACTCGATAGCTTTATCTTGATTGTGGATCATAGGTAGAAAAAGACGTCAGCACATTAAGCTACCCGAAACTGTCAAATTTTCCCAATCAACTTGGATCTTATGCTTTAGCGATAAAGTTGAAAATCTATTGAAGAAATTTGACAGATTGTACCTAGTAACTTGATATGCTGGCGTCTGTACATATAAATTAATTTAAATTTATTTACTCACATTATTGTTAGAAATTATTAAGATAGAGCCTTTATTCTCAGAGCCTTTATTTCAATTAAATCATTTACAGGCATTTTTTATTTTCAAGGAGTCAGTCCGTTAGTCAGAAAGTTAAAGCAAGTTGCCCGTCCTAAAACTTATATTTATAAAAGTGTTACATAAGTACCTATTACTCCTTGTTTTACCTAATGCATCAAATATTAATTTCTTCAATCAAACAGCATTGTTGCGTAGGAACCATTTTGAGATGTACAATGCGTGCCACGAAAGATGAGACTTGACACACCACGTGGTTTGACATGCGCAGTACACGATTTTAGGTATCTTTAGCGGTATGAGGTCTGAGTGCGGGACGGGACCGGACGTCATAGGGGCGGCGGAAAGAGCGGGGGAGGCGGGGTCAAGTCTCATCTTTCGTGGCACGCATTGTACCTGGGGGCCTAAAAAGGCCACTTTGGCAGAATCATAATATGGCGAAGACAGTCCGTGTTTTTCTTTTTTTCGCTGCACTACGCAGGTATGATCAAAGAGATAGGGATTGGATTGATTGGTATTTTAGCACAGACAAAAAAATAACTGAAAAATCCTTCACCAATGGGATTTGATACGATTAACTTAACAGTTAACTGTCCATTATGATTCATAATGTTATTTTCTTATGATTCGCCAAAGTAGCCTTTTTAGGCCACCTGGTGGAAAATTGAGTATGAGATATTTCAACTTTGCCATTTGATTCAGCAATGTATTAAATCAATCAAACCCTTTGGGGTTGCAGCTGTCTATAGCCATCGTGAACCATTTTTATCACCAGAACCGTCGCCATTTTTGTTCAACCGATTACATAAGAATTATAACTAATTCTTGTCTTATTTTTATCCTAGATCCAGACTATAAACGGCGTGGTTCTAGTCAGCTGGCGGCAGCGAGTATTAGAGCGTCAGATCGAGTATGGAGCTCGACTTGGCCACGTGGTGCTGAGCCTCGCGCGGATGGAGCTTAACAACTTCTACAAGAACGTCATGCCGGTGGCTGACTACTTCGATCAAACTAATATGCTGATAGCGGTAAGTGGAACTTGGTTTTCATGGTGTCTCGCGTGGATCCACGTACGCAGGACTTTTCTGTATTCTTGATTTGCGGTTGAGAATACAGAAAAAGTATATGTTGTAATTTAATATTATAAAATCTGTGCTGTGGTCGGAGAATCGTCCATTTTCTATAAAGGTTGAGTAAACTTTTACACCCTGTTCCTCATGCCTCTATAACAGAAACAACTGGCGTTGCTGGTTCTGAAATAGTCACTTACCTTTTCACGTCGAGCACCTTCGAGGTCTCCATATGCCATAGACCAAAACGATTGTCTTAATTTCTTACTTATCTATTAGAACACTTTGTCGGTTAAGGCTTAATAGCTTTCTCGAAGGTTGAGGTTAAGAAGGATTCATAGAGGGCTCCGTGGCTAAATAATAACTGTCGCACAGGTCGATCGATCAGGTTAAGCTACGTTTGCCGCGGTTGGTCTGTGGGTGGGTCTTTACATACCGAGACCCGTTTGTGCCTCGAAAAGCACGTTAAGCCGTTGGTCCCGGCTGTTATTCGTGGATCTTTGGCAGTCGTTACTAGTCAGAAGCCCGAAAGTCTGACAACCAGTCTTACCAAGGGGTATCGTATTACCCAGTAACTGGGATGTGGAGGTCAGATAGGCAGTCGGTCCATGTAAAATACTGGTATTCAGCTGCATCCGAAGCCGACACCAACATAGTTGGGAAGAGGCTAGACAGATGATGAGTTACGTTACCCATACGTGTTTAATTTCCCACACGAATACCTAATCATATTCATAGGCGACGCTTAACTTTGCAAAGAAAAGTTAAAGTGCGGTCTGTGAATCTTGCCCAAAGAAACAACAAACCGTGATTACCAGTCCTTTTGCCAATCAACTGAGCCTATCGCAGTCCAGTGCAGGACACGACCTTTCCGAAGTGGCGCCACAACGTGTCTTTGGTCAACTGGACCCACTCGAAATGGACCCACGGGATCACTCAACCCAATCACATTTTGAAGGTCGACTGGACCCACTGCCCAATTTCAACATTATGTACCTACAGTCACGGAGTAAAGCCGAATCTTTTAGTTTTATTTCTATAACACCCGGTTCTCCGCCTTTCGCACTCAGTACGTCCCAGGAGGATCTAGCTTGTATCAAAGAGAATATAATTTTCACCTATAATGTGTGGCTCAAAAGGGTGCCCAATTATTAAATTTCAATAATTAATAATAATTTAATTGGGTGGCAAAATATTGGGTACCCTATCATTCCTGTCCAAATTGGGCATGTCTGCCGCATGCCGGACAAACTGTGGGCTCAAATAGCACAGAACTAGTGCCCTAAGAGAGTGAGGCGGGTCGCGGCAGACCACGTAGGAGATGGCGGGACGAGCTGGATAGGATCCGTCAAAACTGGAGCAAAGAGGATGCGCGGGCTCGCGAAAGATGGCAGGAGTGGAAGGAGCCCTTTGCCCAAGAGTGGGACAGAAAAGGCTAGAAAAAAATGTCAAGCTACAATATTATAATGATTGTAGTTTCCCTGAGTACATTATTTGTGCTGATTAGGTATAATGAACTCTCCAATATATTTTTATTGAGTCACGGCAATGTGATTGTGTACATTTACATAGGTATTCGAGCTTTATATCGATATGACTCTTCATGGATACCTTATGCTTTTTGATGAAATCCGTCTGAAACTTTTTACGAAGTTTAATTATAAAGAGGACTCAACTTTATTCGAGAGGCACAATACGAAAAACAAAAATTTTAAATCAAAGTTTACTTTGTCCAGATTTTGCTAGTTATCGTTTGTCGATTAAAACTGAACTCTAAAACAACTCGTGAGCAGCTTCCTTTGTCCATTATTCTATAACTAGCTTCTGCCCGCGACTTCGACCGCGTGAAATTACTTGTTGCCCCGACCCAACCCGTCACACCGCATCACCTGCCTGCGCTGTCACTTCCTTTTTGCTTAGCGATCTTACTGATTTTTTTTTGGTTAGGGCCATAGCTTAATAACCTGTAGCCTTCCTCAAGAACTAGGCTATCAAACGCAAACTAAATCAGATAGTCTTTCTCAAGAACTAGGGTATCAAATGCAAACTAAGTCAGATTATCTTTCTCAAGAACTAGGCTATCAAATGCAAACTAAATCAGATTGCCTTTCTCAAGAACTAGGCTGAGCTGGGCTTCTTTCTTTTCTTTCTTTCTTTCTAAATGCAAACTAAAACAGATTTTTCAAATCGGACCGGTAGAGTTCTAGAGATTAGCGCGATCAAACAAACAAACTCTTCAGCTATTTTAATTAGTATTAGTATAGATAATCTACTTAATAATCTTATGATAAACGTGTACCTACTAACTATCCGTTGGATTTATAGGTATGTAATTTTTATTGCTACAGATTATGCTTTATCAAATTAATCTTTCTTTATGAAAAAATCACTAGGTATCATGCTACGCTGGGACAAGACTGAAGCACTCTTTGAATAGTTATTTTTTTTATTATTTTTCTAATTTAACTCTTACTTTAACAAGTTAAATTACAATAATAATACAAACGTCGACACGATCAAGTAGCCAACGTCATACTCCAAAAACGCGCCCATAAATACAAACTATAGACACTATGGTACCTTATTACAAATACAACCCTGAAACAGTATTAGAGAACCCCACAACAAAACTGTACTTCGACCGAGCCATATTCACAGACCGCACAATTCATTTTAATGGACCCGACATCACATTAATTAATAAAATAAATAAAACTGGGTTCCTTATAGACATTGCCGTGCCAAATACGCATAACGTACAGACTACAATAGCCGAAAAATTATCCAAATACACCGAACTAAAAGATGAAATAACCCGACTGTGGCATCTTCAAAAAGGCACAATAGTCCCCATAGTGCTATCTACAACAGGAGTAATTCCAAAACAGCTTCATCAGTCCCATAGCTCCCTCAACCTGCCACCTAACACCTACCACCTGCTGCAGAAGGCAGTGATTCTTAACACACGCAGGCTAGTTAGAAAATGTATACAGTGTGAATCGGACAACTTACACCAACACTCCCACTTAAATATTCTTTCGTCTACCACATAGTCTACCAGTGGCGAAGATTCCATATAACTCGATTTCTACCGGCTTCCCTTTCAAAAATGGCACGGTCAGTATTCTATAAACAAATAATATAATCATATTAAAGATATCTTCTCCGGCTTACCTCTTACAAAAATTGACCCTTTGCTACTGCAGTCTACTTATAATATTACAATGCGTGCCACGAAAGATGAGACTTGATCCCGCCTCCCCCGCTCTTTCCGCCGCCCCTATGACGTCCGGTCCCGTCCCGCACTCAGACCTCATACCGCTAAAGATACCTAAAATCGTGTACTGCGCATGTCAAACCACGTGGTGTGTCAAGTCTCATCTTTCGTGGCACGCATTGTACTCCCACACTTAACCCCACTGTTGGACACTTGGCTTAGGCCCGTGCCATCAGCTCTATCTGGCTAGGCCGAGAGAAAAAGAAATATAAACAACATAATAATAATACTAACCTAAAAATATATTGTTGATAATAGAAAGCGCGCGTGCTACATAAACCGGCGAATTAACAAGATTATCTTGTTATGTGGGTAGTATAAATAGATCCTATCTATTATCTAAAGAGATTTTGTCTTCAGACTAAGATTACCTATCTATCGGATTCCGGCGAGGTAATTGCGTAACACAATATAAGGGGCCTAATAAGGCCAGTTTGGCAGAATCATAAAAGGATAACATTATGAATCATAATATGGCAAAGACAATCCGTGTTTTTCTTTTTTTTCGCTGCACTAGCTACGTACATAGGTATAATAAAAGAGATTGGATTTGGATTGGATTGATTGGTATTTTAGCACAGACAAAAAAATTACTGAAAAATCCTTCGCCAATGGGATTTGATACGATTAACTTAACAGTTAACTGTCCATTATGATTCATAATGTTATCCTTTTATGATTCTGCCAAAGTGGCCTTTTTAGGCCCCCATTAGGTAGTGGGTTTCATTTTGACAGTTCAACAGCATTCATTGCGTTATTAACCTATTGCGTATGAGTGTTGAGCAGACACATGTTTCGAACATATGAAACAATGGATTAGCAATATCTGTCAAAATAATTCAGATTGATAGTGTGTGTGTAGTGTGTGTGTGCGGGTGGGTGTGTGTGTGTGTGTTATACAATGAGTGTGCGGACCACGCTTTGTTGAAGTTGTTACCGAAGTACATCACATCTAAATAAAACAATGTTTCTTTAGGAATTTTTCTGAAATAATACGAATAGATAACCATTAGGTAAAACCACAGATCATAGAAAGAAGTGTTTTTATGATCTGTGGGTAAAACACGTATGTATTAGGTTAAATATATTGATAGTTGTGTTACTTTTGTTATCTCATCCTCTATGCTGCTGTAAAGTAGGTAGGGTCTCCCAAAAACAAAAGGATACTTATTTTGTTTCATCTAGAGGTGCCCTTGAATGCCACACTATCTTTGAATGGTGACCATCAACTATGTAACAGACTAAAGCAATGTGGATGAAACTTGGAATATTTCCAATGAAATCTTTGTTGATAATACATTTATTACACCGCGTGCATTGCGCGTTATTTGTAGGTATCATCGCCGCCAACAATTATGACGTAAACAAACATAATAATATTATTATAATATTATGCACAGTAGGATTGATGTAGAATTTGGCAAGTGCACAGATATTTCGACAAGTTTTTCATTGGCCCATTAGCTCAGTTGGTTAGAGCGTCGTGCTAATAACGCGAAGGTCGCGGGTTCGATCCCCTCATGGGCCACAATCTCTTTTTGCGTTTGCATTAATATTTTCAAACATTTTTTTTGTTTAGTAAACTTTAATGTTTGAGAGCTTTTCTTTCATTTAATAAAATAAATGGCTGTAATATCTACTTGGTACTCTAGTGTAGTACGAATATTAACTATAAAATATGCGGGTAAGTTACGCACGTTACAATACTTTACATTTTGCTCAGAATGCATCAAAAGGGAACAGATACAAAAGCGATCAGATACCTTATTAAGAAACTGGCCAAGTGCGAGTCGGACTCGCACACGAAGGGTTCCGTACCACAAGGCAAAAACGCCGAAAAATACACTTTTGTTGTATGGGAGCCTTCTTAAATATTTATTTTTTTCTGTTTTTAGTATTTGTTGTTATAGCGGCAACAGAAATACATCTTCTGTGAAAATTTCAATGTCTAGCTATCATGGTTGATGAGATACAGCCTGGTGACAGACAGACAGACAGACGGACAGTGGAGTCTTAGTAATAGGGTCCCGTTTTTACCCTTTGGGTACGGAACCCTAAAATCAGTGTTACAAAAAATGTCACTCTCAAGTCTCAAGGGTCTTCAGTGTGGATCACTCAATTCAGACACTTTACGAAAACGCCTATGAGCTAAATCTCAACAAAAACTTACTCTACTGACTAAATTTATATCTCAAAAATTTGTTAAAAAATTGTCACAATATTTTTAAAAACCACAAGGCATTTAAAGTCATTTCCTATCACTCAGTACAGACACCATTTTGAGAGATCGTTGTAATAAGGTTTAGGTTATGAAGAACTGTAATATCTAATTCACTTGAAGTGAACACAATCTTCAGGCAAATTCCAATCATTTCAGCTAGCCATTACGCATGTTCAGTCGCAGAACCGTATTAATACAATTCCGGAGGACTCGATGGTGGCCTGACAAGGCGGGTATTATTCAAATTGTAGGTTATTACGCCGCCATTTGCATTTGTAATGAGAAAATCACCAGTTACCTGCCCCTTGTGGTTCAAGCGGTTGTGCAATCGTGTGTGTTTTTGGTATCTTTTGAATAACTAGATAGGCACCAACTTGAAGAGTTATTGATCTTGGAAAGTTATGTGCCTAAAGGTAGAGGATAAATCACTACTGTTTTTTAACCGACTTCAAAAATAGGAGGAAGTTTCAATTCGGTTGAATATTTTTGTTGTGTTTGTTATCTCAGAACTCCGTTATTTATAAGCCGATTTGCAAAATTCTTTTTTTATTTGATAGAATATACTTTTAGATTGGTCCCGTAGAAATTTCATCGAAAAGTTTTAGTTTGGTTTATAAACCAAAAGTTGTGGTACCTACATGCTGTTACAAAATATAAAATATCCTATCACTATTAATCATTGTCATTACATTCTGCTGATTATGATAATGGCAATGAAGCATACCTATAAACTGCAGTTTTAGGATTTGTAGTAAAACCTTAAAATGGCCAATGAATAAATTATGCATCAAACGTCACGCAAAATCCATGATCAATCGTTATTTTTATGCCAAGTCATGAGGTGCTTATAAAAATTTTTTGTAAACATGCACCAATGAATTTACTCATTCCATAAATTGTTGTAGTATACCATTCAGGGAAGGCGTGCATAAATATATATAAAGTCTATTCAAACATATAATTCAAATTAATAATATTTCATTTAAACAAACATCAACTTTATTTTAATGGTAATTAAGTTGATTTCAGAGTGACTAGCACTATTGAAAAAGTTACAAGAATGTATGAATTTGTAGCGTAAAATGAACTTTATTGTGTAGGAATTAAAGTAAGTTTTTCATAAACTCATAAGTATTTGTTTACATTTTTGGCAAATAAATCGCAAACGCTAATTACACGCATACATAAACACACGCCTTCGTCCCATGGGGGTAGGTAGAAACTACAGAACGCTACCTGCTACGATCCTTGCATACAAGGAGTATGTTGTTTAAGTTGATACATCTGGACCCTAAATGCGTAACCCCTCACCCTAATTGCGTAGCACACTATTATTCATAATCTGATTCATTTTGAAGGATATTGCTAATCTTCTCTTCTTCTTCTTAATAACACTCTAATATTATAATGATTGCAATTAGGGATAGGAATTAAATTGCTTTTCTATAAAAAATAATATTATACCTCTCAGAGCATCTTTAAAATAAAACTGTGTACCACCATTGCAATCCATTACACCAATATTTATCTTAGTTGAGTTTTTTTTTGAGAACGTCACTTTTAATCAATTGTTTAATTGGCTTGTGGGTCCGAAAATAACCGGACGTCCACAGGTGAACGTTTTAAAATCAGAAGCGATCTGCAATTTGAATGGAATTTTCTAATCTCAAAACTTTGTCCACAGGAAATATGAAATGTGAATTATCCTATGTCACCCTTTGAAATATATTTTGATCCATAAAAAAATATTAAGCTAACTAACATAACCTCACGCTTTGTTCTCCGAAAGGCCGGGCAGAGGTGTACCCATGAAATATATAAGAATATTTTCGCAGCCGCCATCTTGGATTTTAAATTAAAGATGGTGAAACAAGACATGCAAGTGAGCAATGGCGGCCCAGTGACAACGGGCCCGAGTTACGAATTGTAGGTCGTTCATCACCATACTGCTCTCAAAACAGCGAAAGAAAATGTGAGGAAACCGGCAACCCACACTGGGCCCGCGTGGTAGATCCCACCACCACACACAACCACCACCACACCATCACTAACACACCTTAAGAAAGTATATTCGGTACAAACAATGTTTAGCGGACGTATTTATAGACGTTATATCCATCGTATTGGGTTAATCCCAATGCAAACCATAGCTAAGAAAAGTTCTAAATACACAAGTTGCAAACTGTCCGTAATTAGTCCGCCGCGCTCGGCTGCTGCAGCGTATTGTGTGATAAAATGCACGAATGAATTAATTATGACAATGTGTTGGTACGTGTGTCGGTCGACTTCCAGTCTAACCGGATGCAGTTGAATACCAGTATTCTACATGGAGCGACGGCTTATCTGACCTCCACAACCCAGTTACTAGCTAACACAATACCCGTTTGAAACACTGGTTGTCACTCTCAGGATGCTGACTCGTAATGACTGTCAAAGATCTACGAATGATAGTCAGTACCAACGATGTAACGTGCTTTCCGAGGCACAGAGGGGTCCCCGTCCCGTTAAGTAATGAATGGTCTCCCATCCACGAACTGACCGCGGCAAGAGTAGCTTAACCTTCGATTGAAAAACTTTGCATATCAGCACATTGACCCTAAATCTTGAAAAGAACATTCCTCTCCTCAATCTTGGAGACATGTCCATCATCTAAAGATATACTGACATCATTAGACTGATTGTCGACATTGACAATCGATGGTTTTGAATAAAACACACACGCTGGTTGTCGCTCGCTGCCTATCGATCCGCTCCGTGACGGTCAATGTACAATGTCAGTTACTGGACATGATTTAACGTTCACAACTGTTATGGTATTGGCGTCAGCAGAACTGCAAGTTCAGGGGATTTGCACCTAATAATAAAAATTCCCCTGACCAATTTCGGTCACGGTGGCCAATCTTAACGGAGATTAGCCAGGTTCGCAGGAGATATTATATAAGGTAACGCATTAGATACTTACAAGAAAAATAATCAGCCAACGAAAATACACTAATGTGCCGGCAATTTATTATTTTAGGTCAAAATAAAATCACTTTATTCAGTGTTTTTTTTTTTTGCTAGGATGTCTTTGGTTAGACGTACTGAGCGCTGTGTTAAAATTTGTCCATCTATTTTAATGGGACCCTGTATATAGTGCACAAGTATGTGCGCAAATACAGGTACACTCTTTGTACCTTTACTCTTGTGAGAGTAAAGGTACAGAGAGTGCACCTGTCGTCTGTCGGTCGCCGGTCGTGTCGGATTGCCGTCCCATCGGACAACCGACACGACCGGGGAGAGATCAGGGGCAGGATCAGCGGCCTTACAGTACCCGGCGATAAATATTGCACATCGACCTTTTTACACAAAACCATTTTATACAAAGAATAAAAATAATTATCAAAAGAAAGCAAATCATAATTGTTTTAACAGCTCCTAATAGATACCGGACTGTTTGTATTTCGTGCGACAGAGATAACGCTCTACGAAGCCGAAATTAGCCGATTGTCTCCGTGCTTGTTCTACGTGCTTTCCGAGGCACGGGGGTATCTCACCCCCAACTTCCATACTCTGGGCTGCTACTGAAAAATTCGTAATGGAAAAACCTAATAACGCTTTGACCGACCTGGGAATAGGACCCAGGTCCCCATGCACAGCAGTCGCTCTTGCGACCACGAGACCAACGGGACAGTCAAATTTGCACCTACTAGCCTTTGGAATGGGCATTAGCTTCATCTTCTGACTGACCGGCTCCTTGACAATTTAAACGTGACTGTAATTCGTTTACTTTAAATTTTTTTTTTTGTTTTTGTTGTTATGATGAAAATTTTTTCCCACCCGTACGCAAAATACGCGCATTGACGTGGAGTTGCGGACAACAGCCCGTATTACCTGTGGTGAAAATTTGGCTCTATTTGTGCCGTAGATGGTTTCTGGGCTGCTGTCCGCTGGGTCGATTCCTCCAAGAACTCAATGTTTGTTTGGCTTAAAAATTGTCGTTTTTCGTGAGATTTGTATCTGTAAATGTTTGTATTTATAAAACGCTTTTCGATGTTTTTTGGCTCAATTAAGTATTTCGTCGACTTCAGAGTTTTGATTGGTTTTAAAAGCTGTGGCAAAGACTGCGGTAGCCGGCACATAGCGTCCGCAATTTACGATCGGATGACGTCACCGAAACATTATTTAAAGTTGGTGTGTTTCCCTAGGGAGTGTGTTTGAAACCGCATCATTTTCGTAATGGCCGTCACTGCGGCTCACCGTTTTTCCGAACCATAGCTTAAGGCGTCAGATGTTTCCACTTAACTTTCAAACCTCCTAGAAAATTCCTCCACCTTATCAGTCATGCAGTGACATTCCACCGGTAACCACGTGACATTCCATCGGTAACCATGTGACATTCATCACCTATTCCGTTTACTTATGCATGGTTGTGATCTTTCACCTCCGCACGATAGCGCGACCTGTAGCTTCAATCATTGTGATGCCGCGAGGGGACAATACAATGATACAACTTTTTGTTAGGTGTCGATTTTTGCTGATAGAGAAATGTGACGTCATTACTAATAATAATAGAAATCAAGGACAGTCTGTTGGCCCAAACATAAAAGGATTATATGCCTAACACACTCACAATCTCAATGTATTTTGACATTTCAGAAATATTCGTTACGTTATGTAAGTACGTTGCGAAGCAGACGAATTTTTCAAACATATATTCATTATTTGCATAAATGATAAATGATTTTATTTTTGTAAGTAGGTTTGCACAAAACACTTTTACACGTCGATCATATCTTTTAAACTAGATGAGGTCGGCGTTTCCTATCTATATATACTCTGAGAAGAAAGGCCGAAACAGACTCAGAGGTCATAGTCTCTTTTAAAGTCCAGACATAATCTTGGTCAGGTATGAAGACCATGTAGGTCGATGTCTGAGATGGTCTTTTGAGGAAAAAACCACACAGATTGAGAGGACCTGTCCAGTCTGTGCACGCATTTGTCAGAACAACGATTCGACGAACAATACCAAAGAAAGGACATTTGGGTAGGCCACATAAATTACTCAAACTGTCAGACATATTAATAAGGTACAGAAAGTTCTAAGGAAAATTCTATCGATCTCTTATTATGCCTTTAGTTTCGGCGTGTATTTTTTACATATTTCATTATTATTTTAAGAAATTAATTTGTTAACTTGAATGCAATCAATGAATCCACTCAACCTATCGCAGTCCACAGCTGGACATAAGCCTCTTCCAGGTTGTACCACAACACCCTGTCCTCCGCCCTCCACATCCAGTCCGGGTCCATATATTTGGGGTGCGTCCCACACTCCGCTTCCCGATACGCGGTCACTCGTATGCTCTGCCGGTCATCGGTCCTTCGACAAGCATGGCCAAACTACAGACAGTATAATGAATTTTCTTCAAAATTCTTCGGATTGTGGTAGAAAGTGTGTTACGGTTTTATGGTTTTATGATGAATAGTTTTAGAAGTGATTGTTGTTGTATGTTGTATTGTATGGCTGGTTACTTCAGAAAGGAATAGGAGTAAGCTGCTATAATTTTTAGTCGTTTAAAGCACTCGTTTCGAAAGAACTTAAAAGTAAGGCATTTATTTCAATTAAAGCATTTACAGGCACTTTTGAATTGTCAAATAGTCGGTCAGTTAGTCAGAAAGTTGAAGCTAGTTGCCCATTCCAAACGTAGATTTCTCTTGGAGAAGAAACTCAAGGACACTCTTTCAAATCAAGATATTACAAAATCCTGGGTACCTACCTACATTATTTTTGTTGCTTCTTTATGTGAGAACAATGTAAAAATAATCAAATGAAGAAACAATTCAAAATATAAGAATAAAAATAAACCCACCTTTTTTAAAAACGCCGAAAGAAACACGTTTGTTGTATGGGAACCCCCATACGACAAACGTGTTTTTTTCGGCGTTTTTGCCTTGTGGAACCTTACGGAACCCACTTGGCCAGTTTTTAAATTCCTGTGTTATAGGTATTTCCTTCAGACCTAAAGGTGATTTCTTATTAATATACATAATATATTAAAAGTATTGAATGGATGAAGGTGATTTCCTAAAGTAGTAAAGCCATGGTGGATGTGACGTATAATATTCACCCAACTTGTTCTTTTTGTGTTTGTGTTCTTTCTGTGCGTCATGTTTACCGCAAATAAACGTATTTTCTTTCTTTTCTCATTCTAATGTATGCCGTAAAAGAGTGCAGGGTAAGACCTGCACTGCTGGAAAATATTTCAAAAGTCTTCGGACATGGATTTTTGCGCCAAATTAATGTCCCAAGACTTACTACGTTTACAATAAGCAGGTAACTAATTACCTGCTTATTGCGTTTACAATAAGCAGGTAACTAATTACCTGCTTATTGTAAACGGCTCGTATCGCATCGGACCGGAAAGGATACGAACGGATGCGGCGACAGCCGATCGCGTCCGGACTCCGGCAGGATGTCGATGCATAAGATCGGCTCCCTACCGTCGCTTGGGAACGCATCCGTTTCTGGGCCTCGTCAAATAGTTTCATTCGTGCCGTGTTGACGTGTTCTAATTTTTGAAAATGGTTGAAGTTTACGTAGTATTGTTGTTATTGGCTATTGCATTAAAAGAAGAAGAAAATAATCATAAACACAGAAGAGGAAAAGAATAATTTGGACGACAGCCGAAAGGATTTGATCGGTTACGACGACAGGCGCACGGAGCCGATCGCGCGTCGCAGCATACTTTCGGCTACGATCGCGTGTCGCGGGAGACTCCCGCGGTCAAGCTGCTGTGCGCGGCTTGGTAATATAGACTTTAAATACACGATTTCATATCGCTTAAAGATTGTAAATCCGTTCCGATCCGATGCTGTGCGAGCCGTTTGATGCATATCAACCTTAAGATTTTCAATCACACAAAACAATTTTCAATTACAATAGACTGAAAGTATGTAACAAATTGTGTCCTTCCATATCGATACAAAAACCATCAAATGAATTTACCTATTAGATCACCCGTTTACAAAAGGTCGTAACACCGTGCCGTTAAACATTCAATATTGAATCATATAGTAAGAGTTTAAGGTCGAATGTTAGCTAAGTCAACATATTCGTCCAATTACAGACTATCTACATGCATATTTAAATGATTCTAGGACTATGTATGACGACATTATCGATACAGAAACTGAAATGTTTGTTTGACTTTTTTTTTTATTTGCGTTTAGTGTCTGTGGTCGTGGTCATTCTCTGCATGTTATGCAGCTTGTAAGTGATAGAGCACGCACGCCATTAAGTTGCAGTGTTTTTTTTTTTAATTTGGGTTACGTAGAAATGATTTGGTTAAAAATATTTGACAATCACTAAAAAATAATGCAGAATATTCTTCCGACTGCTTGTACTACCCTTCGATCAACACTAGTACCTAGGTACCTACCTACTAGATTTCCGATGAGCGCATCAAAACGGCCGGAAAAATAAGACCACAAATGAAATGGTTTTAGTTTGCAAAATAGTTTTTACAACCTTATTGCTTAGAAATTAAGTATATTTTATTTTTCCATAAATGATTTTGTTCTTATTTAAAAAATATGTTTACTTTTTAATCAAAGTAGTAAATATATTGCAAACGATAGTAAACTTTATGTTTGAATATAGTTACACATATGCAGTCTCGGCCGCTTGAGTGAAGTGTTTTTGTTCCTAATCCATAAACTAGTGCTATAATATTGTTGGTCGAAGTTGCAACCAGAAACAATGTAGAAGGTCTTTTAAGGGTTTCGTACCCAAAGGGTAAAAACGGAACCCTATTACTAAGACTCCACTGTCCGTCTGTCACCAGGCTGTATCTCATGAACCGTGATAGCTAGACAGTTGAATTTTTCGCAGATGATGTAAGTATTTCTGTTGCCGCTATAACAAATTTCTGTCTAGTTGATAAAAATCTTAAATTCATTCTCTAAGGGCTGATTATTCAATCGACAGATAATTTTTATTCGTTAAATAGAATTGACCTCTGACAGATTTATATGGAAGAACTGTCAAAAATTCAAAATTATTCCTCATATAAAATTATCTGGCGTTGGAAAAATCAGCCTTTACTGACAGAAAATTCACAGCCTATAACTGCAGGGTCTAGAAGCATGAAATACACAAGAGTTCCCTCTATAACTAAGGAAGAAATTTTCCAAGGAAGTTCGTAATTTTTGCCGAATATCCCGATGGGACATCCCGAATGAAGCCCGACCTCCACCGAACAAATAAGTACTTATTTATTTACACCAGATTTTATATACTTTATTGTAAACCAGAAAATATGTACATAACAAAAAAAAAACAATTTACGCTAAAAAATATACAATGGGCGGCCTTATCGCTATCCTTATTTACCACTTAACAATATTAATTATTATTGCTTTTTCTTTACCTCCAATGTGGACAGTAGCAATCATAAGCATTGTTTATGTCTATTGCGGCAGTAAAAGCTGCCACTGAAAACTGCGTTGTTAGAAAAAGGTACCTACCTATAAAAATATTGATAGCCCATCTTACTCGTAACAATACGTAGGTCATGAAAGTAATTAAAAGAGTCCGCTGGCACTCCACCTAATTAAAAATACAAACGGTATCCGGTCAGTTTGTTACCATAATATTGAAAGAGAAAAAACTGGAATTTTTCGTTACTTTTTACCTGTCACAAAATCACCCCATAAAATCATTCTATAATGTCCCCATCTGGGATACAGGCCTCCTCGGTTTTAGAAGGAGTGGGCTTAATATGTATAATCCACCATGCAGGCCCAATGCGGATTAATAAATTAATGTGGCATCACACGTCTTCGAATTTTTAGTTTTAGGACATACGGCATGTGGAATGGTGAATAAAAAAAACTTGAGAAAAAACCTCACGATGTTTTCCTTCACCATTTTGAGAGCAGTCGAGATGAAATAAATAACGCTAAGTGCCTGACTGACGATCATTACTTTCGATTATTTTGATTATTTTCTTGACTATCCATCGACTTCTCAACACAATTGAAGACTTCATAATTAATAATAATAATAAATTCATTTATTTCGGAACCATCAGTCCATATGCTGTATGCGTATGAAATGGTTCCGAAATAAATAAATTTAATAGGCAACAAGGAATGTGTATGACTAAAAACGACAAGAGTTTATCGAAAACCACAGTAGGTTGAAGGTATACCATTCCACCAGGACCACTTAATTTAACACACGTATCTATGTAGGTACCTATACGGTTTCGCGTTTTCGTTATAGGAACATATTTTAATTTTATTAAACATTACTACTTATTTTAAATTTTCTAAAATAGTATCTTGGAGCAACCAGAAGCCCAATTCGAGTAATTAAAAATGTTCAAAATCTAGTCGCAATCTCATCTAGGCGATAATCAATGTCAAAAATGTCTAGGGAAATTAGAGGGATTTTTGACAGATTGAGACAGATTAGAATGCGAACGTTCTTAAAAAAAACGGGAATTGCCCTTTGTACGTAAAGAACCATAGATATAAGAAACTGTTTTTTACATTTCGAAATACATATACATATAAAGAGGGGTCATTTGCCACAGGCACGGATCATCGTATCAATGAAATTAAACACCGGTAGTTTTCAAATAAAGAATTATTTTGTTCTTATTATTTTTATGATTACTGGCCACTAACCCTATCCGTGTGTTAATGTCGCCATTGTAGCGGCACGTTGTATAGGAGAAGCTCGACCACGCTAACACCCGTTAAGAAAGATTATTGATAAAATTCAATGATTGATGACAGCTCTCTAATGTTTTTCTATTAGTGATTGGATAGAAAATGTGGTCTTTAGCTGTTTTGATTAATTTTCGAAAAACCTAGTTATGAGGGAAAAAGGATTAAAATTTAAAAGAGTGTATGTAGGTGGCGTTCTATTAATTTCTGCCCTACCCTCATGAGAAGAAGACGTGAGTTTGTGTATGTATGTGTAAACCCAGTTCAAGTTTATTCAAACTTATGTTTAAAATTAATATTATTTCAAGTTAAACAAATATCAACTTTATTTTAATGGTAATTAAGTTGATTTCAGAGTGACTAGCATTATTGAAACAGTTATAAAAATGTTTGAAGTTATAGCGAAACCTGAACTTTATTGTGTAGGATTTAAAGTTATTTTTCCATAAACTCATATTTGTTAAAATTTTTGGCAAATAAATCGCGAATGCAGTGTCGGTCATGGACCTTTTTATAGGTCCATGGTGTAGGTATCTTTTCCGGAAAGTACAGCCAACCGCGCATTGCTGGCATCGATATGTTTTTAAAAGCGCCCTCATTTCGTCAAAGGCGGTTTGCGTAGTAAAAATATTACTGTGCATTTGATCGTACCTCCACCACCTTTCTTATTCTGAATTACAAGTGCCGGAGAAATTACAGACACATGACACTTTGTCTCAGGCACCTGTCCTACCACACACGAGAAATCGACTAACTATCAACGATTCGAGACAAACCGCGGACAATAACTAGTTCAGTTACATACATATAAAAACACAACACAATAGTACTCAGTCTCACCTATTCCATCAAACATTTTTGTCGCAGCCAAGATTACTTATTTATTAACGAACACGTCCCATTAAATATTTATCTACAAAATAACCTACTTATATAAAGAAGAATCGTCACACCACCTTCGCCAGTAGAAACTTAAAACCATGATGATATCGACCCTGGGAACTCCCAGGTGTGTCTGTCACTGCCTTCTACAATTAAGTCGTGAATCACCAAGTTTTAAGTGTTTCCATTGATTTTGTGTATACAGGTCTTAAGGTGAGGGATATTGACTTATAATGTATTGCTGCGTAAAAGACGCGTGATTGGGGAACGGTCTGTGGTGATAGTTCGATAACATGTGGATGTTCGGGTGTATGATTAGGGTAGTCTGGCGGTTGGGCACAAGACTATTTGGGCTTGGCAGAAAGCGTAGGACAGCTGTCTGTTGATCAGGTGCTAAAACAGCACTCCAATTGCATAACACACTTTCAATTGCACTCCGATAAGGAACTGTTTCTTATTTTAACACAAACGGTTTTCTTTAGAGTCTTTATCTTGGACTTTCTTTGTGAAGCCTGGTTTAACATAAAAATAACCAGCCATCGGCATGCTCTGCTGCCTAAAATCAACACAACGACCCAACAACGCACAACAACAATACACAACACAACAACAAGTAAACCCAAATGAGTTTCTTTCGCAGCAAAAGTTACTAGAAAAAAAGACGGCCCAAGAATAATGCTGCAATTATCGAAACATTGAAGTACCTATTAGTAAAGGCGTAACTTTTTATTATATTTGGTACTGAACCACGCTGAATCACTTTAAACGACGCCGTTTTACCTAAGCGTCTACAAAATACAATTTGATGTGTTTTCTTATGCATAAGTAATGCAACATTAAAGTTCGTTTCACGAAAGAATTCCCTTCGCCGTAATGTTGGCACCATTGCTTTTCATTGAAGAATTGTTTTACCTTCAATGAAAAGCAATGGTGCCAACAGTACGGCGAAGAGAATTCTTTCGTGAAACGCACTTTAGTTACCTTAGGTACTTTCCGCTGTGGGAGTTCCCAAGTACGAGTGAAATGACACTGAAACTTTCATACTTTTCAGTATAAACAGTGGCACTTTGCAGATGCCTCGAAGGGTCTTTGATGCAGGGCTAGAATGCATGATCCAATATTGGTAAATCTCCGTTTATTTGCGAAGCATTATAAAATGCGATTTAGTTATTGATTTTTTTGGTAGAGGTTGGGTATTTTCTTTTGAGCATATTATGTTCTCATTTTTCTGGGAATACGTTCCCTAAGTGCTTTGATTTTATAGAAGAGCTGATTGATAACAGTCGCAGTGACGTCTTTCATGGAAATTATGGCATCGCGGTTTGAAATTACAGTGTCAAAAAACGCTCTTTAGGGAAACACACGAACTTATTTTAACCGACTTCAAAAAAGGAGATTCTGTATTCTACCCGTATGTATGTATGTTTGTATGTCCGCGATTTTTCATAATTAATAATGTTTCAATGACGTCATTCGACGGTAAAGTGTGGACGCAGTCTTAGAAAACCCTAGCTTTAGCGTGATTTTGAACAAGGTTTTTTTTTAATGGGTGGCCAGTTTTTGGACGTAACAAAAATGTAAGCCTTTTGATTGTGCTTAGTTGGACTTAATTAAGCTTATCCATTAACGCTTAGTAAACAACCTTCTTCTCGTATTAACCATGTTCTTACCTTGAGAAAGCGAATTAATTATTTAAAAAAACTTACTTCCATTGACAATAATAGTTTTTTTTTTATTTGAAATGTGTTTGCTCTTGACTCTAGTCTAGGTCAGAGGTGACAGAGACAAAGTCTACGATGGAGTGAGCTCACCCAGAAGAAGCCTGTTCACTCTTACTTTGAAGATATTTGGATATTATAGTTTATTAGTGATCCCATTATCATTGTATACATATGAGGGTTTTCGTGAAAATTTACGACACCAGTTGGCACCACTGTGACAAGAGGTCTTCCAATATAAAATATATGATGACGTTCATCATTCGATTCATTCATTCGTTCATCATTCAGTCATGACTAAAGAAAATATAGGCTCTTTGACAGATGCCTGGACCTGACTGTCAGTGCTGCCACCTAGCGAACGTCATTTCAGAAAACCCTCATTTATTCGGGATCGGCGCAATATGTATTTTTATTCTATAATCCTCTATTAGTTGTCATCTCAGGCATCCCCTTTCCAGCCATAATATCTTTCACACAGTTCACCTATCGTTTCTTTGGTTTTCCCTTACTCTTATAGTTTTAGTTTTGAGTTTGAATTTAGTGGGCTATACCCTAAAACAAACTAACTATAAACTTTCCTCACGACATTTTCAATAATTAGAGATGGCAATCTATATAGATTATACAGACATTGCCTGAATTTAAGTGGCAGTGGGCAGGACACATTGCTCGCAGGACAGATGGCCGGTGATGACGAAACGTTCTGGAGTGGCGACCGTGTACCGCAAGATGTAACGTTGGAAGGTCTCCCACAAGGTGGGCTCATGACCACCATTATGAATCATAATGGACAGTTAACTGTTATGTTAATCGTATCAAAACCCATTGGTGAAGGATTTTTCAGTTATTTTTTTTTGTCTATGCTAAAATACCAATCAATCCAATCCCAATCTCTTTGATTATACCTACGTAGTGCAGCGAAAAAAAGAGAAACACGGACTGTCTTTGTCATATTATGATTCTGCCAAAGTGGCCTTTTTAGGCCCCCTGGTGAAGGGCGCAGGAATCCGTTGTCAAAGTCAAAGTCAAAGTCAAAGCATTTATTTCAAATAGGCACATTAAAGGCACTTTTGAACGTCAGAAATTACAACAAATAGAATTGATTCTAGTCGCCCATTCCAAAAGGTAGTTTTCGTATGGAGAAGAATAGGCAAGAAACAACAAAATTTTGCATACATTAATTATATAATAATAATATGTGAACACGATGCACCTAAAATAAAATTACTATACCACAATAGGTAAAAGACTTAAAAATGAAACCATGACATATAAATTAATTATCTGATAGACACATGGTGCTCACATATTTACAAACATGGTAAAAGTAAACGATTTTCATAAAAAAAAAAATAAAAAAAATTACAAGTAATAAGTCAGGGTGTGAGTAGTAAAGTAGTTACAGAATGTAAATCAATGTCAAAAAAAGTATAAATTTACAATTAAATTAGCAACCAGTTTGATTTTGTCTAATTGGATGCGAGAAGCACAGAACCGGTCGAAGTGGAGGTGCTTGGGGGAGGCCTATGTCCAGCAGTGGACGTTTTTCAGCTGAAATAATGATAAGATTATACAAAAAAATATTTTCTACATATTAGTATTTATTCTCGTATTTTATAGTCATTTCCGAGCTTTTTATCCCGTATGTTGCACCTGCCATGTTTTGTCTCTGCATCACCCTAAGGTTGACTGGTAGGAAATGCCTCCTTTGTAGAATATTTTTTTTACCTAATCTTATAGTTTTAATAAATATTCCTGCCTATACTCTTGACGCAATCTCATAGTCATCTTTAACAACATCCGCTCCACATGTGAAATAAGCTTTTTTCCTAGAACGACCATTTCTATTGTAAAATTAAATACACAATATTTTACCCCCGTTTCTCCGATTAAGTATCGGAGAAATGGGGGTAAAATATTATAAAACTGTGGGCAGTGCTGCATTTGACAGCAGCCTTGTAAAGTGTTTCATGTCGGCCGAAGGTACTAATCAAGTTGTTAATAAATAAAAAGGTGTACGCTAACAAACAACGTAACTTCCTTGAAAAACGGTGGTTATGAAGTGAGTTGCTATGTCGATATTTGAATTAAGTATGTGAAAACAAATGGTGGGTTATACTGATGCGGTTTACTTTTTGAGATTGTTTATTTTTTTGTTGGCATGTGTTTTGTTTCGACAAGGATGGCTTAGGAAGCGCTGGACAGGTGACATAATTAGCAGTAGCAGGAAAACATTGGACAAAAGAAGCCGCAGACAGAGAAAACAGGAATAAACTGGGGGGAACCTAGATACCCGAGAATTGGTTCCTACCCCTAATACCTAGATTAAAAAAAAACTCAGAAACAACACAATCGAACTCAAACTCAAACTCGAAACAGCTACACCTGTTTGTGTTATTTAAACTTGCGTAAATTTAAGTCTGTGTCCACATGAGTGGGAACAAGATAGACTGATTATTTTATATTAAATCTAAGTGCTACTTACATAATCATCATCATCATCAGCCTATAATGTTCCCAGTGCTGGGACACAAGCCTCCTCTCAGCGAGCGAGCGCCTTACATAATACTTATTTTAAAAAAATATGTTATTATTTGTGTAGAGGATACGATATTTGTAGTCGGTAGTACACATTTGTGTAGTACAAAGGTTTTATAATTTTATTTATATTTTGTTTGTAGCAATGAGCGTCGACACGTGTATTTATGTAGCTGCTAGCTGCGTTTGCTTTTTCATAATGCTCTTCTCTGTTAACAGTAGGTGCTAGGAACACTTGAGCTTCGGCGTGATCTACTGAAATAGTTGATCTCACTAAAAAGACACGGCTATTCACATAAGTACTTGAATCTCATGTTTTCCCATTAAGTCAGACAGAAATTAGGTGTAGAACACCAAATGCGATTCAGTACTTACATATTTGTTTTGCTTCGTCCACGCTGAAAGAATATGCGGTATTATGTAGCATTTTCATTCCACTAGTTTTCTGAAGTATTTCTTCTACAGCTATTTTAAAACATGGCATTATTATTGCTTCGATCCTCAGCGGCTCCACTAAGGATGGAATTGATTCTGTCAATCAAACAATTTTTTTTAGGCTAAGTAGAATATCTTCGCCAGGGTACGTCCAAAAAAGCCCCATTCATATACAGGAAGGGGCCTAAAAAGGCCTCTTCGGCAGAATCATAAAAGGATAAAATTATGAATCATAATATGGTGAAGACAGTCCGTGTTTTTCTTTTTTCGCTGCACTACGTAGGTATAATCAAAGAGATTGGGATTGGATTTGGATTGGATTGATTGGTATTGTAGCACAGACAAAAAAATTAACTGAAAAATCCTTCACCAATGGGATTTGATACGATTAACTTAACAATTAACTGTCCATTATGATTCATAATGTTATCCTTAGAAGATTCTGCCAAAGTGGCCTTTTTAGGCCCCCTGTTCAGAATTATGATTTACTACATACATATTTCTGAACCCATAATCAACCTATAATGTTCCCACTGCTGGGACACAGGCCTCCTCTCGGTGAAAGAGAGTGGGCCGTAATCCACCACGCGGGCCCAGATGTCACATGTCATCGATTTTTTGGTTCTAGAACATGCCGGTTTTCTCACGATCTTTTCCTTCACCGTTTCGTTTCTGAAACCACATGCGTAGAACTTTTAGTCAGTTATAAAAAAAAAATCTGTTGTGTCATAGAGAATAAATATGGCCTGGCAATTTTGTTTTTTTTAAATAACCTTCTATAAATTGTATAAAATTTCCAAATAAATGCTATGATATGACTGGGTCACATTTATGATGCATGACTCTTCGGCCTGAAATATCTATGTCAATGGGCGTACAACTTAAATGTGTCTTTAATTACAGCTAACTAATACTGCGGACCTTTTTGAGTCATCAAGTATTTACTGGTTAAATACGGGTTTGTCTTTGTTCTGCGGTTATTTATAGAAGATTCTAGAATGTATGCCGTGAGATCTTATATGGGACAAGCGATGAAGAAACCGAACACGAAAGAACCTGTTTAAATGTAAAAAAAAACTACAGCTCCTGAAGAACATAAATTAAAATTCGCGAACTATAAGAACATAGGGACCATAGAATCAAAATTAAGCGAAAACTAACCCGATAAAATCGCGCGCTACACAAAGGCACCGCAAGTCGCGCAACGAGCGGTGCCTTTGTGTCGCGCGCGAATTTATCGCGTGTCGCGCCTGTTTGCAGGAGCCTTTAATCAGTGCGTTTTGGCGTGATTGAGCATAAGGTTACGTTCAGTTGCGTCTCTGTATATCTTACTCTGAAGATGAGGTTATATTGTGCCGTGGCGTCGTCGATTATCCTATTATAATGAAGAAAGTAACTTTTGCTTTCCTCCTCTAGAGACACGATGGAAAAGATTGCTTTGACCAAACCAAAATCCGCAAGATTGAACTTAACATTTACAGTTTTTGCCATAAGCTCGGTACTAATTAAAATTTGGATACATCAGAAAACCAATCATCGCTTCATAAAATTATAAAACGAGAAATTATGCGAGAAGGTATCAATCAACCAATCAACTTAGCGTATCGCAGACCACTGCTGGACATATTCCTCTCCCAGGCTGTGCCCCAACACTGTCCTCCGCCCTCCACATCCAGTCTGTTCCAAAAAAGGTACTTATACCTTCTTATTATAAATTCCATGTCTTCCGCAGGTCAATGGCGAGCGTAACCCAGACGAGGTCTACAAAGACTTCAGAGCCGCTGTTCTCCAAATCTTAGGCGCCACAGAAGATCAGTCAACGATGAATGGCGTCAGTGGCGTCGGCGTTGGCGCCGGTGGTATCCCGGGCGAAATTGTGGGGGTAGAGCCGGCGCCTGCCCAGGATATACGGGAGAGGAGAGAAGAGAATGTTGTGCCACCTGTCATGCCGGCGATGCCCGTGGTCATGCCATTGCCGTTACCGCTGGCGATGAAGGAGACTGGGACGGAAAGGGTTGTTACACCGAAGGTTAGCTTACGAATCTTTTTAAAAAAAAGGGACAATCACGGTCTGATTAACATTCGATGAAACGGAACGGTATTTTCATAAAATGATTTGAATATATCCAAAAATAGTGAAATGTCTATGTGCCATAGACAATCAGCCCAATTTATAACGTTGAACATTGGGTGATTTTGTTCAAGCATAAAAGGTCTCGTATGATTCCAATTTTTTTTCTAAGAAACTAACAATTGATAAAAATGGTGGATAAACAGCCGATTTTAATGTTTTAAGTACCTACAAAAATAATTTCGCGCTGTAGTCACTTGTTATAGGGCAGTGACTAGACGAAAAATATTGTTTTGTGAATTTATCAGGTTTTCATAGAATGGAAGAGGTCAGAACGAACGGCACTACCTTGACCTAATGACGAATTTTGTAGATTTTTCTTTTTTCAAAGAAATGCCTTCTTTTGTAGGAGTTAGAGTACCAGGTGTCATTTCCCACGGAGAGGCCTGATTTCAGAACGGACTCCGTTAAAGTATCTTGTATTCAGAATGTTAAAACTTTATTAAGTTTTGGACAAGTTGCAAAATGCTGTCTAAAAAGCAGTATGGATGACCTATTTATTTTATTATTCCTGAAAAATCCATACAATGTTGTGCCCCAACTGTTAGATGTTGTGTGTGTGTCGTCCCAATGGATGTAAGATATATTTCTATGGGTGTCCCCCCTATTTGACATTGTTGAATTTTGAAACACAAGCAAAATGCTAATTGTTTCTCTTCTCTCATAGCCTAATGTGATCAGAGTCCGCGGTGAGACAACGACGCCGGCGCTGCTGTGGGTGGTAGGTGGACCTGGCAGCAACAAAGCCACATTGTGTCAACGAGCTGTCGCTCAGCGGCAGGGCTGGACGCATTACAGGTAACTGCTGCCTATACAAGGTGGAGACGACAATACGAGAACAAGTTAAACTGCATAAACCCAATGACGTTCCCAGTCTGCATCCAAAAATTCAATCAGATATATCCAATAGTTTAGTCTCTATAGCCAGTCAAAGATTGGCAAAACCCATATATTCACTAGGTAGGTACTAAATTAGTTTGTTAGAAAAAATCACTATTTTGATTTCAATGTTATGATTTATTAGATAGTTCATACTCCTGACGAAAGTCAAAAGTCCAGTGCGTGTTGCCAGTGATGACATATGGCACTGAAACGTAGTCGCTCACATTGGGCCTTATAAGAAGGCTAAAAGTCACCTAAAGGGCAATGGAGAGGGCTATGCTTGGAGTTTACCTGCGTGTTCGAATCAGAAATGAGGAGATCCGCATGAGAACCAAGGCACCAAGGTAACCGACATAATATCCCGAAGAATTGCCAAATTTAAGTGGCAGTGGGCAGGGCACATTGCTCGCAGAAGAGATGGCCGATGGGGCCGAAAGATTCTGGAGTGGCGACTGCGTACCGGAAGACGTAGCGTTGGAAGGCCTCCTACAAGGTGGTCCAACGATCTTGTGAAGGCCGAAGCTAGAAGTGAAGGTGCTTGGGGGAAGTCTATGTCCAACAGTGGACGTCTTTCGGCTGAAATGATGATGATGATGATGAAATACATTAGTATTGTCAGTGTTTTCGTTTATTGTCGTATTGTCATATCCACATTGTATAGGTATTCTTTGACTGAATTCCGTTCTTATTTTTTTACTTAGTAGTTAGATACTGAATAAAGGTATGTGAAGGGATGTGAAAGTAAACAGCAATAATGGACGGTTTTGCATGTGTAAGATATATAAGAGAAAATAATCATCAGAATAAATGTATACAGTTTTTTAGAGACATAAAGTGATACATTCTAATCAGTAGGTACACACGAGTCGTGTGTGGTCATCACACGACGACATAATATCAATCTAAACAAAAAAGCCTTCACTTTAACCTTTTTTCTCACACTTCCAGCCTGGGCCAACGTCTCCGTAGCCTCGCGGATGCTGGAGGACGTCCAGCATCAGACGGCGCGCTCGCCCGCAGCGCCATCAGTGGGGGAGAGCTGGCTCCCAAGGAGCTGGTAACCAAGCTGGTGAGAGCAGCTGTTCAGGATGCCAGCAGGACGGGCGCGGGACTAGTCCTGGATGGGTATCCCAGGGATCTGGAGCAGATGGAGCAGTTCCAGACTGAGGTAAGGATTTTGATAGAAGTTGACCAATGTGTTGTTTTTTCTAATTTGTTATTAATGTACAGCAGATTGATATTGCTTGAAGATGAATTACGATTTTTAAGTGACTCATCAATTTTACACGAAATTATGACGGTTCTTTGTTACTATGGTAATCCAATGATAACACAGAATGTGTTAATAATAAGCAGGACGCCGCGTCCTAACCAAAAGCGCCCTTTTATATGCATACTAGCTTCTGCCCGCGACTTCGTCCACGTGTAAATTCTTGTACCCCCGATCCACCCCGTCGCATCGCATCACCCGTCCACGCTATCACTTCGTTTTCGCTTAGCGTTCATTCCGACTTTTTTCTTTTTGCCAGGCCTTCCTTGAGAATTGGGCTATCAACGGCAAAAATATTTTTTCAAATCCGTAGGTAGTACCAGAAATTAGCACGTTCAAACAAACTCTTCGGCTTTATTATTAGTATAGAACACATAGTCCCGCTGAGTGTTTACGTACGTCAAAATTCATACAAATTATCGCGTCATCGCGTACTCGCGCGACCATCACTTCTGGTTAGGACGCGGGGCAGCCGGGTGAAATCTTTTTTATAGGTCAATACTACGACACCCACGGTTACTCAGCAGCACCCTCGGCCATTGAAAAGGACTTACTGCTCAAAGATTATTGTTTTCAATTAGTTCTGAATCAAGAATACGTTAAGCTTTTAATTAAGAATTCTATCGTCAAAAAATCGTGCGTTCGGAGGGGTTTGTGGCAAAATAATAACAATCGCATGGGTTTATGGATGGCTCACTATCCATTACATACCGAGACCCCTTTGTGCCTCGGAAATTGGTCCCGGTTGTCATTCGTAGATATTTGACAGTCGTTATGGGTAGTCAGGAGCCCAAAAGTCAGCCCAAAGGTTTGTAGAGGTAAGAAAGGCAGTCGCTCCATGTAAAATACTGGTATTCAGCTACATTCGGTTAGATTGGAAGCCGACCTCAACATAGTTGGGAAAATGCTAGGCATATTGTTTTTTGATCATCAAAAATTTTGTATGAAATTCAGGGTTTTTTTTCCTTCCAGTTCCGCGTGTCCCCCCGCATGGTGCTCCTGGACTGTTCCAAGCTGCAGCTGGGGCGCGGCCGGCGCGACGACTCCGTGGCCGCCTTCCGCCGAAGACTCGAGGTCTTCCGCGAACTCAGCCTGCACATGCTCAAGAATTTAGACCAGGACCATCGACTGGTTATTGTAAGTAGATAATTGATATATCCCTGTTTTTTTCTAAGGTCTTTTCAGACCTTTAGTGACGTTAGTTGAAAATAAACTGTTTTCTAAGTCTAATATTTTAAAGTTTATACTCATGGCTATTTTATGCAATATGGCCACTTCACAACCAGAAATTTCACGATTATCGCAACATCTCATAGAAACATTTTAATTGGTTTATGTTTATATCTCCTATACGAATCCCTGACGAAAAAATCGTATATCATTGGCTTAAAAATATGCTATTTAGTCCTTTACATTTCTGAATTTGTATTGTGATATGGGCATGCTCTTAACCTCGATGGAAACCGATGGAAGAGGTCTACAATGGAACGAGCGTGCCTAGAAGACACTCTTGCTTTGAAAGCTGACGGGCTGTGAGTTGTGTGTGGGTTATATATGTCCTTCTTTAAGAACATCAATAAATGAGTTCAACTTACAGGTGGACGGCGACACCGACAGTGCTGAAGTGCAGGCAGAGTTCAGTCGCGTGCTGCTGGAGGAGATGGATAAGGCAGAAGTCCTGGCCACCATACAGCAGCCGCCAGAACAGCTGCCAGCACGCACAGGTATACTCCAAGTATACACGATGTCTCGTCAGTAAAGACGTGAAATGTAGGAATGTCGTTCTGTTGATGACTCAAAAATGTATTGTTTTTTTTTTTGTTTAGCTGTAACTTAAAACATAACTCTCCTGTTTTGGGCAGTCGTGTATTAAACTAAGAATTGAGAATTCGCACAATACTACGTACTGCTATAATTTTTGTTTTTTAAACTGTGGAACTGTAAAATTAATTTATAATTCGGCAGTCTGAGCAGAGGCGCATATATCCACAACGATTAGTTGACACATTGAGGCAACGTAGTCATGTGTCAATATTTAAGTGTATTAAAATTATAGTTCCGAGTCTTCCGAACACATAACTTCGCAAGCATCTTGGAAGTGAAATCTGGATCCAACTTTTAGCCATTTTCATCAAATTGCAGGTTGCTAACAAATTATGGAAAGCGTAGTCTTTGGAATCGGCAACTAGCTTCATCTTTCTAAGTAACCGACTCCTTGACAATTTAAAAGTGATTGAAATAAATGCTGCGAATTTGAGTTTTCTGTTTGTACTTCCAGACAATCCCAGCATGCAGCAGCAGTTTGCAACAGCTGTGACACGTATGGGTGGTGGACTCGCTAACGGACACGCGAACGGGTTGGTACCCAACGGAAATGTACATAATGGCGGTGTCGGCAACGGATTCATTGGAATGGCTGGCAAAAGGGTAAGCCTTGGAAGGGAATCGCATTTTGATGTCACCAGGATAAATGGGTTCTGGAATTTATGGAGTAGATTATTGGTTGTGGGATCCCAATAAGATCTAGGGCGTATCGGACGTTTTGTTCTCATAAGCAAGATTTTATTTGAGGCATCCGATAATTCTCTGCATCTTAACCTAGAATTGGAAAAAATCACCAACAACAAGATGTTTTTCATATTTCTGAATAATTATGTTGTTATTTTTTTTATTGATATGTTAGGCAAAAAGTGCTTCACGTAAAGCTTAACATTCCCATTCGAATAGTAACATAAAGTAAAATGCCAAGATACTGCAAACACCAGTCAATATCTACCATATCTATATTTAGAGCCACAAGATACAAGAGATGCTTAGTTTGTTGCTCACCAAATCCGTCACATTCTATTTTTACTTTTTGATAAATAAAACTTATTTTTTTTTTTTTCCTCTTTTGATATTGACCTTTGGAAGGCGTACGAGGGGCCGAAGCCAACTCGCAGAGGCCCGTTAGACGTTTCTAATTAAATGAGGCACCAACCGACAATTTTCCTATTATTATTACCTACACTTCCAGGTCGTAATCCTCATTCTTGTTGCAGGTGAAACCAATGCTGAACAATGTATCGAAAATCCCGACAGTGTCACAGATGACACACGACGACGTGCGCGCCCTCTATGAGCAGAGTTCGGGAGAGATCACTATGAACACTCACATTTAGGCCCGCGCCAACGTTTATGTCAGACCATGCCGGGAAACATACTATGTTATTTACAGAAACCAAACGATGCGACGGGTGTACATCGCCCGAACCTCGGATCCGGCATGACCTAGCATAAATAATTATTATTCCTTAACTAACCATACTCATCATGGCGCCTGAAAACACCGTAAAAAATGCGTAACACTCTTTCAATCACAAGCCGAAGGATTTTGAAAGAAAATATTGATCCATTAATAATTGCTTTAACTATGTGTTTGAAATATTCATCTGCTCGACAGCGTAAATGACGCAATGAATATTGTTGAATTGTCAAAATTAAAGACAAATTACCAATGTGGGTTACTCAACAAGCTAGTTGACAGTTTTGAGAGAGGTATTTTTATGGTGTTTTTCTTACTGTCAATTAGCCTATTACACTGTTGGGCTGTCAAAGTTTAACTATCGACCTCTTCTCGACCTTTTCAAACAAAGTGAGTTTTTTGTGACTTAAATATTTGACTCACAGGACTAAATGCGAGCTGTTTCTGTTTTAACTTGAGCACATCCCAACTGACTGCTCTTATCATGTAACTCACTCGCAATCGCTTTCATTTTTGACAGCCCAAATAAAAAGTTATTGTGTTGTATATTGTTGGACTGCGAGAATAGATCACGCAATGGATATTGGTGAACTTTCAAAATGAAAGTAATTGCGATTACGAGTGATCTAAGCAATAAGTCGAGCAATGGGTCGAGCGAAGATTTTTTTGGCTGGTAATGGCTACCTAAGTGTTATCGCACTCTACGCCTAATTTAAACAAACTGTTAAATAACGAATATAAGTAAGTACCTACCTATAATAATAATTACAGCCGCAGCAAAAAATAATAAACGGGCAAAAAAATATCTGTAAACTAATACAAAAAAAAGTTAGTTCCAAAGTTACTGTTAACTAAAAATATGTTTTAGTCATAAGTTTAGTGAAAACTAAGAAAAGTAACACCGATTAAACTGTACCAAAATTACAACTTAGTTACTGCAAACAGTGCTAACTATTGGTATATAATATCAATATAATGATGGACTCTCTAAGAGCAGTGAAAGTGCCGAAAAGATAGATATAGATTTAAAATAATTAAATATCATACAAAAAACTGGGATATAATTACTTACTTATTAAGAATTTGTATGTTGTAAGCAAAATTTAAAACGAATTAAGATATTAACCTGACTCGACTATATTTGATTTTAATTTGTGAGATACGTAATTATAATTAACTGAATTTTCTCGTGAATCATTCCCATATTTTTATAGTTATTCTGCTATTCGGGGCGGAAACAAATCAAAAAAATCGATCCAGCCGTTCTTGAGTTATAAACGGCCTAACTAACTTGGTTTTATTTATATAGATTATTCAGATAAGTACTTTTTCAAATTCATTAAATTGTTTATTGAGGTAACTTCAAAAATATACACACCAACTAAATACTGTGATTAGTTGGTGATCTAAAATATTTCGTCAGTTTCATATAACAAACTAAAATTGTCGACAAATCAAATGTAGTCGTAGTCGGCACAAATATAAGGTATAAAACACGTTTACTATAATATATTTTATATCCAATATTAAGTATGTAAAAACAACGCACACACAAATATTGTAAGAAGTGCCTTAGTTTAAGACGTGTAGCTATTTTTAGAACTATTTAAAAAAATCTTACTGTAGACTAAACATAATTTGAATAGTTTTACGTTACATTTTTTGGGTCAACCAATTAAGGTTTTCTGAAATGGCAGTCACTAGGTGGCAGCACTGAGACGTCAGGTCCGGGCACCTGTCAAGTGTCAAAGCGCCTATATTTTTTTGAGTCGTGACTGAATGATGAACGGCATCATATATTTTATATTTGTCGAAATGGAAGACCTCTTGTCAAAGTGGCGCCAAGCCAACTGGTGGCCTGAATTTTCATGAAAACCCTCATTGTCAAAGTCGATTAAGACAAAGATCAACATAGATATAATTTAATATAATTATTTCACGTTTAGTTTATTTTAATTGTTAGTTTTATCTCCAGCAATATGGTTAAGACATTTCTATCAAAATCAGAAAAATCATTCCCGATTTTTAAAGGTTGGAATCGAATCGAAATTGATGGGTAAAAATGGACACTGTGTCACATTTCAAAATCATTTCATTTCACAATTTCAAAAGTCATTCAAATTAGGCTGAGATTCAGCATTTATCGAACGTCAAAATTACATAAGACAGTCTTTTGTCACGCCAACCCTTCACCACTTCTTAGTGCTTTCGCTGTGAAGAAGAATTGTCGCAATAAACACCCCATCAAATTTCAATTCGATTGAGCCTCGAAGATATCGGAAGTGAACTTGCTTATTTTTAATTTAGCGTGCATCACTCACACACGTACAAAACTAGTTTTAGTTAGTCTTAAACTTAGTTAGACTAAGTCACGTAGTTGTATCACAAGAGGGGCCAATTTATATTTAGTCAACTAGAAAAATGTTTAGTAATTATATAAATATTTATTGTAGATAGTTAGTATTTCCACTCAAAAACTTATCATGCACTTTTATATGACGTAAATCGTACCTTATCATACTTTTAAAAATACACTCGAAAGGCCCGCAAAAATATTTTCATTGTCATATTAGTTTTTTAAATTAATTTGAGTAAAACCTATGTTTTTAACCTGGGTATGATTGTGTTAAAATGATAGACGTGTAAGTAGGTATTATATTTATTACAAACACAAAATACTTTTGATCATTTGCCCCTTACAGAAAAAAAGTACACACATAATTTCTCGGTTTAATTTACTAAGCTAAGTAGGTACAATAAGCTGCAAAATTATGTTTCTCAACAATTCTAGCGAGCGAAATAAATCAATATCAATTGATTTTTTAAGTTCACAAATGATGTACTTAAAATCCTTTTAATATAAGTAGCCTATGTTGGCACAAGATACATTTTACTTCTTGATTTTGCTATATGCATTCTTGCTTTTGTAGCTGACTTTCATGAGTACCCATTATTTGTATATCTCGTTTACGCTTAGCGCAAACGGGCAGTAAGTGCCTACCTATTGACGTACAATTTTAATGTAAGTATCTGTAATATTTCTGGGGCTTGGCAAAAATGTGTCGAAGTCATTTCTTTTGCGAAGCTCAATATACAGGGTTATTGGTAAAACATTAACAACCTCTTAAGAGGTCATTGCACTCATCATTATGAACAACTTTTACCAAACGTGAAATCGCGAAAAAAAATCAGCTGTCCCCTACATTTATGTTCGTTTATCTCGTCAAAATGTAGGGGCAACAGCTGATTTTTTTTTTGCGATTTTAGGTTTGGTAAAAGTTGTTCCATAGTAAAAGTTGTTCATAGTGATGAGTACAACGACCTCTCAAGAGGTTGTTTACCAATAACCCTGTAGAATGCTAGATGGCGCTAACGGTACGGTATAAAATGAACCAGATTTTTTTATCAAATTCTAAATTCGCTCCAGCAGAAGTCCTTACCCCACAGTAGCGTGTAGTCGCTTAGTTTTTAACTTTTAAGCCCTGGCTGGAGGACTTAATTTATTGAGGCACCCACAGGCAAGTCCGGTTAAGCAGCCCACAACCTCCTTTTTTTTGTTCTGGGCTAGAAAATCCTCATGGATGTCCGCCGCCCTGGGGTGGGCGGCGGGGTCTGTCAGACTCTTACTGATTAAAAACTAACCCAGTGTTCCCTTCCCACACTTGGACCGGGGATCACCGCAACTTGTACGACTTCCACGAAGCCCACAACCTCCTAGGTTGACCTGCGAGTTGCCATTTATAAATAAAAATAAAAAATTCATTAATCACTTGAATTTTCTTACGATTTTATATTTACTCTTATCAAAATATACACGTGTAGCTACATTTGTCTGTGACATTTTGAACTCTTTATGATCTTCATTAAACACATGTCGGATCGATTAGCTAGTCCAAGTCTAAAATAAAAAAAAACGTGCGAAAAAAAACCTGCTGATAAATTGCAGATCTTTGTTCAAAGTCACAAAAGAGGCTTCATTTAACACTTTACCGACAACGCCATCTAGAGTATTAATTAAGCGATTCGTATACTGCACCGCATTACGCAGCGGGACGCAGATAACGTGCCCCCTGCGCGTGATTTTACACACAAATTCAATACAAAAACTCGCTTCCGTGCGGGGAATTTGGCTCCGTTTTACGCACCCCGCTGCGTAATGCGGTGCAGTGTGCCAATCGCCTAAATATAAAGAACATTAATATCAATTTATAACATAACGTTAATTTATTTTATTAACTGAACACATTATGTGCTATTAGAGGTATTATTTACCATCAAGAAATACATGAGCGCACTTTTGTAAAATTGTGTTTTATTTCGTCAGAAGCATAAATAAAAAACAGTTTGACCGACCGCGAGAGCAGTGGTGGGCCAGAGGACCCGACTTACGAGATGTAGGTCGTGGGTTCGAACCCAGACAGGTAATTTACTTAGTGTATTTTTTATTTCATCAGGTACAGACGGCCAGTACAGACGCCAGTTTATCAACCTACTACAATCTGTCTTTCTTTAATAGATTTTCAACTTTATCGCTGAAGCATAAGTTTCAAAGTTGATTGGGAAAATTTTACAGTTTCGGGTAGCTTGATGTGCTGGCGTCTGTACCTACATCACATCAGTTCAGGAACCGCTAGCGGGTCTCTTCAGGAGTACTAGTTGAAGTATTAGAAGTTTTAAAGTACCTAGCCGATGACTACGAATTCATCGCATACGAGCATAAGTACTGTGGAAGGGGTACAGACGCCAGCACATCAAGCTACCCAAAACTCTTAAATTTTTCCAATCAACTTTGAACCTTATGTTTCAGTGATAAAGTTGAAAATCTATTAAAAATATGACAGATTGTAGTAGCTTGATGAGCTGGCGTCTGTACTTTTGCTATAAACCGCGATGTTGGATTTTAGGTGACGTCATATACCCGCGGAACACCAACGACACACATCGTTTCTCAATATAGGTACCATGAGTAGTTTAGAAGTTGAGAGAGAACTACTTCTTCATGCCAACTGCAAAAACAGGGGCCTAGCCTACCAATTTACAAAAGTTGCAATGGTCCCTCCCTTATGGAGTTTTTGACAGATTTTATATAGCGAGTCTGTCAATAATTCACAATAGACGGCCCACTGTTGAAAGCCAACATGACACATCTACCCGCTAGCGAAAACTTGGACACTGAAACAGAATTTGTATGAATATCGGGTTGGTTTCAAATTTTATAGTCTGGCGATATATCTATAAAAAAAAATAACATCGACACCTGCTTTGAAGGCTACCTACCTCTTTGAAGCTTTGAAAGACGCAGTATGAAGGTATTGATTTGAGAACTATCACTAGGTACAGTACCGACACTACATGGTACCATCGCGATCGGTCGATAATAGCGAAAAAAATTCCTAAATAATTGATAGTAGCAAAGTTCAGAAGGCCGACATATTCTAGGTTAGGGCAGCCAGCCTGCCCGCCATGTCGAAAGCGTTTCCCGCCACGGCTGAAGTTTCCCGCGCTGTCAAAGGTCGATTATTAGCATTTGGCACAGTTTCCATGCCCTTGACCGAGCACCAGTCCGCAGTTGGACCGCATAGCTCGCGGCGCATGGACGTGCCAGCGTTTCTATAAATCCTACGTATTACGCGACGCTTTTAAATTAAAATGGTGAGTTTTATCACTTAAGTCGTAATTATTTTAATTGTTTCGTCAATTCAGGGTGTTTGTGTTTGTTGATGGGTTATTAGTTGGTTTAGTATTGTGTAATCGGAAGCCGGTTTTCACTGTTTTCAGTGAGTGTTACGTCACTATATCAGCATAAGAATAGAAATCGGTTATCACGAGATGTTTGTATGCAGAAATAGTTTCTTAGGATAAGTAGCTAGGTATTTAAAATAGTACCTGAAGATGTAGTCAAGAAGACATTCGATCTAGACCGAGTTTATTAAATATTTCTAATTAAGGCAAACTTTTAGTAAAGTACGAATTTGGTGTCTCTCTTTGGTCATCAGTATATAGTCATCGCCATATGTAAATAGAACATTGACAACTCATTTGAATAGCCTATGTGGAAAACAATAATATTGCATTATTGTTTTCCAGCGCATTCTTAACTTTATGAAATTATGATTGTTATCTACAAATGAGTAATTAATGTTATCTACTTTTAACATTCATACAGCAATATGATTAGATATTAGTTAATAAGCAGTATTGCATGGTTCACCATTGTTTGATGTAACAACGTTTTGTCGAAAATCGCTCCGGCTAATTTTAGTTACAATAAAGTCATTTCGTATAATTATTCATTTGACCGAATAATGAATTAATTGGTAGATTTTTATTTAGCATATATTTATTTCTTTGAAATAATATCATTTCGCCGAATTTTCAAATGCACTAATTTGCCTGTTTAATATGATATGAGGTACCTAAAGGTATTTTGTATTCTCATCCCGCTCTTGCATCCAATGTCGACGTAGCCCCGCTTCGCGTGGCTCCTATTTCTGTGAAAAGGGTTTAGTAACCTAACAAAACCGAACCTCGGGGTGGGAAGATTACATCAAATGAACATTTATACCTTTTGATCAATAAGCACAAATGTTGTTATCGCAAATAAATATTCGATGAAATGAAAATTATGTTAATCGATATTATACAAATTGATTATTTTCTTAAACGTTGTTCCAATTAGTAACATTACATCAAAAGTTGTTATACCAAACAAGAGTGAACCGTATTGCATGATCTTAAAGCGAATCGATTTGATAATGATGTATGTAGATCCTTACTTCTGCCGTCTAGGTCATTAAACTCGTTACTAGAGCACAGCAAATAGGCCAAGGCATCTGATATTGAGCCTACATAACCACTGAACATCCCTGATTATACAGCATTGTACCTACTACTGCAGTAACACGTGTTTCATAAATAGACGTAGCCATGCGACATTTAGAAATGAATAAAATTATACGAGTAACACGATTTCATAATGATAAATAGCGATGGATGGAGTTTCTTGCCCGTTCTTCTCCATAGGTTCGCTTTGGAATGGGCAACTAGCTTCATATTTTCTGACTGACCGACTTCTTGACAGTTCAAAAGTGCCTGTAAACGGTTTAATTGAAATAAAAGCTTTGAGTTTGATGGAAAATTTATTTTAATGAAAGTATGTTACTTTACTATACTAATAACAATAAATGTCTGGTTTCGTCAAGTAATAGAAAAGCGGGACTGTGCCTGTCCCGCGCGGGACATTTAGTTTTGGGTTTATAATCGGGACGTACCGCAAAGATTGAGACGTCTGGCAACGCTGTGTCGTAATAGTAATATTCTTCTCAGAAAACATTATTTAAAGATTTATGAGAGTGTGAATTAAATGGTTAGTTACTGAGAAAAGTAGGTTAGCCTATTATCAATATATTTTTCTCACAAGTGTTGTGGTCTGACAGATGACTTGTAGACTACAAAGCAGTTATCTACAGACCGCTAGATTTATTCTTCAGCAAATTAAACTTCTCTTCTTTTTTTGCTACTAAAAATACTTTTGATAGGTACTTCGTAAGATACAGTGACCGCTTATTTTTTATGTTGATTGTACTTAAACAAAGATTTGTTTAATTAAAAAAGGATCGCATGGTGAACAGAGTTAGTATTTTTTATTCTGCGATTCATAGAGATTATCTTGGACATTACTGACATCGAAATACGTCATGAGGTAACCTGCCGGTCGATTCTGTAAAAATCTCACTGTGAAAACGTAGGCGATGTGAGTTTGTTTTTGCTAGGAATTGACACTATTGACAGCTCACTCCACGCTCACTTCACCTAAGTTTTCACGGTGGGATTTTTACAGAATAGCACCGCGCTGTGGTGTAATTGCGTAACACACTAACAGTACCAATGGGTTTCATTTTGACAGTTCAACAACATTCATTGCGTTATTTACGTTAATGAGCAGACAAATTTTCCGAACATATGAAGCAATGGATTAGGAATATCGTTCAAAATGATTCAGATACTGTGTTACGCTATGGACTTATATTTATAGTTAATACCAGCTGCACCCCGCGGTTTTACCTGCATAAGTGTCGATCCTGTGGGAAGATCGGGATAAAAAGTAGCCTATATGTTAATCCAGGATGTCAGCTACAATGCGTACCACAAAAGATGAGACTTGACACACCACGTGGTTTGACATGCGCAGTACACGATTTTAGGTATCTTTAGCGGTATGAGGTCTGAGTGCGGGACGGGACCGGACGTCATAGGGGCGGCGGAAAGAGCGGGGGAGGCGGGGTCAAGTCTCATCTTTCGTGGCACGCATTGTACCTCTATAGAAAATGTTATCAAAATTGGTTCGGCCGTTTGAGCGTGAAGAAGTAACAAACATATAAACACACACAAACTTTCGCTTTTATAATACTAGTGTGATAATAAGTCTGAAATCGCCAACCCGTGATGATCAACACTCGTGCCTTCTCTGCATTAGAAGTGACCTTTGCCCACCAGTGGGATAATAATAAGCTGGTATTATTTATTTCATAGGTTTTGGCAATAGATTTTATTTTACCTGTAAGCGCTCATTTTCTTTAACCATCACGTGGCATTATTTTCACCAAGCCCGATCTTAGCATCGTTTAGTAGACCCCATTCCCTGTAGTAATGTATATGGAACCCCTACGTAGATATTCACGCTCTCATGTATGATTTATTACATCTAAAGCTTCCCCCCCCCCCCATCATAAATTAGGTTGAAGTTGAATGAACTTTGCGATACGTCGGTTGAAATTAGCTATATTATAGACTTCTGTCTGCCCTTGATTTCGTCCGCATTAAATTTCTTCTTTTAACATCACACTAATATTATAAAGGCGAAAGTTTGTGAGTGTGTTTGTATGTTTGTTACTTCTTCACGCAAAATTTACTGAACGGGTTTTAATGAAACTTTACAGTATTACAGCTTATACATCAGAATAACCCATAGGATACTTTTATCCCGGTATTCCCACGGGATGGATACTGCGGGCGCAGCTAGTAACATATACAGGTTTATTGGTAAAACATTAACAACCTCTTAATTTACTTTGGGACCAAACCCGAAATCGCGACAAAATAATCAGCTGCCGGTCGATTCTGTAAAAATCTCACCGTGAAAACTTAGGTGAAGTGAGTTTGTTTTTGTTAGGAATTGACACTATTGACAGCTCACTCCACGCTCACTTCACCTAAGTTTTCACGGTGAGATTTTTACAGAATAGCACCGCAGTTCCCTACATTTATGTTCGTATAACTCGTCAAAATGTAGGCAACAGCTGATTTTTTTACGCGATTTCAGGTTTGGTCCCATAGTAAAAGTTGTTCATAATGATGAGTACAATGAGCTCTTAAGAGGTTGTTAATGTTTTACCAACAAAACTGTAGCTTCACATAAGTGAAAGGATTTTCGAAATCGGATCCGTAGTTCCGAAGTACCCCCTATACAAACTCACAAATTATAGCTCTTTTTAATATTAGATTGATATAGAATAAAATACTCTTTATAAGCCTTTCGGTGGCTTCATCATCACTCATCATTTCAGCCGAAAGACGTCCACTGCTAGACATAGGCCTCCCCCAAGCACACCCGGTTCTGTGCTTCCCGCATCCAGCGGATTCTATGTCAATATCTACTATATTAATACCTACGTTTTTACTTTTCTATCGTCGTTAATGCTGATAGAAAGTCACTTTGGCTAGGCCCTCAGGTCGTTAAGAGACACTTCAACAGACCCTATGACAGACGATGCTAATATATCTCCTAAAATAAAGAGCAAGGAACTGCCTTCACAGGGCAAGCGAGCTGATGACCGCTATCCACTCGTCATAGCAATTGTTTTGCACAAATCTAGTTTATATTCATACACAGTAAACACGCATATTTATGACGATAAGATCGATGCAACAATCAGAGCAGAACAAGATAAACTCGGGCACGAAGAAATGAGGAATAATGTGGCATGGTGCATAACCATGGCGTACTGAGTACCTCTAAGATAACTGATTATTGTATTTACAAGAATTACAAGGTGTTATTGAAAGAACTTCACACACACACACACACACAGGCACAGCACAATACACAACACTCTTCACTTTTTTATTTGTACTTATTTCAGTTTCACGATCTGCAGCCAAGTAAATGTTATTCTTTAACTTTCTTTCAACTGAAAACCTCTTGAGGTACATGAGTACCTAAAAAGATTTAAAAGTAGTTGATAATGATGACACTATGAACTACTTTTACTACGGGAAGAACACTAAAATCACGAAAAAAAATCCGTGTTTTCATGTTTGTTCCCACAGTAAGAATTGTTTACAACAACTTACCTCACTAATTTCAAAAAGAGGAGAAAGAGAGTTAAGAAAGAACACTTGCTCAGGAGGAGTGTCACAGATAGTTCCAACTTAAGATGTAAATGTCTACCACATTTGTGAGAAACCATGACCTATCTCACATCTTGTTCTGCATAACACCTGCAATCGGGGGAACTGACGAAAGCACTATGCGGGCTAATATTATGTTAATTATAGGAAAAAAAAATTATAGGATCGTATCAGGTGGCGTTCTGTAGTTTCACCTACTTCCGTGGGAAGAAGGCGTGAGGAAAGGCCTGCTTGCCAGGACCGCAGACAGACAATAGGCAAAACAAAACACTATCATTATCAACCACAAAACCGATGCTGATAAGAACATATACGCCGACAAAACCGTGGTAAACTGCGATGCACTTTTCTGCGGTTCCAAAGTGATTGAATGTGATAAACCATGTTGCGTGTGAGTTGGGGTAAAGTTATTGAAAGAATGCTATTACCCGTATCATAGTATTATCCGTATGGCTGGTAGCAGCTGGATGAGATTTGCCGGTAATGTATTTGAATGGCATGCGATAGGAAAGGCCCATGTCCAGAAGTCGATAGGCTTTTTTTTTAAGCGTTACACCACACTAGGAATTTCTCCTGTATTGTGGGTGCGTTTACAAACATTTAAACTCACATACACAAATAGCCAGACCCGGAACAACTACTTGTAGATCATACAAATATTTGTTCCGTGCAGGAATCGAACTCACGACACGCAGCGCAGCAATCAATCGCTTAACCACTGCGCCAACCGTGCCGTCTTCCGTCCGTTTTTATTTTGGACTGCTATAATAGGCGGATGATGATGACGATGAACCGTATCCTCACGAATTAATAATATAAAAGGAGATTAGCTATCTATTTGTCCGTTAAAAAAGTGTATCTAATAGTTTAGGAAGCCCATATAGCTGCGGCCATAACAATATACCTACAGGCAGGTATGATAATAACAATGGCATTTGAACAATAAACAATAACAATTCAATCAGAAAAAACTTCTCGGGTCATTAAAATCTAGCGCCTAATGAGTGACGAATGTTTATCAACTCGGGAGCAACAACACAACGAATGTTCGTGGTGGCATATATGTATATGTATGAAATTTGGCAAACACTCAGATACTGTCAAGGTCAATGTTTCAATGACTTTGATCAAAGAAGGAGGGCATTCATTTAGTGTTGCTTTTAGTGAAATAGAAAAACAAATAGATAATAATGATAAGTACAGATAGTATGGCCACAGCTCATGTAAAATATAATGATTATATATTATATAGGTCTATCAGAGAAAGGCTCAATTATCGGAACCTTCTTCGTGCAAATAAAAATCGACTTTACATCACTATACATCTAAATCTACAAAGCTAAATTAATTTCTAATATACCCATCATGACCCATTGTTGTAAAATCTATTTGGAAGATACTTTTTGTTAGGTTTTATGTCATTTGTAATGTCGATAAAAAGATATTCGAAATTTTATATGCTTGTAACTTGACGTTTGAATAGCAACCATCGTACAATGTTTTCTGAGTTTTTCTTTTCCTTTCTTATTTCCCTATTTCCACGAACGTGATTCTTCATATCTATTATCATACCTATTACAATCACAACACGTTATCAGCACGAAGCTCTGTATATTTTATCTACGATCGAATTTAAAAGGAGATTGGTGGTGAAAATATGTCGTCTGCAGTTTCTGGTATGTCACTAAATGGTATTCCGATACTTTGTAATAGAGAAGGATACACTGTGTGGAAATTTAAAATGAGAATGCTATTAATCCATGAAGGATTGTGGGAAACCATAAGCGGAGTAGTTGTCGAAGGCAATAAGACGGCCGACGATGTACGGAAGGATGAAAAGGCTCTTTCTAAAATATGCCTTACTGTGGATGGCGCTGCTATTTCGGTTGTTCGACCAGCTAAGACCGCAAAGCAAGCGTGGGATGCTCTTATGAAATCCTACGAGGATCGAAGTTTGGGTCGTAAACTGTCGTTGGAACGTAAGTTGTACAGGTACACCTTATCTGACTTTTCTAATTTAGAAGCTTACATAAATGCAATAACTACAACAGCACTAGACCTGGCCGATATTGGCAAAACTATAGAAGATAGTTCTTTAGCAGCTATTATATTGGGAGGTCTAACGTCTCGCTACGAGCCTATGATAATGGCGCTTGAGAATGGGAGCGTTGAAGTCACAACAGATTTGGTGAGGACTAAGTTGTTGAGTGAAATGACGAAGGAGACTAAAGATGATGTGGCTGCGTTGAATGCTAACAGGCAGGTTATTTGCTATCGTTGTAAGAAGCCAGGGCACAAGAGTCCTAATTGTCCTCTCAAAAAGAAGGAGAAAAAGGCAAAGGCGAGTTGCTCTATAGAAAATTGTTCTAAAGATAAGGGAATGAATGTTTCTAGTTCAGGGAATATGGATGCATGTGTCACGGAATTGGCTTTGGATGGTGTCAAGGAATTGGCTTTGTCTGCACCAAGTATTCAGATGTCTGAGAAGTGGATTATCGACTCTGGTGCGTCTACTCACATGACTCCACATGCTGAATGGTTTAATAGTTACCGACCCTGTGATGGGAAGATAACTGTAGCAAATGGTAAAAGTTTGCCGGCTGTGGGTTTAGGAGATGTTGCTATTGACACAAAAACCGATTTCAAGAAGATTAAAAATGTTGTACATGTTCCTGGCCTAGATTGTAATTTACTCTCAGTCAAAAAGGCAGTAGAGAAAGGTTTCTCGATTGTTTTTGATACGAATGGCTGTAATTTTTATTATTCTAATGATGTTTCTTTTATAAATGATCCTGTTTTACATGGTTCTATTTGTGGTGGATTGTACACTTTAGATTGTACAGTAAAACCGCAAGGTGTTTCAGCTTATAATGTTCACACTAATTTGTCCCAGTTTCAGCTTTGGCATAAGCGTCTAGGACATCTCTGCCGTATTGGTATGGATCTACTCAAAAAAGGTCTAGCTGTTGGTGTTGAGTATACTGAGGTTGACAAAGAACCATGCGTACCTTGTGTAGAAGGTAAGCAGGCCCGGAAGCCTTTCAAAGGGATAAAGTATAAGAAGGCTTCGTCACCATTAGAATTGGTCCATACGGACGTTTGTGGTCCCCTGACCACTGAATCTTTTAAAGGTAATAAATACTTTATTATTTTTGTAGATGATTATACACGTTTTATATCCCTTTATTGTATGTCATCTAAGACAGAAGTTCAGAAGTATTTTTGTGCTTTCCAAGCACTTGTTGAGAGACAGACTGGCAGTAAGATTCAAACCCTTCGGTCAGACAATGGTACTGAGTATGTCAACAAGGAGCTGACAGATTATTTGCAGGCTCAAGGGATTCGACATGAAACCTCTGTACCATACAGCCCTCAACAAAATGGGGTAAGTGAACGTTGCAATCGTAGTATTGTGGAGAAGGCCCGTTCCTTGCTAGCACATAGCTCTCTGTCGAAAGCTTTTTGGCAGGATGCTGTTGAGACTAGTGTTTATTTAAAGAATAGGTCACCTCATCGTGCACTTGATGGTAAGACGCCATATGAAATGTGGTGTGGTAGTAAACCCGACCTGTCTCATTTAAAGGTGTTTGGTTGCCGAGCTTTAGTTCACGTGCCTTCATGTCAGAGAACTAAGCTTGACATGAAAACTTCTGAACATATCTTTGTTGGATATTCTGACGATCCAAGGAGTTATTATTTCCGTAGCGCGGAAAACCCTCGGAGGTTGATTAAGTCACGGGATATTACGTTCTTTGAAAATAATTTTTCAGGATTGAAGGATAAATCTGTTCAGCCTGAAGTTGTTGTGAGCCCTAATGTCATTAATCTTTTTTCACAAACTTCTTCAGATACCACATCGCCACAGGAGATTTCTATCTCATCTGCTTCTATTTCTTCACCTACTTAAGAAAGTGTGGACATGGAGGTAGAGCAAATTGACGATTTTGTGGACGCGACTGATGAAGCTGGTGGGGTTGGCGACACAGAGTCTCTACATTCAGGTGAACAACGTGATCTGTCCTTGGTTCCTTCAGATGAACCCAACGATGTATGTCCTGAGAGAAGATATCCTAATAGAGTACGTAAACCTCCAGATTATTATTCATATGGCACTCACGGTGTTGATTTGTTGTGTGATGATCCGAAAAGTTATCGTGAAGCTATTAATAGCGATGATAAAGATAACTGGATTTCCGCAATGAAGGATGAGTACAATGCCTTATTGAAAAAGCAGACTTGGACATTAGTGGATAAACCAAATAAAAAGGTTATACCATGTAAATGGGTATTCAAGGTAAAGAGGGACGCGAACGGTGCAATAGTTAAGCATAAGGCGCGACTAGTTGCGAAAGGTTTTAGTCAAGTTTGGGGGACTGACTATAACGAGACTTTTGCCCCTGTAGTTCGAAATTCATCTCTACGTACGCTTATAGCGTTGGCGGCAGAAATGGATTTAAAGATCCAACACATGGATGTGGATACCGCATTCCTCAATGGGGACTTAGAGGAGGAGGTGTACATGCAACAGCCTGAGGGATTTGCTGAGCGCGGGGCAGAAGGTAAAGTCTGTTTGCTCAGAAAATCAATTTATGGTTTGAAGCAGGCAGCTCGAGCCTGGAATATCAAATTGCATCAAGTTCTATCAAAAATTGGCTTTGCACGAACATCTGCGGAATCATGTGTTTACTTGAAAAAGTTTGGTAATGAAATCATAATACTTGCAGTCTATGTTGACGATCTAATTGTCTTTTACAAAGAAAAATGTTTGTTTGACGCTGTCAAAAATGACTTAGAAAAATTTTTCTCGCTAAAAGATTTAGGTGCATTATCATATTGTTTAGGCATAAATATTAACCGTGTTGACGATAAAATCATGGTCAGTCAGAAGACCTTTATTCAGGCAGTGTTGGAGCGGTTTAATATGAGAGATTGTAAGGAGATGTCTACACCTTTGGAGAATAACAAGTTGGAGAAAGGTAATCCATCATCTCTTGGTGAATATCCTTACCAAAACTTGATAGGATGTCTCATGTACCTAGCTGTGAATACGAGACCCGATATAGCTTATGCCACAAGCTATTTAAGTCAGTTTAATAACTGTTACGATAAGAGGCATTGGTTGGCCGCTAAAAGAGTGTTACAGTATTTGAAGGGTACTATGGATTACTGTATTACTTACAGGAAAGTCGGTAGACGTTTGTGTGGATTCACGGATGCTGACTGGGCGAACTGTGTACATGACCGTCGGTCGTACACTGGTTTCTACTTCACGCTAGCGGGCGGACCTATTAGCTGGGAGTGTAAGAAGCAGCCGACGGTAGCCTTATCGTCTACAGAAGCTGAGTATATGTCCTTAACCAGTTCTGCAAAGGAGGCTATTTTTCTCAGACGGTTAGTGTGTGACATTACTGGTTTTTCTGATAGGGTGTTGCTATACAACGACAGTCAAAGTGCACAGAAACTTGTGCTAAATCCAATCCACCACAATAGAACCAAACACATTGATACGAGATATCATTTTATTCGTGAAAAGGTTACTGAGGGTGTTATAAATATAAAGTTTATACCTACGGATAAAATGACAGCCGATGTTTTAACCAAGCCCTTAAGGCGCATAGCTCATCTTAGGTGCGTTGTTAATATGGGTTTAGTGATAAACAAGTAGAATAATCTTCTATTTATTTATTTTTCGTCGGTTTATATTTTGTATTTGTGTTTAGTCTGGTAGTAATGTTTTATTATTTTCTATTGTGTTTAGCATTACTACTTTATCTTTTTATTTCCATTAAGGGCGGATGTTGTAAAATCTATTTGGAAGATACTTTTTGTTAGGTTTTATGTCATTTGTAATGTCGATAAAAAGATATTCGAAATTTTATATGCTTGTAACTTGACGTTTGAATAGCAACCATCGTACAATGTTTTCTGAGTTTTTCTTTTCCTTTCTTATTTCCCTATTTCCACGAACGTGATTCTTCATATCTATTATCATACCTATTACAATCACAACACCCATGAATACGGAGTTATTTGGATAACCAAGGTTACTCCTTAGAACAAATCTCACCTGCACAGCAGGTGCTGTGCAGGTGTAGAAACACAAATAAATAAGCACTTATCAAGATAAATCGTTAGCCATTCAAAACTTCGAAACAAGAAAATAACGTAGACATCTTACAGATCGTTAAAAAATAAACAAAACTGATGAGGGTTTTGTGTATATATAAGAAAATATATATAAAGCATTAGAGCAGTGTAGTTTCTATAAAATTTAGCTTTTTATTATTACAAAGTCAATGTTCCATTAATTTCTGCATAGGAAGCGTCTACATCATTGCCAACGTCTTGGGTTTTGTTAACTTACTTATAGTAGATCTCAATAAAATTGTAAATTTCTTCTGTAGTGGACTCAGAATTGTAACTATGTATTTATGCTCTGAATATTTCATATATAAATTGTTAGGTACAGCTGTTTGTCTAATACAGATGTAAGAGAAATTCGATCCATAGCTTTTAATATCACCAATATATACGAACTAATATCAATACAACACGTGAAAGATTTAGCAGCCAAACGTGGGTGTGAAAACACATCTTCAACGTCACAGACTATTGCTTAGACTATAAGACGAATTTCTCCAAAATAATCCAGTGATAGAGCACCCGCAGTCGCCGTCGGGTGGCGGGAATTTGGCAGTCTATCCACAAACTTTGTTTATTTTAAGGAAAACGGAAAAGTGTTTTACGACAGAATCTTTGAAGGCCGAGAGATTTTAATGCGGACAAGATAGTAGAAAAACATAATTCTTTAAAAGATTTGATAAACAAAATAGCTGGATAGATAGATAAACTAGTGGTTACAGTGAATAGTGAAAAGTTTCTGAAGATTTGTAATGAAAGTCCAGTTAAACGAAAGTTATGATTCGAAGTTACGATTTGTATTAGTAGCGGTGTTCGCTTTATGGATGGACGTGAAGAGATTCGATTTTAAGGAGAGGGATTTGAATATCAGAATTCAGGTATTGGATTAGTTGTTATTGTTATGCCTCTTTTTAACCGACTTCAAAAAAGGAGGAAGTCATAGTTCGTCTGTAGTTTTTTTTTATGTAGGTATGTTCATCGATATTTTCATCAAATAACGAACGATTTTGAAAATTTTGTTTGAAAGGATATACTCCTGAGGTGGTCTCATTATGGTCACGTTTTGATGAGTGGTTCTGGAGTTAGCTTCAACAATACGTACATATATTTTTCTACTTAATTTATACTAACAGCGCCCCGCGGTTTCACCCGCATAAGTGTCGATCCCGTGAGAATATCGGGATAAAAACTATTCTATGTCCTTTCCCGGGACTCAAACTATCTCTATACCAAATTTCATCTAAATCTGTTCAGCGGTTTAAGCGTGAAGAGGTAACAGACAGACACACTTTTGCATTTATAATATTAGTATGGATTGATGATGTTATTATAACGTCCTGTCACTGATAATACATAGTAAGTAGTGATGTACGATTGTTTGGGGTAGGTACCACAAATATATGTTTTGTTTTTCCATTTTAATTAAGTCGTATAGTGCATGCATACCCCATACATCCACACTCATATTATGTAGCGTTAATGAGTTTATCTCTTAGCGTTACCAGCTGAACAGATTTTGATGGAACAGATAAATCTATAGGGTAGTTTTCATCACGGAAAATTAAATCATAATGCCTGACATTGACTGACGATAAAGCCAATGCCAAAAATTTTAACTCTTCATTCAAGCCGACAAGAAGAGCATGTCAAAATAATAATAAAGACGTATAATTTTGGCGTAACGAACTGTAATCGCCAATGACAGGCCTCAGTTCCGCTCGTTACACGCGACATTGTCTGCATGCCTGTCCCGACGCAACTACGAAACGGTCACTGCCAATGCTGAAGTTGAAAATAGACCTGTCTTGTCAACAGACAGTGATGCTTAGTGTCGATACGGAACCTAGCATATTTATACAAGACTAGCTTTTCTGCCAACGACTTCGTCCGCGTGAAATTTTGGCCCACCACCCATCGTGTCGCATCGCATCGGCTGCCCGCGCTATTACTTCCTTTTTGCTTAGCGTTCTTTCTGACTCTTCGTTTTACTCGTCTCCTAAGGGTCGTAGCGTGATGTTAAATAACTTATAACCTTCGTTGAGAATGAGGCTATCAAATGCAAAAAGATTTTTTCAAATCCGATCGGTAGTTCTGGAGATTGGCCCCTCCATACAGACTGAAGTATGTATTATATACAGGGTCCCATTAAAATAGACAATTTTTAACACAGCGCTCCAGTTCGTCTAACAAAAGACATCAAAGCAAAAAAAAAAAACTCTGATTAAAGTGATTTTATTTTGACCTAAAATAATAAATTCCCGGCACATTAGTGTATTTTCGTTAGCGGATTATTTTTCTTGTAAATATCTATGCGTTTTTCTTATACAATATTTTTTTACCATCGTCCTTGTTTTGGTGGTCTAATTGATTTCTAAAAGTTCCATCTATTTTAATGGGACCTTATATATAATTATTTGACTGCACCGTTGGTCCCGTGGTTGCAAGCGCGACTGCTGATTGCGGGATCCTGAGTTCGATTTCCGGGTTAGACAGTGTTATTGCGTTTTCCATTAGGAATTTTATTAGTACCTGACAGTCTGGAGTTTGAAAGTTGGGTGCCTCGGAATGTACGTAAGGCCGTTTGGTTCTGCGCCTGATTCTCCACGGTCGTGTCGGATTGCCGTTTCATCGGACTATGTGAGTAAAGGAACAGAGATTGAACCTGTGTATACACACACACTTGTCCACTATAATGTCTCCTGCGTACCTGGAGAATCTCCGTTGAGATTTGCCACCGTGACCGAAATCGGTCGGGAAACTATTATTTATAATACTTTACTAGGTACCTATATTAGGTATAGATAGATAGAAGAAAGAATACTCTTTATTATGTACACCATAAACAGACTGTACTATATATACAGACGCCAGCACATCTAGCTACACGAAACTGTCAAATTTTCCCAATGAACCTTGAACCTAAATACTTTAGCGATAAGAAATTTGACAGATTGTAGTAGCTTGATGTGCTGGCGTCTGTACCTGGTCTTTATTATGTAGGTAATGATGTTGGTAAAGGTAGCTTCAGACAATGAGCGTAATCGTTTTATGATTGGTACAATTGTACACATACGTTTTTTTCCGTGAAATACTACGGTTAATTCCCCTTGTGTAATAAAAATGATTAGTATTTATTATTATTTCATTAGCGATGACAGTTCGTTACGCCAGAATTATACGTCTTTATTATTATTATGAAAGCCTTATGCTCATCAGTGTTGTATGAATCACTATGGAAGTTTGTTGACAGGACAGACACGACGCGGCGGCACTACGCCCCCGCCGTATGTTGACAGCAAAAAACATGATTGTGTACAACAGGCCTAAGTCAAAAACAACTTTGTGACTCTCAATATTTCTGTTTCGATGAAAGTTTGAAAGAGGCATTTTTTTTTCTAATTTGCTGGGAGGCAATTAAGGCTGCCTCCCAGCAAAAAAAAAATCAGCAGCAAAAATCTGTTCAGAACTTACACAAAGTAATGAGCCTGGGTTTGAACCTAGGACCTAAATATAACTGGACCACCACTGCTCTCTGTGCCGAATATTTAGTAAATAGGTACAGACGCCAGCACATCAAGCTACTACAATCTGTCATCTCTGAAACCATTACCAATTGATATATCACTTCGGGGGACTAAGTGATTTAACAGTTGGTAATGGCTCCAGAGATCTCTCGTGTGAGTGACAGCTCCTGATCAAATTATTTTTAGAGTGCCCCCAACACTGACGGTGACCTTAAAATGATACTAGAGTAGCTACTGATATATGGCTACATTTATGAGAAAATGTCTAAATAGGTTGTAGGTAAGTTGGGGTAATTATTTTATTACTTACGCTAGCTTTTTCCCGCGGTTTCGCCCGCGTGGAGGTCTCAAGTTGTCCCACATTGTTACATTCCACAATCGTACTACATTTAATAGAGCTTTTTAAAAGGAATAATTCCGTAATATATTGTTGTCATATAAATCTATTGGTTTAAACAAATAAATAAAACGAGTTGTTACGAATTACGACACACAGAGCCACGAGCTACAAAATTTAGAACTAAAATCTACAATCTGACGCTTCATTCCACGCTGTTTTACAAAACCGCTAATCATTGACTCGCTGCATTGATAAATGCAAAACGTTTATGCAATTCTGCGTGGTCAAGTTCAGTAATTATGGAAAACCGCTGAACGTTTTTCAGTTGTTTTACATAACGGAGTTGTTTTGTAAAACAACTAGCGGTTTGGTAAAACAGCGGATTCTACAATCTATCTGCGATATATAAGGTCCCATTAAAATATTCTACAATACATCTGCGATATATAAGGTCCCATTAAAATAGATGGACAAATTTTAATTTTCAGAAATCATTCCGACCACCAAAATAAGAAAAACGCATATATTTTTACTAGCTTCTGCCCGCGACTTCGTCCGCGTGAAATTTCTTGTTACTCTGACCCACCCCGTCGCATCGCATCGCCTGCCCGCGCTATTACTTCGTTTTTGCTTAGCGTTCTTTCTGACTTTTTTTCTTTTTGTTCGGCTCCTAAAGGTCATAGCGTGATGTTAAAGCAGTTATGTTAGCCTATAGCCTTCCTCAAGAATTGGGTTATCAAATGCAAAAAGAATTGTTCAAATCCGACTGGTAGTTCCAGAGATTAGCGCGTTCAACCAAACAAACAAACAAACTCTTCAGCTTTATAATATTAGTATAGATAAGAAAAATAATCATCTAACAAAAATACACTAATGTGCCGGCAATTTATTATTTTAGGTCAAAATAAAATCACTTTAATCAGTGTTTTTTTTTTTTTTGCTTGGTACTCTTTGTTTAGACGAACTGAGTGCTGTGTTAAAATTTGTCCATCTATTTTAATGGGAACCTGTATACACGACCAGGGTATACAGTATGTTAAATAACAGAGGGCGTTCCCTTAAACTCGTTAATCTATATCATTAATAGATTAAAATAAAAATATCAGCATAGAAAAATAAGCACAAAATAATCCGAATTAAAAAAAATAATTAATTGTCAATAAATTCGAAACCCCCTGTTTAAAATCAAAATAGTAGCGCGGTATAGTATTCGTAGTAGTAATGCCCTTGAACGCAAGCGCACGATGCCGGCCGAGGTGGACATTCGGGGGCAGGGGGCGGGGCTAGGCGCATCAATTAGATCGCCGCACACGCGGCCCGTCATTCATAAATGAATTCCGACATTGCTGTCCTTCAAGTACGCGTGTACAGAGTGTTTCTTTAACGTATCAATTTACCATTTTTAGTGAATATTTTAATATAAAAAAAAATAAAAACATTTTATTTTCGAATGGTAATATTTTTTTTAGCATGTATGGATGCTATACTATTGCAGGTTAACGGGAACGCCCTCTGTTAGTTAACATACTGTATATGACGTGCCTAGTCTGCGTACAAAAATGTAATAAAATATATCCAATAGGTAGTTTAGGTTCAGATAACTTTATTTGCTCAAACATGTGTATACGGACGCCAGCACATCAACCTACCCGAAACTGTCAAATTTTCGCAATCAACTTTGAACCTTATACTTTAGTGATAAATTTGAAAATCTATTAAAGAAATCTGACAGATTGTAGTAACTTGATGTGCTGGCGTCTGTACATACAATACAATACATGGTGTTGTTTAGTCACTGATTTATTAGGTATTTAGGTTGTTTTTTTTATAGCTATATTCATGTGATCGTTTCAAAATACTTCTATGTGCTAGTATTGCCAGGATTTTAATTTATTGTCGTATTGCTGTCTTCACATTGTAGAAAAAACTGGCCAAGTGCGAGTTGGACTCCCACACGAAGGGTTCCGTACCACAAGGCAAAAATGCCGATAAAAACACGTTTGTTGCATGGGAGCTCCCGTTAAATGATTATTTTATTCTGGTTTTAGTATTTGTTGATAGAGCGGCTATCTGTGAAAATATCAACTGTATAGCTATCATGGTTCATGAGATACAGCCTGGTGACAGACAGACGGACAGTGGAGTCTTACTAATAGGGTCCCGTTTTTTCCCTTTGCGTACGGAACCCTAAATAGCATATATCTTCATTTAAATACATATAACACTATCATGTCCTTCATTAAAAGTTTCCAACACCCTAAAGCAGGAAATAGCAGCGTTTATTTGGGCACGCCACTTCATAGAATAGGTTCCGCTTTGTATTACGAATTTGGCAGTGGATTCGGGATGGGATGGATTAAAATAGATTGACGTCATCCTCGACCTCACAGTGAGTCTACATGGCGTTCGGTAACCTTTGTCGACTGAAATCACTGAATAGCATGTGAAAAATTGGAAAACTTTTAACAATTTCGACACGAAGCTACCCTTGTGGTTTCTTTTGCTTATTTTTCGTCGTTCCTGGTACAGACGCCAGCACATCAAGCTACTACAATCTGTCAAATTTCTTTAATAGATTTTCGACTTTATCGCTAAAGCACAAGGTTCAAAGTTGATTGGGAGAATTTGAAAGCTTGATGTGCCTGTCTGTACATTCTTTTTATTACGCTGGCAACCTTCGTGTAGGCTATTTTAAACTAGCAACCTATTACATCGGACCTAAACATATTTGTCGAAATGTGGGTGTGCTCTGTCTAGCGTAACACTATTAATCTCAATCTGGATCATTTTGAAGAATATCTAATCCACTGCTCCATATGTTCGAAAAATGTGTCTGCTCACCAACGTAAATAACGCAATGAATATTGTTCAATTGTCAAAATGAAACCCATCGCTACTGTTAGTATGTAAGCAGTTACTCCGCAGATGTTATCTTATGAGCTATGTTCTAGTCACTTCGCGATATATCCTTCGTCCATCGTCAGACGATTATGAATTCCCATAGCGCTGCCAATTTTTTTCCTTTGAAGTTCATTAATACAAGATTTTCTATAGTATGGGTCAAAACCACTCGGAAAGTCAGAAAGCTCAGTTCAGAGCAGGGATTGAAAAGGTTCCTAAAATACCGGTATTTAGTGGTTCCGGTTGCTAGAACCCGAACCGGAACCGGAACCTAAATTAGAACCTTTATTTTACCGGTTCTTTAGCGGTACGAGTACGAGACCGAACGAGTTCATACGATGCCGCTCAGCGCAGGACAATAGCGGCAAGATAGGAGATTTTGTAAGAGGAGAGAGGGGTACATTGCATTTGTAGATCATTCGCATCTTGCATTCGTTGCATGAACAACGCGTGCGCCCTATATTTGTTTCATTGTATGATTTATATTATACATTCGTGTACTTGTCTGTTGTACAATGACCTCTTAAGAGGTTGTTGGTGTTTTTCCATTAACCCTGTATATTCAATAAATAAAGGAGATGATAATATCTAAGTGAATACAATACGATTAAACTTACCTTTGTCCATTTTATATTAATTTATTAACAGTAACTGTAGATTATATAAACAACTAATAATAATTACTGTCAATATTTGCTGACACTGTACAGTACAGACTTCTACTCACCAATAATTCGAAGGCTAACTGAAAGAAAAGATACGCCGTCAAACATTATCCCTTCTTTCTTAGAGAACCTTTAAATCGGATGATACGGAACCGGTATATTGGAACCTTTATTTGGAACCGGTACTATGGAACCAGAACCAAACCGGAACCTGAACCGGAACCGTACCGAAAAGAAGAACCTTTTTAAGAACCGAAATGAAGAACCGGAACCCAAATTCGTACCGGTTTTCAATCCCTGGTTCAGAGTTCTTCTTTGTTAGATGTTGTTGTTCGTTATAACTTTAGCGTAGCGAACAAGAGAAGTTTTGAACTTTAGGGTTGTTAAAAGTCACATTGTTCAGCTTAGGTATTTAAAGTTCGCACCTGCTAAAGGTTACCGAAACGGGGAATAACATTCAGTATCATTTATATCGTTCAATGCGATGATAACAACTTTGCCGTCACTTTTTACAGGGTGACTTGTGATTAAACGTATTCCTTTCAGGACAGAACAATTACCTCTTTACAACATCTACACACCCCTTAAAAAGGAAAGAAGCCTAACCAAAAATCCTTGGCATACGAGAAAATATGGGGGATACGGGAAAATTTCAGATACACACAAATCCAATATTTGTAAAAATGAATTGATTGAAATTTTCCCATCATTCGGTCAGTGGGTCGTCTTACATTCTTCATTAAATTTATATATGGTGGCCATTCTGTGTTAACGTATTTAGTAGTGAATACGTTAACAAACCTTTCGACTTCACCAAGTGTTCTAGAACATCACACGGTTGTTGCAAAAGATTCACACTTTTGAAAGAAAGAAGAAAGAAAAGATAGAAAATACGTTTACTTGCGGCAAACATGAGGCATAAAAAAACACAAACAAAAATAAAATAAAGTAACAATTTGGGAGAAAGTACGCGTCACATCTACGCAAAACGGCCATCGCTCAGCATAATGCTAAGACCCTATACGAGTCAGAGCCCCAGCGCTGGTTTTATTGTGTCATAGAGAATACGTTAGCTGATCTGACAATACATACCGAAATCAATATTCACAATCTGGTAAAACAAATCAAGCAATAAAATGCTTTAACTTTTAAAAGTAAAATGATAGTCGAATGGGTAGCCTATCAAGTACTTATTGATCGAGTAATTTTGCATACAGTGCACGTAATTGGCTTAGAAGAATCAATACTGTATACGCTTTGAATCAAAGCAAAGCATTTTATACAGCATTCTAGATTGAATGAAATTAACTTACAAGGTCTAGCAATGCAGTAATAATAAGGTATAGTACATACTAATTCCATGGGCCTTTCAGGAAAAAAACCCTTGTTCAGCACCACAGATTAAAAATATAATGATTTGACAGCCCGCAACGTCAGTGATATCCACACAAGATAATTTATCACGTTGGCCGCCCTTTTATTAAAATTGCGACCGTACTTTTTCATAAAACACAAATAATGCAAAAATAACTTGTTGTTTATGGCTTCTATGCCAGCGCTCAGTTTTCTGCTGAGTGCTGGCCTTATAGAAGTGGGGAAATTGAGCAATATAGATGGCAACCGGAGCTCCCAGTGGGTGCCCAACGCACTGCACTTCACCCAAGTGTCCATATGCTGTTAAGGTTAGCCAAAACTGCAACTCAATTATTCATACTTAATAGTGAGGCCACACGGGCGTTGCCGGTGCGTTGCGTCGTCGCACTGGTATGATTTCGATGCAATGAATGCAACATAGCTATTACGGTGTTGCAACTCAACGCCGCTTACTGCGACGTCGCAGCGTCTCTTCTCTTTGATAGTACTAACAACACTGCGCTATGATATGATAAGAAAATGTTTTGTTGTATATTTCTTTAAGTAGATCATTTAAGACACTCTTACAACGTCAATTTTTCGATCATTATTGGCACCGCCATTTCCTAGTTGACCCTGAGAAGAAATGCCAAAACAAACTCAATGGTCTCTCGTTGCGCTGCGATGCTGCTTCGGCGTTATACCACAAGAGGTATATTTCCTCACCACTTCAAAGCTCTGGTTGCTTATCCCGATTCCCGTTGCGCGTGCGTTGCATCGTCGCACACCATCGCGAGTTCGCGACGCACCGTGTGGCATGTCAGTGTAAAAACTGTGCCCTATTTTACGTTTATATTATTATCTTCTAACGCAGGACTGTGAGCTGGATCATAAAACAATAAAAATAAGCATCTCATTCTCAGTACGTATTTTTTCTGTTACTTATCTCTTTAAAATCATTTAGTACCTACATATTAAAAAGAGTCCTGACTTATTCACTGAACAACGCGGTTTTTTGATTTAGACACGGGACAAGGCCGGATTTTTCGCAATTCCCACAGGATAGGGACACATGGCGGACGAAGCCGCTGGCAAATTGCTAGTTATGTATAAGAAAACTGATATAAATACACAAATCCTGGACATAAAACATGGTAGTCCTTGAGTTAGTACCGCACGAACTTACGCCTTACGGACAGACTGCAGACAAAGTGTTGCTGCGTTTTCATAAATGTTTCATACATAAAATTACGTTTTCTAAAGCAAAAACTACAGCATTTCTTGTGGTAAGAGCGTCTTCGTCCATGTTCATTAGTCACTCGCGCTGGTTTCGAGTACTACGCACCTGTCCGTTTTGAAGGACAGTCGAAAGAATTACTGTGTTATAGATTTGTAGCTTTTCAAATACCACTAGGTAAGGTTTTTACGATGATAAATTAAGTACCTACTAGCTTTGTTATCACTTTTCATAGCTTAGATATCTAATAGATTGCCGGGTCAGCGGGATTGTCCGAAAGAGTTACCGCTGGCCCGGAACATAAAGGGCTAAGGAAGGAGTTCACATGTGGGTTTTAGTCAGTAAGAGTCTGACACTCCCTTCCGCTCCTCCCAGAGCGGGAGATTTGATGATTTCCCATCATCGCAAAAAAAATTTTTATCTAATAGATCATCATCATCAGTACGATAAGTTCAACAATAAGGCATCGTTCACACCAAACGTATTATCCGCCGCCGACTGTGAGTATAGTGTAGTGACAACGCCCTACGTAATAGCGTATAGTCGTTTCGGCGTGAACGAGAAGTTAAATATATATGGAAAAGCGATAAACTGCGTAAGGGTGATTACATAAAAAAAACCGGTTTCCGGTGCAGACGAGTCTGTGCAGGTCGGTACCGATCGGTGCGGGTGAAATAGTCCCACATTAACGTATGCGCTCACACATAAAGAAACAGGTAAATCATGTAATCGTTTCCTTCCGAAGATCAACCTGCAGAGACCTGTATCGGGAGTCAGGACCGAAAACCCGCTTCTTTATGTAAGCACCCTATCTCGCGCTCACAGTCAGAGGCCGTCAATACGTTTGGTCTGAAAAATGCCTTAGCCCCCGTTTGCACAGACGTAAAAGGATAGGATATTGAACTCTCGGTGTTGAGCCGAGCATTAAGACCCCAACACAACGCATCCCAGCGCGTCAGATAAACACACTGTTGGATTTCCAACTCTCTCGGCGCTAAACATTGCGATGAAAATCCCGTCTTCGGGACAAACACGGCCGTGCAAACCTGGTCTTCGTGATTGCCGATATCAAAAATCCTCATCAAACAACACCGAGAACTCAACACGGATCTTAATCACCATGCTAAGTGAACATATCAAAGGAAAACATGTTCGCAGTATGTCTTCAACACAAGAGAACGCTAATTCTCTCTTGATATAAATCTCTAGTCACCGTCCACTCCACCTAACTCACTATCTACTCACGCAGGCCCCTATCGACACCTCGAAGAAGCCCATCGTGTGGGTGCTGGGAGGCCCAGGGTCGGGCAAGGGCACTCAGTGTGAGAAGATCATCGCCAAGTACGGGTTCACACATCTGTCCACTGGAGACCTGCTAAGAGCCGAGGTGAAGAGCGGGTCTGAAAGGGCGAAGACTCTTACTACTATTATGGAACAAGGTAAGCTCAAACTACCCTAGAATTTCGTTTTTAACGGGTTTGGTTTAGCACCTACTAACTGCTGGGAGAATGTGGTAGTACTCGTCGTACCAACTTATTAGATTCTCATTTAATTACGAAATTATAGAAGAATTTGTGAATGTTGTTGGTTGACGTAAAAGTTAAAAAAATAATCGTTAGGTGAAAAGAATATAAGGTACTGGTCTTGGTTAGGGCGCATCAAAGTGGTTAAAGCCTCGCTTCTCATGCACGAGGTTGTGGTTTCAAATCCGGGCAAGTACCTACCAATGTGTTTCACTGAAATCGTCAACCCCTCTTGAGCAAGCCTGGTGTTATTTATTACAAAGTAAGTCTGGAGACGGTAAGGTCATATCAAATGCCCAAATACAGAACCGGTCGAAGTGGAGGTGCTTGGGGAAGGCCTATGTCCAGCAGTGGACGACTTTCGGCTGAAATGATGATGAAGTCTGGAGAAACGCAGGCAATCGAAACCGCTATAGAGGTATGAGGAACAGAGTGTAAACTTCACTCATACTCTATAGAAAAGGGAGGATCCTCCGACCAGACGGGTGTTGTGTCTGGCGGGCAACTGCCCGTTGATTCATGTCGGGCCGTTGTATCTATGCTAGTTGCGCGGTAAACTCTGCTTGCGCGATGCAGGATTTACGTGACGTCTGTATGACGCGTTGTTTGTATGTGGCGTTGTAGATACCGCTACACCGCTATAACTTTGCTGATTCCTCATCGAGCGTAAAAAAAAACAGTGGCACTCCGGGAGTGTCGACAGAAATGAAAACAAAACACAAACAGAATACTTTGCCATCATGCACACACTGACATCGGATATACATTTAAACCGAGTACATCCCGAGGACAGCCGAACACATCCGAAGCGGTGTCGGTTACGGTAACAGTGGCGCGAATTCAATAGTTTTTCTCCATCTCAAAAAATACCAACGTGCCTAAAGAAGTATTCACTTCAAAAATGTTTTGACGTGTATGTAAAAGTTTATTTTCATGAAATTAATTATTTATGATGTAATTTTATTTAATATCCAGGTGGCCTGGTCCCCAATGATATCGTCCTGGAGCTGCTGAAAGAAGCCATCGTGTCCAAGGCACCTGAATCCAATGGTTTCCTCATAGACGGCTACCCCCGCGAGAAGTCTCAGGGCATCGCCTTCGAACAGGCCATCGCTCCTGCATCTGTTAGTATCTGTAACTTGGTGACAGTTACTTTACCCTTACCGAAGTTTACAGTGCCATGAAAGTAGAGGTGTGCTATACTTGGTACGAGTATCGAAAAATACTTAGTGAAAATACCTGTACCAAGTACGTATGAAGTATATACTCAAATTCAGTAGGACTTGCGTGGGACACATCGTATGGTCCTTCCTTTTGTACCTAAGTATATCTTATCGGAGAAATATTAAATGGGTATTATAAGCAAAAATTCGTAAAATATTATCCATAACCTCAAATTCCTATTGATGAGAACTCCGAAATTAATGAATACCTAATGAAAGTATGAAAATTAACGTAATTTGTTTCTGAAATTTTTTCACTGATGAAAATTCTAGCCCAACATTTCACTTACTTACTCAAAATTAAACTGATCTTCAACTTTCCTCAATTTCCAGGCTATTCTCTACTTCGAAGCATCGGAAGACACACTAGCCAAGAGATTACTGGGACGCGCGGCGACCTCAAATCGTGCCGATGACAAAGAAGACACCATCAAGCTGCGTCTGAAGACCTTCTTTGACAACAACCAGCAGGTTATGGATCAGTACCTCCCGAAAATCAACAGGGTAAGTTGGAAGTTTGGCAATATACTGACGAAGGAGAATAGTTCTTTTCTTCACACAAAGTGGATGACCGTCCTTTTGTCGTCTTTTCATATTTCTTGCATTCATTTTCATGATAACTAAAAATGTGACTAAAAACAATGATGTATAAAACTATAGATACGTTGTCCGCACTCTAAAATGGCAACATGAAATGAAGCCAATTGGCCACATTGCGCTCAGTCACGCACCAACCTGTCGCGCGACGCTATGTTTGTTTTTAATTTATATCGTATGTGAAAACCTGTGCAAAACATAAAGAAAATATGCCGTCGTGTGTATAGCCTCTGATAGCTACGTCACTCATGCGCTCGACCAATGAGCATGTAATTTGACTATTACTTATCCTGTGACGTAACTGAAGATGTTTATTTATCTCCCTCTAGCAACAGACATCCCGCCGTACGGTGTCATATTTTCTTTCCCTTTCTTTACGCGTATAAGTAGTTATCTAGTATTTTCGCCGTTTTTAAGCGCCGAGATGTTGGTTCATAACGTGTCTATATATAATACGTCATTGACTAAAAAGTACTGATTGTGAAACATCAGAGGGGCGATTTTCGTAATTTTATGAACGCTCAGTCTGATCTCAGTCTCAATCTGTCAAAAATACCTCTAATATCCCTATACATTTTTGACAAGTTTTTCACATGAATTGTCGCTGAGATGAGATTGTGACTAGATTTTTAACGTTTTTAATTACGGGAATTGGCCTTCTGATCAACAAAACATATTTATTTAGGATCTCCAACAAAAGATGTACACATAAATAAAGGGCGACATCAGCTCATCATAAAACATATAATTTGAGAAGATCTACAACCTCCATGGAGCTTCCCTAGCTATTTTCCAAAGGACATTATATTTGGGACCGTGCTGGATAATGGAGACGAGAAGATTTACGAGTATGATTTTCATGTTTATTTTTGTTAATTGCAGATAGACGCCGAATCTTCTGTAGACGTCATCTTTGGCGAGGTAGAAAAGATCCTGGACCCGCTAGTGGCTGCCGCAGCCGCCAACTGAATACACAACTGAACATTTTATACGCTCTGTACATATGACTCTATTCTACATTAATTTTAAAGATCGTTGATTAAATATTGTTTTTATTTTAATTGTTTTTCATTATCGAAATCTAAATTCGCCATACTTGGTCCTACCCATGATGTCTGTCTGTCTCATATTTATCAAACACTAGCTGACCCGGCGCACTTCATACCGCTTCAAATTTTTTTTTTAGTTATTTTTTCCCATCCATACTAATATTATAAATGCAAAAGTGTGTCTGTCTGTCTGTCTGTTACCTCTTCACGCTTCTTAAACCGCAAAACTGATTTGGATGAAATTTGGTATAGTTTGAGTCCCGGGAAAGGACATGGGTTAGTTTTATCCCAATATTCCCATGGGGTCGAAACTTATGCGGGTGAAACCGCTAGGCGCTGCTAGTGTATTATACACATCAACCTTCCGGAACAAACTTGGTATAAAATATAATGGTGAAAACCGCTTCAAAATCCGTTGTTTCGTACTTATCACAATTAAAGTCGCTTTTCGTGCCTCTAGTCTGTGACCGCGTTGTTCTACTAAACTCCAATGACAACTCATACAACATGCAACAACCATTGAGTTATAATGTACTAGTATAACTCAATGGCAACAACAAAAACAATATTATACTTACTACTCAAAAATTCAAAGACGTACTACCAACCCGCACTGGGCCCACGAGGTGGACTTTCGGCCCGCTCCTTCTAACAAAGAGGAGGCAGTGGAACTTTATTGGCTGATTATGAAGAGAGATACAATATTGGTAGGCAGGTTTCCAAGAGTGCAACTGAAGAACGTCAGTATTGGTATTTAAGTATTCTCCCGCTACAGGTAATTTTGAGACCTACGTTGGAGCCTTAGCAATCGCACGACCGGCCGTCCGACCAGTTGCAGTTAAACTTTGTGTACTTCAGTATGAACGTGAGCATCTGGGTCGGTGTTGTTGTGTGCCAAGATCGTGGCGGCGTTGTGAGGGAGGTCCATTAGATTGCTTCATGCAAAGACTAGGGAAATCAGAGGGATCGACCAAGGAGATGTTAATGAACCTCTGACACCGAACAAATAAAAAAGTAAAATTTACGTTTGAGATGAAATTTGTCACTGTCAGGAAGGTAACTTCTTTTCTAAGTCTGTACAGTCAGGCAAAATTTTTCACACGGAATTGTGGTGTTCACAGAGTAGTTTTTGATAGACGTGGTGTTTCTTCATGTCTCTTCCAGGCTCATGTCTTGTCTCCAAAAGCTACGAATAAGTTATACTTATTCGTAGCCCAAGAGGCACAAAAACCACTATAATATGAAAATTTGATAATAAAGAAAACCGTCAATAATATCATAAAAATTAAAACCACAATGCAATAACAACATTCACTTTCTAAAAGCATTTTACAATCAAATGCCACCACCCAGCCTCTATCCGAGTCTACGAGCTTTCTTGGAGAGATTAACATACCCACTTAAAACTACAATCAAAAACTTCATTCATAAAAGAGATTATAAAAATGGAACAGAAACTTTGTCCAGGGTGCGAAGAGCCCGTAATAGATAAGATACCAGGGTGCCCTTTACAATGCAGAACTGTACAATGCAAGGCTTATCAGAAAAAGGTTGGTTGATGTGAAAGTAGCTCTCGTCATCCGACAGCCCGACTACACATGCTGCTAGGCTGTCTCTTTTTGCTACAAATCACTAAATGAGTTAACGTAGCGTTTTTAATTTCTTAGTAGCAACTTGGAGTTTGCAAGTTGGCGGTATGATACCTCCAAGTCTCGGAAAGCAAGCACATTAAGCTGTTGGTCCTGCGCCTGATCTCTCTCCAGTCGTGTCCAGAGTGCACCTGTGTTCTGTGCACGCATTTGTACACTATAATAAAATATTATCTCCTCGCCGAAGGCTAGTCTCCGCTGAGATTGGTCGCCATAGCCGAAATTCGGTCTAGAGGACTATTATGTAAAACTTCGTTCTGTTTCTAAATGTGTTTGTGAATTGTGGTGCAAGCACATAATTACAAGAATATTTATTTAATATGTTTATACATACCTAACTAGACCAAGACCCCGCTGGCATTCATGAATCTTTGACAGTCGCTACGGGTCATCAGAAGCCCGAAAGTCTGACAACCAGCCTTACCAAGGGGTATCGTATAACCCAGTAACTGGGTTGTGGAGGTCAGATAGGCAGTCGCTCCATGTAAAATACTGGTATTCAGCCGCATCCGGTTAGACTGGAAGCCGACCCCATAGTTGGGAAAAGGGTTAGGTAGATGATGATACGTAGGTACCTAACTAGCGGCTGGAAGGAGCTTGTTAAAGCAGATTAGATCAGAGATCACATCGTATAAATAGATAGAACTCGACGATACACGACCATCTCAATGAGAGCTTTAGCCTTCTTCAAGCTGGGTAGAACTTCGATAGGACAATATGGTCAGTTCCTTTGCTGGGTTATGGCAGGTCCCTTGTGACTCCTGACTCATTTAAATGAATATCACATAAGAATATTTTGCCACTTTCAAATGTAAGATAAAAACTTAAAATTTTTGACCGAAAACTTCAGACAAAATAATGAAGGCAAATTCATTGGGAAAATAACGACTTGGAACATTTTGAAACTCTTTATTAAACTCATATTATTTACAGCCAATATACGACTTCGAAATTATGCCCATTGTGTGGGTAATGGGTGGGCCGGGCTCTGGCAAGCTGACCGTGTGCCAGAACATGGTCGCGACGTATGGACTCACATACCTGTCCCCTGGAGAAATGATACGAGAGGAGATAGCGAACGGTTCCCACAGGGCCAGGTGCCTCAATTCTGTTACAGGCCGAGGTACGATTTCTATTTTTATGTTTCGGGGGCTCGTGGCTTACAGGCTCGTGGCTTTCTACTTGGCAGCCACAACGCAACTGTTCTGCAAGAAGTTGCAGTGACAGTATTCACACATGACCACTGCTTGCTCAAAAATGGTACAGTACCCGGCGATAAATATTGCACATCGACATTTGGAAAGAGACAATCGGCTAATTTCGGCTTCGTAGAGCGTTATCTCTGTCGCACGAAATACAAACAGTCCGGTATCTAGTATAATTAGGAGCTGTTAAAACAATTATGATTTGCTTCTTTTGATAATTATTTTTATTCTTTGTGTAAAATCGATAGGATCGAATAGGTCGATGTGCAATATTTATCGCCGGGTACTGTAGCTCTGCGGCAGAGCATGACACCTCATTTTGTCACTGCCTACGATGTGGAGTGGTTGTGTTACGTCTGAACAGGCCCTTACCTATCTACAACTTTTTACTTATAATATCATTGGGTAAACTATTTGTAATGCTATCAATCAACGTATAATCAGCCTATATTGTTCCCACTGCTGGGACACAGGCCTCCTCTCGGTGAAAGGGAGTGGACCGTAATCCACCACGCGGTCCCAGATGTCACATGTCTTCGAATTTTTGGTTCTAGGACATGCCGGTTTCCTCACGATGTTTTCCTTCACCGTTTTGTGAGCAGTGGTGATGAAATAATTTACACAAAGTAAAGCGTCTGTCTGGGTTCGACCCTACGACCTACAACTTGCAAGTCGCAGCCGTTACCACTGGGTCACCACTGCTCTTGCTGGTCAACGTATTACCCAGTAAATGGGTCGTGGTCGTGGAGGTCAGATAGGCAATCGCTCCATATAAAACACTGGTCTTCAGCTGCTTCCTATTAGATTGGAATCCGTCCCTAACAAAATTGGTAAAAGGCTGGGCAGATGATGATATTTTGTTGGTAGTAGAGTTTTACATGTAACTCATCTGGTGAAGTAGGTACTATTACCATGACTGACACCGGGCCTTCGTGCACTGTGTCTCGGTTCATAGTGAAATGGTTTTCGTGAAATTACAGGCCCAAGACACTTCCGCTTTGATTTCGAAATCACTGTGAGTAGATATAGTTCCTTGATAGTATTTATTTGATTGCGTACTATGTATAACCATGAGTCGAAAAACCAATGTTATCATAGCCAAAACGCAATGACAATCCATGCAGGCAGTTCAAAGGAACATTTCCAGAACTTCTATAGAATTTTTGGAACGAAGTTGCTTATTGCACGTAAACTCTGCACACTTGGCAAATGAGAGCTAGACCGAAAAAGTGCAAAAGCTAAAGGAACTTTGTGCCAACCAGGTGTCCTAATACATATATCTCTCGACTGTTTTCTTTATGCTCATTGATGTCTGAATTTTTGGGGGAGTGTTTAACTGCAGTTTTACTAAGAATGAAAATAGGTTTATTTGCGGTAAACATGACGCAAAGAAAGAACACAAACACAAAAAAACAAGTTAGGCGAAATATGCGTCACATCCACGTAAAACGGCCATCGCTCAGCATAATGATAAAACCCTAGATGCGAGACAGCCCTAGCGCTGATTTACAGCGACAGCTGGCGTTGACGTGTTAACGTCCACCGGTGGTTTAGACCACCGGTGGACTGATGTTGGTAATAGATTTATCATCTACTTGCTGCATCGATTTACCGAGATATTACCCATATCTCCCTTGAGTAAGAATTGAGGGGGGGGGGGACACCCTTTAAATTGCTTATTTATATCCTTTAATTTTTGCATCACAAATTTTGAAACGTATACTCAATGTTTTAGCAACTTCTACAGAATCTTGATAACATTCGTTTTCCGATTCATTCATAACTTATGGCGTCAATCCTTAGGAACATTATTTATTTTGCAGGTGGGCTCGTTCCCAACGACTTAGTGCTGGAGTTGCTAAAAGATGCGATCGAAAAGGCGGCTGCGAAGGGGACCCGAGGCTTCGTTGTGAACGGGTTCCCTCGCGAAAAGTCACAAGGTCCACTGTTTGAGCGAGCTGTGGGTCAATGTTCTGTAAGCGTCTGACTTCAGACCGTTTGTATTAATAATTCTAATGATTATAATTCTGGAAACACATATTTGTTACGGTCGCGAATCATATTTTAATCAACGTACAACTTAATACTGACCAGCAATAAAATTTGCAAAAAACGTAAGAAAATTTGAATTTCGCGGGCTACCTTAGCGCTTCCCCCTTAAGTAAGGATTAATTCAATGATATAACAACCGTTTTCACAGCTCATATTATAAATGGAAGCATCGGTGAAGACGTTGTTCAGTAGGATGAAACTACGGCCGAAGAATCCGGATCGTATAGATGAGACCCCAAACGCCTTGAAACTCCGAATAATTCAATGATATAACAACCGTTTCACAGCTCATATTATACCTGGAAGCATCGGTGAAGACGTTGTTCAATAGAATGAAACTACGGCCGAAGAATCCGGATCGTATAGATGAGACCCCAAACGCCTTGAAACTCCGCCTGGAAACCTTTATGAAGCACTACGAGGGCATTCTTGAACTCTACAAGTACAGGCTTGTGAAGGTTTGTTTTTTTTTTTTCGTTTTCTTACTAGGTGAAATAGAGGGTCAAATTGAATTAGCTAGCGAAACTCCGCAGACGTGATGGACACAGATATCGAAATATGATAGAACAAAAAATAAATATAGTTAGATAAAGAAAATAATAAAGTTAATAATAAGTTAGTTGTAGTGTGTGTTGTGTTAGTTGTTGTGTTGTAGTGTTGTTGTGTTGTAGTGTGTGTGTGTTGTAGTGTTGTTAGTTGTTGTGGTGTTGTAGTGTTTGTTGTTGTTGTTGTGTGTTGTAGTTAGTTGTGTGTTGTTGTTGTTGTTGTTGTTGTTGTTAGTTAGTTAGTTGTTAATATAGTTAGTGTAGTCAGTTAGTGTAGTCACTTGAAATATCAGTTTCAAAAATCAGTTTCGCTAGTTAAAGTAGCGGAGTTTCGCTAGTTAATTTAATTTGACCCTGTATAATATTTTGACATAAAAAAAGCAACGCGCTCTTTTCTTGAAGGTATAAAAATAGTGTAACTAAACTTGCTTCGGTGACAAAAATTGTAAAACTTTAATGTGAAAAATTATTATGGGACTGCAAACATCCACACCTATGCTTCAGATCGACGCGGAGAAACCAGCGGCAGCGGCCTTCGCAGAGGTTATGATCCCGATGGACGAACTTATGTCCAATGCCGCCCTTAAAGCCGCAAAGAAAACCGCCGTACCAATTGCAACGGTAAACGAACAACCTTCCATGCCAATGGGTGGCAGTCCAAAGTAACCCCCGGAAACCGAAACCAATAAATAAGTTTTTACCTCAAATAAAGTGATTTTCGAATATTATTTCTAACACCTTTAGTGGGGAAATCAGCGCCCTAATTGTTACATACTATCAATTATTTCAATCTAAATAAGTTTGAAGGATATTGGTGCCGATTCTGAAATTTAAGTTCAGTGCATCTTTTTCTTTATCATCATTTCAACCGAAAGACGTCCACTGCTGGACATAGGCCTCCTCAAGCCCCAGCCATTATAAATATGTATTAATTTAGTACTCTCAAATTAAGATACTCCATAGACAACTTTAGACGTGATTAAAAAATAGGCTATTAAAAATACATCAATTTACATCAGACACTGACCAATTTGACAGGCCTAAACTAATATTTATCTTCTGTCCTTTTCTTAATGAAATAGAAAGAAAAAGATGCACTTAACTTAAATTTACTTTAGTTTGTGAACAACAGAATCGCCGCCATTGTTAATCCATTGCTTCATAATATATTTAAAATATTCGTCTGCTAAAAAAAATAATAACGGAATGTAGTTGAACTGTCAAAATATGTGTAAAAAAATGGTAAAAAAAAATGGTAATGGTAATGGTAAAAATGGTAAAATGGTAATGGTGGTATGGTAAATGGTAAATGGTATGTATTTCTTCAAAATTAATATCTTGCACAGCTAGTAGGTACGTTTTATCTTGTTGGATAGCGTATTTAAATATTTAATTAGGTAATTTAATGTTAAAAAACCGCGTCAGTGGGTCTTCTTAGGGGCGGCGTTTTAGGAGTTGGAGCTACGCTTAGGGGCACTTTATCTACTCATGTGCTATGAGCAGCAAATAAAACCAAAAAATATATATTTTTTTAAGTATAAAATTTTTTGGGACAGTAAATTTTCCTGAATTTTTTAATTTTTATTTTATTTCAATTTCGAGATCTTGACCATAGAAATTATTTAGGTTCTAAAAAAACATGGCCCTACGACGCACCGTTATTATGGGCCTCCGAATTTTATTTTATTTCATATAAAACGCTCTATTTCCAAAATGGTGAAAATCTTTTCGGGAAAGAAATTGTTACTGCAATAAAAATAGGAAATTTCTGAAAAAAAAAACTATTTTGCGTTCTCGCGCCATTTGCTAAGGCTACGCTCCAACCAAAAAAACGCTGTAGTTAGTCATATTTCCGTGGCCGAAAATGTTTAATTTACTGACCTAATCTCTCTTATTATTTGCTTAAGTATTATTAAATCAATTTTTAATATCTCTTCGACAAACGCAAACCTGTCTGATATATCTTTTTTACCAAGTAAAATTTAAACACGCGGAAGAGAAGTTTTTGCGGTACCTATAGATACATGTTAACATACTCCCCTGTGACTACCCGATAAATGAAAAAAAAAACATTCGTTTCAAATTAATGCAATGTTAGCCTAAAATTCGGCGTAGATTCGGCTACTCATGTGCAATGCTCGTATTTTGAACGTTCGCATTCTAATCTCGGTCTTTCTGTTAAAAACACCTAATAGTTTACCTACATTCTTGGCAAGTTTATGACATAGATTAGCGGCGAGATGACATTGGGCCTAGAGATTTTGATCGATTCAAAACTAAAACCAGAGTGCAGCCGATCGAATAAATCGATCGTTAAGGCCGATCCCCGAATAAGGCACCTGGCACTGCCGGACGAGAAAGCGACTAGCTATCGACTATTGCCTCGCTCTAAAAACGTACAGACGCCAGCACATCAAGCTATCAGAAACTGTCAAATTTTCCCAATCAACTTTGAACCTTATGCTTTAGCGATAAAGTTGAAAATCTATTAAAGAAATTTGACAGATTGTAGTAGCTTCATGTGCTGGTGTCTGTACAACAGAGTTCTCGCTAGCAGTGGGAACAATCAGCGATCAATACGGGACCTACTACATCTACATCGCAACGACAAAATGTGGACAAGCAGTGGTTACGTGTGAATAGTCTCACTGAAACTTCTTGCAGTTACGTTGTGGCGACTACAAAATGAAATCAAATGATCGACGCAACTTTGTGTTTGCGATGTGGCCGGCTGTTTCTCGCTGGTGGTTTCGTTGTGGCTGCGATAGGAGCACTTGATGTGGTCGGTATTGTCCACACGGTCGATTTTGACGGCAAAATGTTCATGCACAAATTAGCGTATTCCACGCGTTGTTATTGTGGTGTGGTTGTGGTTTTGTGTAGTTGTGGTGTAGTTGTGGTTTGGTTGTGGTGTGGTTGTGGTTGCAGCGTGGTTGTGGTACGTGTGATCGGGCCCTTACTGTTGATCAACCATAGTCGTTGCAAGTGGGCTAAACGCTAACACAAGGCGGCCTTTGTGGGCTACTGCTGCTTCACCAAAATGAAGCAACTTACATATTTAATCATTAAATTTATTAACTTTTAACAAAACATTCGATCTTACTCTAAGTAGGAATTATTAAACCCTCTCGCGCACTGAACGACCACGACCAGACCAATGGTAGGTAGCATCGAATAACGTTTTACTAATATATACGTAAAACTTTGGTCGCTGCTAGGTCGCGGTCGCTGTCGCCCAGTACGCGAGAAGGCTGATTTAATATTCCAAACAACAAAATACTCGTAATATGCTTAACTTCTACGTAGGCTTAAACAAACATCTCTTATGACGAAGAAAACTGTTGAAATCATACAGGTATATGATCCAACAGAAGACTGATACTCAGTTTCTACAAGTCTAGGTATTCATTTTAATAATGTTGTTACTCTCATGTCGACTGGAAGTCAACCAATTGCAACACTTAAAGCCACCGGCACATGACCGTGTTGTGTCGTGCCGCGGGTTACACCCAATCAAACCAATCTGTTCAGGACCACGTCAAATCACGGCGAGTCTTTTAAAGGCTAACTTTGCGTCAGAAGGCGTTACGACACGACATAACATTAAAGTAAATCCGCCGTATGAAAGTGATTTAACAGCAGACTTAATGATCACATATTTTAAGAAATGGAGGTTTCTTTTGATGTGATTTTATGGGTAAATCACCCCGTACCCACTGTAAATTATGTCCGGTCATACTTTCTGAACAAAATAATCAAAAACTAAGCACTTTGTCTAGTCTACTGACAGTTTCCAATGAATAAATGAAAGACGATTTACTTAATCTTAAAGTTAGGTAAGAAAGGAGTTCGTGACATTAGCCACGGTTCTAAACTGGTAGCATTGCCTCCTCTTGCTCTTTCTCCCTCTGCCGCACCGCCACGGCCGTCTCGACCAGGAGATAGAGACACTTGAACTTGTCCTGTTCACCCTCCGCCCGGCGCGCGCGCGGCATCACCTGCAGTTATAGCCCCATGTCAATTTTGGACAGATATAATTCTGGACAAGCAAAATTTTGAACAGCTCAAGCCACTAATTTTGGCTAATATAATACAATTTAGCGAAGAAGTCCAGCAGCTTGTAGAAATAGAAATTAAGAGCTAAGCAACAAAAACACAGAAAGGGACTTTTCGAAAGCAATAACTGTCAGGTGATGCCGGTATTAAAACACCCCCCGCCCAAAACGTTATAGCCGTTTACTTGAATGAAAATCAAAATGTTTAGTATAAAAGTTTATTTACACAACAAACAGAAACTCGTCTCTAGGCTAAAAACAAAAAACACAAGGAACACCTGATTGTAAAGGAAACTAAGTAGGTATAGTGTTTTAACACCGACGTCGCCTACAGTTAGATATGTACAAAAACATGGTAAATTGGGGCTACAACATTCACGCAGCCCAAATTAAAATCTCCAAACATATTTTATTTTTAAACAAAGAGGCAAAGAAATTCAAAATGGAATTTTTGACAAATGAAACTTCTTTTCTTCAGCAAATTGCAAGAGTAAACAGAGCTATAAATATCAGCATACCTAATACGATTGTCACGTAGTGTCAGACGAGACACGTGATGTCTAGGTGTGGCACCACATGTCGGTGGTGGCTACTTCGAGTTCGACGGCGACGGGCGGCGGCGGCTGCGGGGGCGGGCTCACCTGCATGCGGCGCGCGCGCAGCGGGTGCGGCAGCTGCGGCAAGTGCGCCAGCTGCGGGTGGGCCAGCGCCTGCCAGCCGTCCTCACTGCTGGACACCGGCTCGGGGCCCTGGCCCACCATCCCCTCCGTAGTCGTCACGGTCACGACCGATGCCGTGCTGCTGGGGTGCGGAAACAAATATTCGGATTGAGGAACGAAAAACCTGGTTGCTCTCGAATTCGTTCATTCATGCTCATTCTTACCACTGAATATGTATTGCTGGAGGGAAGGCGCTAAGTAAAGATTGGACTGAAGACGCTATAAATTTTTAGGACGTAGGACAATGTTTAGAGAATTGATATAGTGTTGTACCAGCGTTCGACTATTGCCCGCGCTGCTCTCGAGCAGAACTGCTCAGTACTAGTCTCCTGCGCCTCGTTGATCTGTTCTACCATGTCTTTGGTCGCGGCCACTGATACGACTGATGCTCTGCTGTGGGAGGGAAAAGGAATCGTCGCAGTGACTTTCGACGTTATGTGACTATGTGTTATGTGGCTTAACTACTAACCACATATTACGGACACGTCATTGTTACTGAAGAGTGTCTTTTTTCTAATTTAGAAATAGGTATTGGACAATTAGGTATAAGCAGCTTGAGTGAGTAAGGCTAGAGTAAAGCACAGGTTAGTGCCTACGAAATTGCTCGTTATTTCCAACAATCCTTCATAGGCTTCCAAAGACGAATCCAATAATCAAGCGAATCCATAGGCAACCAACTATTGAAACGTATAAGACCGATACTACAAACTTACTCCCTAGCAGCCGGATGCAGATCGTGGTCCTCTGGTCCGTATCGGATGACGGACTGCCACACGGAAGGGTCGTATTTGACCTCCTCCTCGCTGATCGTGCTGGAGTAGCCCTCCTCGCCGTCTCCGAGCTCGTCGCCGTCGCTCCGGTAGACCAGCAATCCGTCGCCGTAGTCGTGGGCACGGCCGTCCGGACCGTTCTGTGGGTACTACTTTCGATTACCTATATGCTATTTTGATCTAATTAGGTAGAGTTCAAGCAAAAGATAATCTTGCGTTTTAGACGGATTGGCTGCAGAAAGAAGTAAACTAGACCTTTACATTAAATAAGAAAAACAATGTGATTTAAAAGATAAATAAATTAAATGAATATAAAGAAAAACAAGGTGCCAATATACAAAGAAAAAAGTTATACTAAGTGGAAATCTCGATACGCAGCAAAATAACCTCAAAATGGCGACGTTTCCCCCTCCACTGCACGCTATGCGTCACAGTCCTCACTTGACGTAATTAATTTTTTGATCCTTTAGCTAACCAATGGTGTAATAGCCCAGTCATTTTAGATTTTATCTGCGGAAAAATTCCTAGTGAGCTGAATTTTTGTATACACCTTTATTACGGCGTTGTAATGAAGATGTGAAAAATCGACATTAATATCGTGCCGGCTAAAAGAGTTATAAAGGTCAAAAGGTCACGAAAATCAGTTTTTTGCAAATATCTCGCGACCTATTGGTCGGAGGTCAATACAGTCGTTATAAAATTTGTTTGTCGTGAAATTATCTACAAAAAATGCCTCTTGCAATTTTCTGTAAAATTAACCGTTTTTGAAGTAGAGCGCTGAGAAAGCGACTAGAATGCACTTACATACAGTATTGTATACCGTATACCAAGGCGTAAACTCTATTGTTTTTTATTTATGTTTTTAAGTGTCTTAAAAACTTCTATCTGATATTTGGGCGTTTTGTGAAAAGTATACTTATATTATAGAGGTTTGGAACTTAGTAAAAATCTACTATATATTACACAAACGACCTCCGGCTTTAAAACGACGCGACGCCAAGAAGAACCGAGTACATCAAAATCTCCGCGGAAGAAAAGAAATAGAGCTTTTGATTTAAAAAAAATGTGTTTATTTTGTGGAGAAGAAGCGAGTGAAGAAGTTGAGAGAAAAAGAGAAAAAAATACAGACGCGTTATTAGAGAAGTGAGACAGTAGCAGGTATAAAGGGACGGGTCTCGGAACAATAAAATACAGAACATCTGCCAGCGGAGGTCGTTTGTATCTATAATATATATGTCGTAGGTTTTTCATAAAATTAGGTTTTTGATCAAAAACCTAGGCTATTGATCAAGAACCGGAAGAAGACAAAATTATTACTTTATGTTATCATAAACCTGAGAAAATCCAGTTTTTTTTATCAAAAACCTAGACTGTATTAGTTTTATGATAAAAACAATGTTGGTTGCTATTTCTTTAAATAAATAAAACAATTAAGAAACAATAAACAATGATTTATTTGTTATGAAATTACATACCTACATTTAAAAAATAATATGTGTGATGTGTGTGTGAAACGGCGAAAAACGAAACGGTTAAAAACGTGATTTTGTCTATTTTTGTGCTTTTGAACCAGAAGAAGACGCTCGACGTCAGGGGCACCCCGAGGTTCGGTTTGGTTAGGTTCCTTTAAACCCTGAAGACAGAAATAGGAGCCCCGCGCAGCGGGGCTCCGTCGACCTGACGTCGTTAGAAATAATACTGCGCGCTCGTTTTATCATAAAGCCAACCAAACTAGTTCAGGTTTTTTATCAAAAATCTGGATTGTTAGAGGTTTATGATGAAATTGAGTTTAAAATGTGTCATCTTCCGGTTTTTCATCAAAAACCTAGGTTTTTCATCAAAAACCTAATTTTATGAAAAACCTACGACATATATATGTAGTAGATTTTACTAAGTTCCAAACCTCTATAATATAAGTATACTTTTCATAAAACGTCCAAATATCAGATAGAAGTTTTTAAGATACTTAAAAACATAAATAAAAAACAATAGCGTTTACGCCTTGGTATAAGGTATACAATACTGTATGTAAGTGCATTCTAGTCGCTTTCTCAGCGCTCTACTTCAAAAACGGTTAATCTTACAGAAAATTGCAAGAGGCATTTTTTGTAGATAATTTCACGACAAACAATTTTATAATGACCTGTATTGACCTCCGACCAATAGGTCGCGAGATATTTGCAAAAAACTGATTTTCGTGACCTTTTGACCTTTATAACTCTTTTAGCCGGCACGATATTAATGTCGATTTTTCACGTCTTCATTACAACGTCGTAATAAAGGTGTGTACAAAAATTCAGCTCACTAGGAATTTTTCCGCAGATTGGGGTTTGAAATGCCTAAAATGACTGGACTATAATTAAATTTAGGATGGATATGATAGATATGAAGCTGCAACACCAAACTATATGCCCCAATTTTGTTATCATTGCTTTTTTACTTGCACCCCCACTATGGAAGCAATTTTATAGACGTATTACCGTCAAAACTTAAAAAAAAATAAAGACAATGTAGTGTGCGTCACAAGGTTGCACTAAATGGGATCAATCTTTTCCTAGTATGCGCGTCTAGCAGAGTATTATATGTATATAGTATATAACCTTGCGTTTAAAAATACTTCTTTACAAACCTCTACAACGATGCCATCCCAGGCCGCTACATTGACACCATCCCCTGCAGCCACTCCCAACCCCGAAGTGGAAGCTGCAGCCAGACCGATCATGGGCCCCACTCCTGCCATAGCCCCCGGCTGCTTCCGACCCCGCCGAGATATGGTGTAGTGCAGGGGGTCGTGACCCTCGCGCCTGATCATCTCCGGGAGGATACGGCGGCGGGCGTTTATAAACCAGTTGCAAACCTGGTAATGGAAACTCGTTTCTAAATGCTATGGTCCACCTTATAAATTAGTGTAGTGTTGGCCATTCATTTTTTTCGAAAGAAAATTTTATTTATCTTAGTCTTTCGACTTTTAATTTTGCAAAAGGAGGGGCGGAGGTCTTTAGCCCAGTCATTTTAGGCATTTTAAACCCCAATCTACGGAAAAATTCCTAGTGAGCTGAATTTTTGTACACACCTTTATTACGACGTTGTAATGAAGATGTGAAAAATCGACATTAATATCGTGCCGGCTAAAAGAGTTATAAAGGTCAAAAGGTCACGAAAATCAGTTTTTTGCAAATATCTCGCGACCTATTGCTCGGACGTCAATACAGGTCATTATAAAATTGTTTGTCGTGAAATTATCTACAAAAAATGCCTCTTGCAATTTTCTGTAAAATTAACCGTTTTTGAAGTAGAGCGCTGAGAAAGCGACTAGAATGCACTTACATACAGTATTGTATACCGTATACCAAGGCGTAAACTCTATTGTTTTTTATTTGTTTTTAAGTATCTTAAAAACTTCTATCTGATATTTGGGCGTTTTGCGAAAAGTATACTTATATTATAGAGGTTTGGAACTTAGTAAAATCTACTATATATTATACAAACGACCTACGGCTTTTAAACGACGCCAAGAAGAACCGAGTACATCAAAATCTCCGCGGAAGAAAAGAATAAGAGCTTTTGATTTAAAAAAATTATGTTTATTTCGTGGAGAAGAAGCGAGTGAAGAAGTTGAGAGATAAAGAGAAAAAAAATACAGACGCGTTATTAGAGAAGTGAGACAGTAGCAGGTATAAAGGGACGGGTCTCGGAACAATAAAATACAGAACATCTGCCAGCGGAGGTCGTTTGTATAATATATATATGTAGTAGATTTTACTAAGTTCCAAACCTCTATAATATAAGTATACTTTTCACAAAACTTCCAAATATCAGATAGAAGTTTTTAAGATACTTAAAAACATAAATAAAAAACAATAGAGTTTACGCCTTGATATACGGTATACAATACTGTATGTAAGTGCATTCTAGTCGCTTTCTCAGCGCTCTACTTCAAAAACGGTTAATCTTACAGAAAATTGCAAGAGGCATTTTTTGTAGATAATTTCACAACAAACAATTTTATAATGACCTGTATTGACCTCCAAGCAATAGGTCGCGAGATATTTGCAAAAAACTGATTTTCGTGACCTTTTGACCTTTATAACTCTTTTAGCCGGCACGATATTAATGTCGATTTTTCACATCTTCATTACAACGTCGTAATAAAGGTGTGTACAAAAATTCAGCTCACTAGGAATTTTTCCGCAGATAAATCTAAAATGACTGGGCTACTTTACCAGTAGAAAATATTAAAAAATACGTTTGTTCTCCCTTTTACCTGCAACACAGTAAGGTTAGCTTCCTGGCTCAGAGCCAGTTTCTCAGCATCGCTGGGGTATGCGTTGTAGCGATGGTCATACAGCCATCTCTTCAAGATCTTCACGGAGTGTTTGGGTAGGTTCCCGCGACGCTTGCGTACCGAACCAACTATCACCGCCTGGGTGAAGGGTGAAACAGAAGAATAGAGTATTTGACGACTAGTCTGACGATACAAAAGTAGGCATAGCTAGTGTGTTGAAGACCCGCCGTATCAGAATGTCACTGGGGTGTAAAAAGGTCCATCACAAAGCCCAATATAAATATATCTAATTTTTTTTTATTAGTCTACCCTGTCCCACTGCAAAGGCCTCCCCCACTGCTACTCTCTTATTTCTAGTCTAGAGCCACCTTGCTCCAACCATTGCAGTAATTTTGAATATCTCCTATCTGTTCTGTTAATAACATGTCGGTTCCCAGGTAAGGTCCCATAGTGGTAAGTTCTAGGTTCATAAGTTTTCTTGGCTAGGTAATGGGTATTTATACACTCATTATTTTAAAATTTATTATTTATTTGTATCGAACACAAGTGATTCATATTGTTGTTAGTAATACTTACAAACTATGTTAGCAAAATTCTCAATAAACTAATATAATATTAACCATTTTCATCAAAATAAAATAATAATCAATTCAAAAACATACAGCTAATAACTAATTCCGCCTCCCGGTGCACCAGACCTGCAGCTGTGTATACGGGTCCAGTACCCCAGGAACGGACAGTCAGGTTTATCCACTATTACCTTTAGGAGCTCGATCTAAGCACAGGTATTTTTAACAAAAGTGTACGTGTTTCTTAATTTACTGTTAAACACATATTTTCCCCTTCTTTATGCTTGTAAAATGTAGGCAGGTACATATTATTATTTAAGACTAAAGATAGATAGATAGATTTTGAGATTGTTTTTTATTTTTTTTTAGAGATTTTTTTTAGATAGATTTTAGATTTATTTTTAACTTGTGCGTTGGGTTGAAGATATCGTCAAAGTCGCGAGTAATTACACCTGGATGAGGGACGCACGGAACCGGGAAGTATGGCAGAAGAAAGGGGAGGTCTTTAGGTACTCAGCAGTGGGTGATTCCGGGCTGAAATGATGATGGTGGTAATGATTGAAGAAAGTAAGTAATCAAAGTTTAAACAATCTTTGTTTTGGTAAATAGTATCCTTAACCCTAACGTTACCAATTACGACGACGTGCGACTTAGAAGTTGTAGATCGTAGGTTCGAACCCAGACAGACTTTGTGTAAATTATTTCATCACCACTGCTCTCAAAACGGTAAAGGAAAACATCGTGAGGAAACCGGCATGTCCTAGAACCAAAAATTCGAAGACATGTGAAATCTACCAACCCGCACTGGGCCCGCGTGGTGGATTACGGCCCACTCTCTCTCACCGAGAGGAGGCCTGTTTCCCAGCAGTGGGAACATTATTGGCTGATTATTCTACTATGCTAATGTTACCTGTGGTGGGGGCGGAGGGTGTCGTTGATGCGTCATGGCGAGATGACGGGCGTCCGTGTTCCAGTCAGTACTGTCCATTCTCTGTTGAAAAACAAAAGTTTCAAATCCAAAATTGAAGTGAGTGTGCAAAGTAAAAGTGCGCAATGCTGCATACCCTACCCTATTTCAAGATAAACAAATATCAATTTTGTTTCAATGACAATTAAGTTGATTTCAGTGTGACTAGGACAATTGACAAAGTTATAAAAATGTGTGAAGTTGTAGCGTAAACTGAACTTTATTTCTTCGTTTTTTTTATTTGTTTATATTTTTGGCAAAAAAATCGCGAATGCAGATTAGGTATGCGTTGCCTCCCTGACTTCAAACTCGCACAATGAAGATCGTCGATACAAAACTATACAGGGTTGCAGGGATATGGATGCACATCCTGTTACCATAAATCCAGGACATGATTACAGATCCCCTAGCATAGAAATTATTCGTCGGTATATATCTCGTTGGTGTATATGTAACTAAGTACTTTTTTTTAATACTGATGGAATATAGTCAATGCATTTATTTCAAATAGGCACATAAAAGGCACTTTTGAACGTCAAAAATTACAACAAAATAGAATTGATTCTGGTCGCCCATTCCAAAAGGTAGTTTTCGTATGGTGAAAGAATGGGCAAGAAACTCCACCGTTGCTCTTTTAAAATGTTTTACAATATTTTGCATACATTAATTATGTAATAATAATATGTGAAGACGATATATATATCATCGCAGGGGTGTCTAGAATCACGTGAATGATCTGAATCCATGGTAAAAAAAGGTTGCGCGTCGATTTATAGGTACATAATCATGATGATGATGATTCTCAAAGTGTATACATTACAGATCATCTGTCGATGTTCTTTATCTATAATATTATAAAGAGGTATTGTTTGTAAGTTAGTATGTAGGGGGGGTAATCTTTGGAACTACCAGTCGGATTTGAAAAAATATTTTTGTATTTGATAGCCCAATTCTTGAGGAAGGCTGTAGGCTATTTAACATCACGCTATGACACTAAGGTGCCGAGCAAAAAGAAAAAAGTCAGAAAGAAAACTAAGCAAAAACGAAGTAATAGCGCGGGTAGGCGATGAGATGCGACGGGGTGGGTCGGGGAAACAAGAAATTTCACGCGGACGAAGTCGTGGGCAGAAGCTAGTTCTTTATATACTGTTTCTCCGGACAAGAATAAGATAAAAAGGTTGATTTGGTAAACAATTTTATTTAGACGATGAGAGTAAAAAACAGAATCCACAAATGAAAAACGAAAACTACATTGCAGGACGCTACGCTTAGTGCTACGCAGGCGCTACGCCACGCATCGTTGCTACGCTGCCAGACCACTCGCAATAACCCTCTTCACGCGACTCAAATGTAAAAATCCTCTTAGCACTCATACCCACGGTAGACTACTTAGGGTGGCGATATTTTTTCGCGCACCAGATTTTCAACGCATCTCTTAGCGCCAAGAGTTGACAATCCAATCTTTTTTGGCCGCACTGGGATGCTCAGCTCGACACTAAGTGTTGAAAATAAGCCCTCGTACCCACACGAGAGCTTATTAAATAATTATGCAATTGACTACTTTTATGATATATCAATGGCACTCCAATGGAACCCCTAACATTTTATTTTTCAGTTAGATCTAAACAAGGTAACAAGGTGCAATTGAAATAACTGAAAACTTCATAATGGTAAGGGAGGTACTGCTCGGATTTTGCGACTAATTTTATATGAATAAATTTAATTTCTAGTATTTGTTTATCACTCAATAATCATCAATGCGAGAGTCAGTCGCCGCACCCAAGGGCGACTCCAAAGTGAATGAGTTTTGGTTTAAATATTGATACCCATCAAGTATCCAGAGTTTCTCTAGCTAATTTCATTTGACCCTGTGTATGTCAGCCGCGTGAATGAACTAAGCTGCTAATAGGGCAAAGTGTTCAAAGGAACCATGATCTCAATTTTGAAGGAAAATAAAACTGCATTTTTGTTTTTTTTAAAAAGCTTCTGTCTTACCCATAGATGTATGTAAGTGTGTTTACCTGAGGCGGTGGAGGGTGGCGGGGGTGCGTCATGGCGGGATGGCGACCCTCAACATCCCAGTCGGTGCCGCTCTCGTTATCCTCCGTCGATGACGTCGACGGGAAACGGTCTCGCGCTGAACATCATACAATTGTTAAGGTGCTACTAGTCGATATTTTTTCCATACAAATTTCGGGAGAGTATTACTTCACTGTTTGAGATTGTGCATCCAAAGTTAAACATAATATCGTTTTGACTTATTATTAATTTTGCATGTACGGAAACAGAATAGTAAAATAAAAAGCCATTAAAACGTTATGAGCCAACAAAGATTCGTTTTTCTTGCTATGGGTGTAAAATGTAAATAAGTAATAAAAGAACTGTAAAATCTTCAAAACCAAGTCCGTACCTACCGACAAATCTCAGTTATCGAAGAATTCAATAAACTTTATTTATAATTTATTTATGCAGGGGTTTTTTCTTAAAACTCGATTTTCTAAAGCGCTATTCAAATTTTTTCAGTTCGGAACGGTGTTTCTGTGCGTGAGAACTAGACGTTGTGCGTGTAGACTAGCGTCTAACTGCTCATCACTGATACTAGCTCTGTCGGACACGAAGTTAGGTGAGACAGCGTGCTTTTTGGCCATGACCACCAGTGAGTTCGAGCTCGCTACTAGTTTAGTCTTAAGGCGAAAAATTCGTGATTTCAAACTATTTTTGTCCTAATTTTATGTTAGTGTGAAAACATATAACACAATACAGTTATCTAATCTAACACAAAGTTGTACTTTAAATTCTCTTAGGACTTTTGTTAGAACTTTGCTTTTACAACTAGACTAAATTATTTTTTAAATCATCTGGAGCCTTTCCCATAGATTTGCGAAACAAACAGCTTTTACAGAACCAAGATAAGGAACTACCGAACATGTTAGATGTACTTTCGGTAGGGAAGTTATACCGAGGTTATACCTAACACCAAAGCACCACATTGTAACAGACAGGGCTCGTACATAATTATATAGTATGTAAAACAGTGAGTTTTCAATACTTACGCAGTTTGATCTTCATAACTTTAATCACGGACCTAGGCAGCGTGGCGACTTTACCAAATAATCAACAAAGTTTAATTCCCGCCACCAAACTTCACGCTTTTGACATGAGCTGCCAATTAATTATGATATTTGCAATTGACATCACAAAAGTAACTTGTGAAAATTGATAATGAAATAAACAAAATGGGTACAAGTGATGATTAGCCAAAGACCGCTCTGTAGGGAATGAATTCGTTTTATTTATGTTTTGTTTTGAAAATCGATGCGCTTTTGTGACAATTGACAACGACGTGCACTGTCGCTTGTCATTTGAAAATTTTGCAAAAAAGAATTTATTAGCGGCCAGCAGTCCCCACGATGTGCGAATGCAAACTCTTTTGTTCATTAAAAATCATAAATCATACTTTGTGGTAAAAACTTGTGGTAATAAAGTTACTTTTTAACCGACTTCAAAAAAAAGGAGGAGGTTATCAATTCGGTTGTTTTTTTTTTAACGTGTCAGAACTGCGTTATTTGTAAACAGATTTGGAAAATTCTTCTTTTGTTTGAAAGGGTATATTTAGAGTGATATTTGAGCTAGCTTCAATAATACGTAATTTTTCCACTTGGCTTATGTTGATGATGTTACATAATACATATATTATATAATAACTTCCTGTCACTGTTATTTACTTATCAAGTCGAATTTGTGGGGTAGGGACATAAGTGTATAGTCTATGGTAGGGACCAGAACAAAAAGTGAAAAATAAAACACTGGCACTCCGGTAGTGCCGACAGAAGTGAAAACTTGAACAATTACGAGTGTATTTTGTGAATCGTCTTATAAACAAAACACGCGTGTTAAGGTGTGTTCCTTATTTTATAGGGTTTTTTGCAAATCAGGTATGATGACCAAAGTGACTGGTTTATTCTTCTCGTGAAAGGAATTTATTCAGATTTACAAATAAGCACACAGGATAGACTTCAGTTCGTGGTGTTGGTCTCGCATGGAGCTCGTCGTCAGTTATATATCCGTGGTTCAGCGCCATCTCGTCGTTGTTGGATGAACTACGTAGTTAGTACGCGAGGCCCTCGTAGTTCTTCCCGATGTGCATAGATGGCGCTGTCCTCAACAACGCGCGTCTTACGTTTTACGTCTTACGTCTTACGAATTTTCGATCAGGGTCACGTGACCTGATGCGAATTTAGAAGTTTTTACCCATTCCAAAAAAAGTACACAGCGCCGCTAAAGAAGTTTTCACTTCAAAAAAACTTCATTACAAAAAATAAACAATCGATTTTTGGAAGTTGGTGGCAAGAAATGAAAATACAAAACCAAAAGACACCGACTTCCGAAATAAAAGTTATTTTTCACTTTTTGTAGTGTTCTTTTTGGAAGTCGATTTTTTTGTTTACTTATACCTAAAGGACAATCCAAATAATATTATACCTAAATGTAAAAGTTGGTATGTTTGTTACTCAATGACGCAAAAACGGATTTCGATTAAATTTGGCGCACAGAAAGTTTATCACCTGGTTTAACCCGGGTCATTTATTCATTTTATTTTATTTTTTTATTATTCTCTCCATGGTCTGGCAGTTTGAGTAATTTATGTGGCCTACCCAAATGTCCTTTCTTTGGTATTGTTCGTCGAATCGTTAAGCTCCTTAAGTTTTGAGTTGAGCTGCACGATTTCTGACAAATGCGTACACTGACTGGACAGTTCCTCTCAATCTGTGTGGTTTTTTCCTCAAAAGGCCATCTCAGAGATCGATCTACATGGTCTTCATATAACCTGACCAAGATTATGTCTAGACTTTAAAAGAGACTGTGACCTCTGAGTTTGTTTCGGCCTTTCTTCTCAGAGTAGTCAGATAGGAAACGCCGACCTCATCTAGTTTAAAAAAATATATGATTGACGTGTAAAAGTGTTTGTGCAAACCTATTTACAAAAATAAAATAAAATCATTTATCATTTAACATCTACGATACTTTTTAACGCGGTAGTACATCATAATCATAATCATAATCATAATCATTTTTTATTTGTCTAACATAGGTAGTAAATACAGTTCTTAAATTAAAATACGTCGCCGTGGCATAAATTGCGACCACAACGCGGGCGAAGCCGCGAGCAAAAGCTAGCAAGTAGGTACCTATTATAAACGTGCATCCCTCAGATTATAATTATATAATATCATTGCGTGCATCTGGTTGAAATTTGACACACAGGTAGTTTATAACCTAGATGAACAGGGACTTTTATCTCGATATTCCCACGGAATCCCCCAAGAACCAAGTTCCTTACGCGATAAACCCCATTATACTACACGATATTTAGTCCCGATATTTAAGTGGTGTTTTTTGTTTAATAGGGACCCCCTTCCTCCCGTTCTTTTAAACCTCTATTACACTACACGATATTTAGGTGATGTGTTTTTTTAATAGGGACTCTTCCTCTCTTTATCTTATTACACCATGCCGATGGAAAGGGTCCCTGAATATCCCGTAGTGTAATGAGGCTTTTACTACACCATCCCGATTTAGGGGAAGGGTCCCTGAATATCGCGCGTAGTGTAATAAGACCTATACTAACACGGACATACACATACCTAAATGATAGAAAGAGACAGAGAGAAAGTCGCATAAGGATTTTGCCTTACGAGACTATGTCTACCAGTCAGTCTCTATCTTAGCCAAATAGTCTCTTTCCATGCAAGACAAAACAAAGAAGTTGCAAGGCGCACCTAAAATGCCTGGAAGAGCTATTGGGCCATGAAAGTTCTAATGAAGGGCGATCTCACTTTATCCCTCAAGAGAAGACTTGTCAAGAGGTGTATTCTTCCCATGCTCACTTGAAGGTTCTCAAACATGGTCTTTGACAATTCAGCAGAGGTTCATGTTCGAGGACTTTGTCAGAGAGCTATGGAACGGACGGAGTATTCAGGGTATTAAACTTGTGGACCAGATTAAGAATACAACAATCCGTTTCATCAAAAATGTGTTTGTTTTTACTATGAAAAATTTACTTTTAATTAATAACTTTAAAAACAAACGGAAATTTTCAAAATTAAAAAAATATTGAATCTTCGAATCTGTCTGCGCCGGAATACATAAGAATTGTAACAACATTGATTACCCCAGAACTTAAAATTTATACACCACATCACTATACTGCATTTGGAATAAGATTAGACATTAAAATAAACCTTTTTTACAGTCCGTTGAACCGATTTTGACTTCTATACCGTAGGCATAAGGATGGTGGAAAAGCAAAAAAGTGGTCACAATACCAACTGTTTATTGCGGCTGCCATATGTCATGCCACCAACGCAATAGAATTCAAAATCGGTTGAACGGACGGTAAAAAAGCTTTATTTAAATGTCTAATGTTATTTCAAATGGAGTATAGGTAATTAAAAAAAAATACTTTCCAGCGGCCATTGTTGTTTACATTTTTGGCAAATTGAAAATTGTTTGGGATTAGCTTACTTTTCTATGGTGCAGAAAATAAGTATTTAACGTCGCATAATAGATATTAGATAAGTAGGTAGGAATATTACAACAGTATATACGTAGAATTACCAAGAATAAAACAAATCTAAGAACAAAAAAATGGCTGTTATAATTTTATTGTAAACTATATTTTTTTGACGATCGATGTGTCCTGCTGTGGACGTCTTTCGGTTGAAATGATGACGAATTGACGATCTGTTTAACATAAAAAGTATCTAAAGTGTCAGTTAGTCCCAGTAGGTAATTAAGCTGCCTTCCACTTATCACACCCTTGAATCGACTCCATCTGCGCCCCTAACATGATAGGTACTACATCTCTTGGCACGACAATAGCTTAAAAATGGTGGTTATTGAAATAAAGATTGTTTCTTGATTAGGTATAATTTTTTTATCAGAGAGTAGGTATACAGGGTGACAGAGACATCGACGCGCAAACTGTAATCATGAATTCAGCAGATGATATTTCTACACCCCATACCTTAGCGTAAAAATGTATACTTAGTCGGTTATAAAAAAAAATCTGCTGTTTCATAGAATAGTGTAATACCTACATACGCGGTCAAAATGTACCTATGGAACAGCAATTTTTTTACTATCCGACGAATAATTCCAACGCAGAGGGATTCAGAATCATGAACTGTATTCATGGTAACAGATTGCGAGTCGATGTCCCTGCCACCCTGTACACATAAAAAAAAAAACAAAGAAAATTCGAAATTCAAAGTTGATTTTCAAATACGTAGGTATCGTAAACGACATCAATCCATCAACATTGCGAGCTTTTACATGACTGATGAGGACTCCTGCATCCTAATTGCGTAACACACACTATAAATCTCAATCTGAATCATTTTGAATTTCATCATGAGTGTTCGAAAAATGTGTATGCTCAACAACGTAAATAACAAAAAGAAACCCATTGCTACTGATAGCGTGTTACGCAATGTCTTTGCCCATTCGTCCTAATAAAACGCCCAAATAAGAAAAGTTACATGTAATATAGCAAAATTTAAAACAAGTCACAATAATATTAAACGAGTAACCCTATCACTTTTCCCCATCAGCGTCGACGGAGACAATATCTGGTGTCAGTTCTGCCGCCATTGATAATTGGGCCACAGCGGGGGCTGACACTGCGGTGGGAGGCCGGGGTTCAGGGGAGTCCGGCCGCATCTGGCACTTCTCGATCGTGTCTGATAGAATCTCCTTGAGTGTGGACGCTAATGCTTTTGGATTGCCGCTACTGTCCAGCTGTGGAGGATAAAGATGGTAAGCCAGTGTCACCTTTTCATCAGACCAGATTTTTTTTTCCTGGGGACTGTGCAAACGTTTCTTTTGATTAGCATTTGAAACGTCCAAAGTTATAATCACGTTGAATTAATTGGATGTCCAGTTGATAGGAAAACTTTTAAATTTTGAATAATACACAGTATTTAGCTCCCAAAACAATAAGGCTTACTTACCGTTACAACATGTCCTCCAAATCGTTTGTGTACGTTTTTGACTTTGTGTGCAGCTTCTCTGACGATTTGCCTCGCAGCATTGATTTCTGACTCCGGTCTGCCCAACTCTGATAGTTTGCTCTGTAGCCTCGTCGCTGCCACCTGAAAACAAAGGAACAGCGGAACAGCTTTAAGTAGTCATACTATATTTTAGAACTTTTGCAGAACTCCAAGATCGTGGCAAGACCTGGTAGACGCTTACTTAGACAAGTGAGGCATGACACAAACGGGAGGAAGCCATACTCAGCAGTGAGAGGAACAAGGCTGCCAATAACAAAGGTAATGCTGGCTAGATCTACACAAGCAAAACCTACTCAGAAGAAAAAACAAGACGGCCTCTTCTATGTTATATTCGATAAGTTACATCGATGTAAAAAAATCGTTGAAAAATAAGTCCTTACCTCATTGTCAACTTCAAGGGCCACGATCTTTTCAGGCCACTTCACCTGCCTGTTGAAGATGCTGGACATACGTGGGTTCTTGGGGAAGCCGACCAGGATGAAGCCCTTTGCCTCGTGTTGCATTAGCATCGACTCCTTTATCAAGTCTACTGTCAGTTGCTGCAAAGATATTATATATTATTATTATATTCTAGTTTAGAGGTATTTGAAATCTACTGCTTTGGTTGTTGTTTGGCTGGCCCATGATGGCGTTCTATAACTACCGAAGTATATCGGCGGTAAGGTAAGGGACGACTAATATGGTATTCATTGCTTTGCGAGGAATTATCGCCAGAGCTGCTGCGAAACACGACGATTTTGAGATAACTATCACATCTAGTCTCCAGGACATTGCAAACGTATAATTTAAAAGAGGCGGAAGCCTGATGGATCCTTCGGAGCTCCAAGATAACAAAGATCAGTTGGTAAGACAATGGGTTTTTCAAAGGAGAATATTCATAAGAATTCGACCTACCTCTGGTATATCGTCCTGTGCCTGTAACTTATCTGCAATCAAACGCCCTCTGGCTGTGTCCTTCGCCGCTTCAGATCGCACCAAGTCTCCTGGCCTTATCATCGTATAGCCTGTTATATTTGAGATTGTCTGCGCTACAGTTTGATTGCCGGCGCCCGGGACTCCGTTTACAAAGATCACGGGCAAATGACGGATGGGTGTCATGTCGTAGACCATGTCCTGTTTGTGATTAATTGTCAATTAATAAAAAGAAGAAAGCAAAAGAAGTAAAAAAAGGTTAGAGGCTTGGTTGGAGGTTGCTTATTGTTTTTTTTCCATCCTTCGTCAATCTTGGGATGAACTTATCAGAATGGTGCCGTATCAGGACTCTGGAGAATATATTAATAAATAAAAGAGGAGAATAAATTACTAAATAAAAGATGGGGGTTTGTTAACATTGAACTTAAAATTTTACAAAGGACTAAAACGTGCATTTTTATTTGGTGCTCTGGCGCCTATTCTGGTCTGGATTAAATAGATCATAAGAATATTCGAAATCTTGCAGAGATGAGTGCAATATTCAGTCCGTCCACTATGAAAATGTAAACTGAGGGCCCTCCACAACCACAACAGTCATACTACTTACGTCATACCACCAAGACCACACAACACAATATTTTATGGCACTCACCTCGTCCGTTTTCTTAGAGTTAAAACATCCCATTTTGTATACACGCGCTAGGCGTTATCTGCAAGCTTATTTCTTTGTAAAAATTAATTAATTAAATTATAATCCTCAATAAAATTGGAGTAAAATGACATTTCCAAATCAATGACAATTATTTGAATGGGACAACTAGATTTTTGACGGTTTTCGAAAAACTTTACTTTTCAGACAGTATTTTCGAATAAAACCTGATGGCTGGAGACCTAAGGAGGTTGTATACCTATCAATTTATTATGTTGGTGACCCATAACCGTTTTACTTGTCACATAAGGTTAGTACTTTAGTTGAGTAGTTCCTGTTACTGCAGGAAGGTTGATTATTGAGCTCAGGGTCGCGGATCGAATTTACACAACCATCTGATTCTGATTCACTGTTTTGCTATAGTACTCCCTCCAAACAGCAAACAACTATCCCTCCAAACAGCATTGTTGGTGTGTTTCAGTTAAGGTTGCCATCGGTGTAATGGCAGCAGATATGCAAATGATAGATACACTTCAGTTTTGTGTCAAGTATGGCATCGCACTATCGAGGCCTCTAGTATTACAAATAATTTTCCAAACAGTGGAACGGTAAAATTAAACTAACTCACACGAGGACCCAACACTAACTCACACGAGGACCCAACACAATGTTAATTTCAAGGCCATACTTCATCATCTTGTCAGCCATAATGAAGGTAGTAACGTTAATAGGCTCAATCGCTATTATGTTTCTGTATTGGGATAATTTTCAGTTAAATCCAGTTATTACCTCATAGTCGTCGACAGTTAACAAGCTATGTTGTGGTCTGTGATTGTAACTTGTTGGCGTATTCTACAAGATTTACCAAGATGCAATAATTTTAGTTTTTTTTTATAAAGGCTCCTGCAAACAGACGCGACGCGCGATATTATCGCGTGTCGCGCCTGTTTGAAGGAGCCTTGATTGTTGCACAGTCCGAGTATTGCTTTAACAAATGTTACAGGCATTTGTGAACTCATATCAGTGGTAAGCTTCTCTTGAATACCTAAGCAGCATTTGATGGAAGTTTTGATTAAGTGTTATTGGGTGACGGTGAAAGACTAAAAAAAGAATAATGTTGCTAATTCTACTAGCAGCACTATCAACAATAGACGCCTCAGTAATGGCAGAATCGAAATGCTCCGTCGATACTAAATCTCAATCTCCAAAATACCATCTGATAGAAAAGTGCTACCGTTCCAAACTTGGTATGATTTCCAAGGCTAACTACACGTCCCTGACCAGTTGCCAACGTCTTGGTATTGAGAAGAAGGGCCTGGCTATAAACTATAGTCCTCCAGAGGCCTGGAGTAAAAGTAATGGGACAATTGACTATACGTGCGAAGTCCTGAAGTGCGCTGAGGCTGATGGGGGACTTTCAATGGTGAATGATTCCAGATATGATTACTACAGTATTTATGCGAAGCCGATACGTAAGTGACGTTCCATTTCCAACAGTACTCTGTCTACATGACCATTTTGAGATGACCAATGCAGGATGTTGTAGAAATAAGTATTAGGTAAAGACATTTTTAAATGACGTTCAGTTGGTTTCTTCTTCGGCAACTTATTAGGTACCTATACCTACTGTACCATGTCGATTGCCTTATTGCTATTAGTATCTTGTCCCCGAGAGAGTTAAGCAGCATAATCTCCTACCCTACTAGCACATTGACCAATGTGGATATCTTTGAAATCAGTTGTTTAATAATTAATTTTCAGCTCAAGTGAACTCATCCTGCGTCCCAGCTCTAGGCATGTTCTTCATCATCACAAAGAAGCTGAACTACACACTAGGGTTCCGAGAGTGTAAGAAAGTGAGCAGTTTGCCAGCTGACGTTACAAGCGAGCAGCGAACCGATGCGCTGGCGCTGCTCCTGGCCGGCAATAGTGTAGAGATGGCGTTTTTTGGGCTAAGAAGCAAGAATGGAAGTGCTTTTATTAGTATAACAGGTGAGTTCTAAACTGCTGAGAGATCAAGGACCTCAACATTGAGGAAGGCTGGTATTGCCTGCTAGAAGCAGGCTTGATAAAAGATTGTCATCATTACGTTTTCTGTTGCTGAATAAACAAAAAATAATGGTTTTTCATCAAAAGTAAGTGAGAAATAAAATATAGGCTACAGAGAAACTCGAAAATCATTATACTTTTTCGTATTGTTCTTCTTAAGGTGATGCCCTAGACTGCACGACATATCGTGCCTGGGCACCTGGCAGTCCAAGAAGGGCTCGCGAGAAATTCGACTGTGTGCTTCTCACAAGGATGAGGACCTGGGTATCGGCGCCGTGCAAGAAGAACTACCCAATGCTCTGTGAGCTGGTCCCTGGTGGTCCTTACAGCAGAGGGTCTTTGTTTGCCTCCAGAATCAAAAAGGATAACGGTTAGTACCTATTAAAGAGATTTTTTTGTTAAAAGAGCAAATAAGTAAATAACGTTTGTATTCACCAACGGCATTTTTTTTTACTCATTTTATGTTTTTCAGAGACTATGACGGAAAATAAAGGCGACAATGAGAAATAAAATTAATAAACCATTCTGTAAATACTGAACTGAGTTTTATAAAAATTATAATTTATTTTTATAATTATAAGTGAATGTATTACGTTACATTTCCTATTTATTTCATGACCGAACTAAACGCATAAATCTAATTGACATTGACAGCAGGCTGACAGCATCAGCTCCCCCACCCCCATTTGTTCCCCGCCTCGTCCCGAATTCTTAGATCTTTGTGTTTTTGTTTACAATATTCTTATTAATTTTTGAACTAAAATATACAAGTTTGCCTATTTATTTAAATGAACGGCTCGCCGCACACAGATAAACCCTGAGAGGTTTTCGTTGTGTGGTTAAAACCATATTATAAAATAGGCTAATGTTTTAGAAATAAACAAAAATAATAATAAAATAATGGGCCAAGGAAAAAGTCAGTTTACAGAGGAGGAACTTCAAGACTACGAGGTAAATTAATTCATTTGTTGTGGTTTTGTTCTTAAAAAAGCTGTTTTCGTCAGATGACTAATAAATTCGTCATAATTTACAGGATCTCACTTATTTTACGAAGAAGGAAGTGCTTTAGTAAGTAAAAATCTTTTAACGTTTTGTTTCATGTAGTTTACTTTATTGAAGCCTAAACAGTTCAAGAATCTAATAGAATTAAATGATTTGTATATCTATATTCACATATTCTTGGTCTTTCATAAAACACAAATTTCAGTTACTGAACATACTTGCCTATAATATTTTTATTTCATTTTATTCAAACCCATTAGCAATTGCACTAAGCCAAGTCTGACCACAAATAGTCTTAAAAGGCTTGCAATAACAGACTTATCAGGTTAGACTATGCCTTACAAGTGTAATGCAAATAGAGAGGTTTCCTAATGAAGAAATTAAGTACTCGGCAAAGCCCTAATTACTCCAAATCTGCTCATAGTTGGATGATTGATTGCAGATCAAAATAGAGAAAAAATAATTTTATTTAGAAAACAGACAACAATACATAACAATGAAACTCCATAGAATATGTATATTACTGTACCTATTTTTCAGTTAATAATAGGTTTCCCTGTTAAAATAGAACAGCATGGAAACACGTGAACGGGCTAAGTATCTGTACAGGGTGGGAGGGACATGAATTCAGCACATGATTCTAGACCCTAGCATAGTAAATTGTCATTGGTTATCAAAAAAAAAACTCCTGTGTCATAGTGAATATTAATATTGTGACGTCCTGCACGGGCCTCTAGCGGCCCATTACATTAGAAATTCAATTGTATCCCTCATTAGCGGGGATTTAGCGATTAATTTGCATGTACATGCATGTTTTGACAAATAAAACTATCTTTATAAAAAAGTGCAATACCTATGTAGTCAAAATGTATGGTTTTTTTTTATACTCTGAAAAATTTCAATGCAGGGGTGTTCAGAACATGTCCCTATCACCCAGGATTACAACTCCCTTTTCAGTGTAGACCATATTTCTGATCCAATCTCCAGAAATTACATACCTTTCTCAGCTGTTACTAAAAATCAAACCAAATAAAACTGTCTTACATTTCCAGTGCTCATCAAAAATTCAAAGCCCTAGCGCCCGAGAAAGTAGGTCACAACAAGAATGCAAAGCTCCCGATGACTAAGATACTCCAATACCCTGAGTTACGTGTGAACCCGTTCAGAGACCGGATATGTAAAGTGTTCAGCTCAAGTAATGATGGAGACTGCACCTTTGAAGACTTCCTTGACATGATGTCTGTTTTTAGTGAGATGGCACCAAAGGCAGTGAAGGCTGAGCATGCTTTTAGGATATTTGGTAAGATAAACTGTCATATTAACATAGCAATATAATCAGCCTATAATGGGCCCACGCTGCGGTCCTCTCAGTGGGAGTAAGTAGGCAGTGATCCACCAGGCGGGCCCAGTGTGGGTTGGTAAATGTCACGTTTCTTCGAATTTTTGGTTCTAGGACATGTGGGTTCCCCTACACCATTTTGAAAGCAGTGGTGATTAAATAATTTATACAAGTAAAGCGCCTGACGGGGTTTGAACCTCCAACCTACAACTCGTAATCAGCGGCTGTTACCATTGGGCCATCACCCCTGCTCTAGCAATAGGCTTACCTGCAATAAATTTCATGGAACCTTGACATAACTGATGAAATAATGTGGGTATATTATTCACCTACACATACCCCTGCAGAAAAACAGGAGAAATGTTATGAAATAACTTGAAGAAATCTGACATTGCCAATATTCATTGAGGAAGTCCATCTAGCAATATAGCATACTGGACATGATTATCTAGAAGTATGTTAAGATTATTTGTGGCTAAATAAGCCGCACAGGTCGATAGAAGATCAGGTTAAGCTATGCTTGCCGAGGTTGGTTTGTGGATGGGTGACCATCTTTACATACAGTGCCTTGTGCCAGTGCCATACAGTGCCTTCCTCAGTGCCTCGAAAAGCACGTTAAGCCGTTGGTCACGGCTGTCATTCCTGGAATTTTGATAGTCGTTATTCTTATGGGTAGTCAGAAGCCCGAAAGTCTGACAACCAGTCCAGTACCAAGGGATATCGCAAACGATATCCCTTGGTAAGACTACTGGTTACTGGATAATACAAATATTATCCATTAACTGGGTTATGGAGGTCAGATAGGCAGTCGCTCCATATAAAATACTGATATTCAGCTGCATCTAGTTAGACTGGTAGCTGACCCCAACATAGTTGGGAAAAGGCAGATAATGATGGTAGTTTAGCAAAGAAAATTCTACAAGAATAAACAAACATTCTCTATCATCAACATTCAGTAGCCTTTATGCCAATTTATTAGTGGTCGGCGCAACATGTCTTCTATATTTCTGTATATTTCCAGATTTTGACGGCGACGACATGATTGGTGTATCAGACTTGCGTGAAGTGATTGAGAGGCTGTGTGGTCCAGAGCTTAAACTGGGTGACTCAGAGATTCAGCAACTAGTCCAGAATGTTCTAGAAGAAGCAGACTTAGATGATGATGGAGCACTATCATTTGCGGAGTTTGAACATATCATTGATAAGAGCTCTGATTTCTGCCAGTAAGTTTCTTTTTTGCTTATATTTGTAAGCGCCTACCTATCTTTACTTACTTAATAAATGTGGCACTTAAATATAAAGGATGTTATAGATATCTGTACAATGCGTGCCACGTAAGAAGAGACTTGACACACCACGTGGTCTGACATGCGCAGAACACGATTTTAGGTATCTTTAGCGGTATGAGGTCTGAGTGCGGGACGGGACCGGACGTCATAGGGGCGGCGGAAATTGCGGGGGAGGCGGGGTCAAGTCTCTTCTTACGTGACACGCATTGTACACTGTGCTAAAGGTACAATTTTGCCTATCGATTAGGATTACAGCCGTGATGTTTATCTCAGTTAATTTGAGTACAGGACACATTCTGCCATAATAATGTAGCATGCAAATTATTTAAAACGTAGGTTTGAATTAAAATGTGAGTCCTTTTCAATAGCTAAAAAGGGCATTGCAAAGTCAGAATGACTCAACTGCAGCTGTGTAAATACAGCTGTTTAACACCTAAAGTTAAAAGAAACAAGCAAGCACTGACTACAATTACTATCTAACTAGGATTCTTTAGCCAATCCCACTAAATATGATGCTCCAACCAGGATTCTTTAGCCAGTCCCACTAGATATGATGCCCCAACCAGGATTCTTTAGCCAACCCCACTAAATATGACGCCCCAACCAGGATTCTTTAGCCAATCCCATTACATATGATGCCCCAATCCCAACCATGATCTTTTAGCCAATCCCACTAAATATGATGCTCGAACCAAGATTCTTTAGCCAAATCCCACTAAATATGATGCCCTTACAAGGATTCTTTAGCCAATCCCAGTTATTGCTATAGCAACTCAACTATAAGTCCATGGGCTATCATGTTGACAAAATTTGACTACAAGCAGCAATTCATTCTGTCTTCTTTATATCCATAAAATATACTAATATACTTTTATTTTATTTTTCAGCGCATTTAGAATAAGACTGTGAAGTGAGGACCTGTAAAATACTAAACATTCTACCACACACGACATACTCATACATTCTCAAATTATCAATACTTGTGTTTGTCTCAAAATAATTCAATATTCTATTTGTGCTACTGTTTTACATAATTATATAACTCTTTTTATGTTAACTTAGGAACTTACTGATGTTTGTATTAAGGAGACTGACTTGCATCGTTTGTTTGTAATGTAACACGTTACAGTAGTCAGTGCAGCGAGCCGAGCCGCACGATGCGAGCGTTGGATCCTCCACTCGACTGTCGGCTTTCTCGTGATTTCCTTTGAAATGCGATACAATAGTCAGTGCAGTGAGCCGAGCCGCTGGATCCGAGCATTGCGAGCGCATGTTTACAAACAAGTCAGTGCAGGTCATCCAATATCGTTTTTTTTTTCTTCTTTCAATATCGCCGTTTCAGAACTAAGTTCTCCGCGAATAATACATTGCAATAAATGTTGCAAGTCAGTCTATGTATGATAATGTGAAAAATAGAACTGCTTAAGCTTGTTCTCACTAACACTAGGTGACACTTAAATGAATGCTTAAATAAAACTGCATTCTTACAATTATGGTTGCTCGGCTCAGCCCCGAGAGTTAGAAACACAACAGTGCAATAATATTTAGGCGTTTCCTAGTGTTCGTGAAAATGGGCATTACTCCATTACAGATTTACCTAATGCAGCTTTTTGTCTGTGTTTACCAGTATGCAGCTTTTCGGCAGTAGTAGCAACTTTAGTACCTAAATAAGAAACCTTTTAGGTACTGTTTAAGGTCCACTTGCACCGCAAATCGTTAAATATGTTTAGTGCTAAACATATTATTAAAATCATCATTCTGTTTATGTCATCTACAAAAAAGTTGTTCTGTTCATCCACCCCAAAAAATCCACTTTAAGGTGGATACGCGGAAACGCATGCCCGAGAATCCACCCTAAGCCTATGAATTCAAATTATCCAAATAGGCCTAGTGGGATTCTTGGACCACCCTAAGGTAAAGGATACGCGGAATCGTATGTCGAAGAATCCACCCTAGGTCTATTTGGATAAATGGAATTTATAGGCTTGGGGTGGATTCTCGGACATGAGTTTCCGCGTATCCACCTTAGAGTGGATTTTTGGGGTGGATAAACGGAATAACCACCATCAAAGCCATTTATGTAGCGCTGAACATATTTAGTGTTTTGTGGTTAATGTTGATATATTATGAAAAGCATTTATCATGTCTTCCCTTTTATTGTAATAATTGTTTACTTTAAATAATAAGTATGTTTTGTGAATCTCTTATTTGCAATCAAAATGTTTCCTTGTAAGATGACAAGTAATGAATTTTGATGTTTTGCTCTGTTCTTGAGCTTTATTAGAACAATTTTGTAATGGAATGCCAAATATTTAAGTATTAAATTATAGTTCTTTGGGAATTTGTTTCTTTTTTAATTATGTTAATAATATTCTTTCTATTAACCTTTACAAATGTCATAAGAACCAGCAATTGTTCATAAGAAAAATACACTTGAAACAACAAATGTAACCGGTGAGAGCTTACATGCAAATGGCTTCCAGTAGGCAATTTATTGGATTAAAAAGAGTATACATTTTATTAAAATTAACACTAAATAATGGTACTTGGTAACACACCTACCTAGTGTATTACATCATAAAAATAACTAACAAGCATAACAATGATAAGAAAAAAATGATTGTAGCAATGTTGTTGAAGTTTAGAGAATACTGACAATATAATTGGGGGAAATGGAATAATTATTATGGCTAACATATTAAATCAGTACCAAAAATCAGATGTAAGTACAGCTGTTTATGAAAAAAATATTTAAAGACTGTTTGATGGAATATAAAAAATATTTATTAAACTTATTAAAAAACATTTTATGACTTTGCTTACTCTACGTTAGTAAACAATCAGTTCTGTAGATAGCCTGGAAGCTTCATCCTCATGAATATCCAAGTTGTGAAGAAAGATACAAGAATACATAGGAAAGCTACTGAGATTAACAAGATTCTGTTCAATTTAGGGGTTGAAGGGTTATGTGTGCGGTCGAGGATGATGAAACCAAGACCACCGAGAGAGAACAGGAAGCTGGACGCCAATCCTTCCATTATATACTGTCCATTTACACGATTTGGCATAAACGCGACCGGCCTACTGTGTCCATGCTCATCGGTCGTTGAACCCACGCTCGGCGGCTCCACAATCACGTCGTATATAATCCCTACAATAAAAATCACGTATTAGATTCAATCTGAAACAACTCCAATAAGAAATTAATTGGTAATCTTACAAAACAATCTTCTAACCTCCAGTCACTAAAAAGTATGAAAGCAGCACCAAAGAGAATGTTGTCATGGCAGACGGAGCCTGTAACCATGTCGGCTTTTTAATCTTAATGTTAGGAATTTCAAGAACCGTGAAAGGTATTGCAAATAAAGCTTCCATTTTTTGGAATTTATTATAACAAGAACCGACAAATCGCTAAAGCTAAACGCGTCTGTTGACGTCGATGACAGTTGACTTGACAGTCTTGACAGCGCTATCTGTGCAGTAGTGATGTTTATTATAATCGCCTTATAGCAAAATTTTGTACTTGAATCCCAACCTCAATTTTGACATAAAAATCAATGCGACCTATTTTAAAAATGATGATGACTCGTTTTAATAGCGGCATAATTATGTCTTACGCATTTCAATAGAATTCAGAATGAATACAAGAATATGTTTTAACCGTATACTAATTTGTATCACCATTCACAATTTTATTTATTGGACAACACTAGCACAGATGTTCTAACATTCCATTAAAATAATTTTATGATCATTACAAAGCTTGTTTTTAACACTGCAAATAATAGACTCATAGCCACCAACAAATCTGTAAATCAAGATACATAATTATAATAATATTTTATCGGTTTCAAAACAAATTGTTCCCTAAAAAACGCTTAATTAGGGTGTCTGATAGAAATAAAGTACTAATTTGTATTACTTGCAACGAAACGTGATATAGAAATATTTTCTTCCGCCAATAACAACGTAGCTAAAGCATTAAATGTTTAACTCCTATTGGAGAAATGATCAAAATCGATTTTAGTATAATTTTTCTTCCAATAAGAATTCTCTATTGAACGAACGACATCAACGACAATGGGAACAAAAATTTTGGCAATTGTCAAATTACACGATTCGATTTTAGTAAAATTGAGCAAAAGTTCGGTCTCACATTTTTATCCGTTTGGCGACGACAGTTAATTTTTTATTACTATCCAACCCTTCAAAATGTGTTAATTGTGTTTGTGTTATGTGTATATAGTAATAATAATCGATTTTCATTGTTGAGTTTGAAGGCGTCGCGAAAATGTGTTAATTTTACACACAAAATGGTATGGACTGTGGATTTTTCACTGATATTAAGATGAAGGGTGGTTTATATCTTATCTACACGTCTTTGGTGACAATTTCATTGCTATCCAGGTACAGAAAACATTTTTTTCATGATGACTCTCACATAAAATTTCGTACTATAAGCAGATTCTCATGAATATGGTATTCCACAGTTGCGCTCTCATCATTTTGGGTGTTTCGGAGGCTCACCCAGGTGAGGACGGCGTTGATACTAATGTCGACTTGTCTGGACTGCATAACGTCAGTCAGAAAGTGGAGGCTGGTGAGCAGGATGAGCCAGGGCCTCAGGACCCCCCTGAAGCGAAGTTGGCTCAAGACCAGAAGACGAACGAAGACCATGAGATGATATTCGCGGAGACATTGTCATTAAACTCTGTGACAACGGAGGGGTAAGTGAAACTGCAACTAACTAACTACATTTCAATAGCTTTATAGTGAAAGTGAATGGTTCTGTTCAATGCTTCCACTGGCCTTCAGTTTTTTACTTATTATCATTCCATTTATTGTTGATTTATTCGGAAACAATTTTTTACTGTGAGTAATAATAGTTTTTAAGTAATGATTCTAGGTAGACCATTAAGTACTAAAGTAGATAGTTTATTTGTATCTTAACTTTAATGAATTGTGGGAAAGTATAGAAGACACGGATGAAAGTTCATCAGAAAGTATTGAGCCAGCCGCAGACAGTCAACTCCAAGTCACTTGAAATACTTTATCATCATACCAATTTTTTATCTCAAACATATCACACTGATATAGATTATACAAATTGACTATATGCAGGCATTTAATTAGTAGAGATTAGAATATTTTTCCTATTTCTTAAATCAAACTAAGTATGTCTTTTTATTATCTTTAGAAAATTATAACTAAGTAAGCAGACAGAGATACAGCCATTTAAACTACTATTTAACTGAAATCCATTTATTAATTCTTTCCTTAAGACTTAGACATGCAATTGATATGCTTCATAAACTCCTTGAAGTCATATTCAATCAAAAATTAAAAGGATGCAGCACATAAACCATCATACCTGTAATCCCCCAAGAGTTAGGCAGAGGTATACCTATAGACCGCTCACATTGTGCCAGTTATGTTCAAGTCAAAAGGAAGCAGGCCATACTTTTTTAATGCACAACTGTAGGTACTTATGTGATCCATACGTAACATTGAATCAAAATCAAATTAAGAACTGGCTTCTTTAAAAAGTAACAATTAAATAGTGTTAGTATGCCGGCCATGACCACAATATTATGCTGGTAACATTCGCTTGGATGAGGGTGTCCTTATTGTCTAAACAATGTCTATGCATTGTATCTACTGCAACATATCTATTTTATCTAATACATACTGCAATAAACCAGTTTTTATTGTTGTGAAGAGATTCATCTTAATACTCACTACACAACTTAATCTCTTAGGTAATTAATTGCTTTGTAACATCATGTCTAAATGTTGTTGACTTGTTAAGTAATCTCCCAATGCCACATTTCTATTATTATTATTATTTCTATGCATCCTACCAGCCAGCTGAATAGAAATGTGGTATTGGTCAGAGTTATAGGTATCAGCTAGTAGCTCATGTGATTCTCTCTCTGGATCAACAACCACTTCAGCGAAATTGTGAACATTTTTTTTTTTTAGTAGATCCATTTGTGGTACATCCCATGGATAGCAGCATTTATTAGACCTCCAAAAATCCATTTTTCATTATTACTGGGAAATCCCCAATAACCATTATTTTATTGGAAACACCCATAATCCACTGTATTTATCATAAATGGCTGATATATTAGATGATCACTTGCTGATAACGACACAATATCAGGTGTTATCATTTTGGCTTACTGGGAAACTAATTCTTGTTGTCAATCTATTTCTTATCAGCTGTTTTAGCCACGTGTTTAAATGTAGCACAAACATAACACGCCTACTATTGACATTGGTCTTATGACCCTGGTCTTAAGAACATGAACTTACTGAATATGCCACTAATTTTTACTTGTTTTCCTTTCAAATGAACTCTAGCCGTGTCTTCTAGTGTTCAAAGTCGCGATCCTTTTATTCATTCAACACGGAAGCCGGAGAAAGGCTTACGACTTTTTACGAGAAGTGGAGCATAAATAATGTGTGTCAATTGTCACCTACCGAAAACGACTTGGAAGCAGTTTTTCAACACGAGCCATACGGAATTCCTAAAATACTAAAAATGGTAATTTAAACATACCGTGATGCGTGAGACTGTAAGATGTGTCACAAAACAGATCCCAAAGCGTAGCAGACACCATGTGAAAAATAACGTGAACCCATTGTTTGTAACAAGACGTCATCTCCCCTGATCTTTGGTGAAAACCGGGCCCATTGTAGGTAAACAAACCAGACACGCTTTGTAATGTCTTGTCCCTTAGTATTGCATATTGATACAATCCGTTCTTTCACCCGGCCAATAGCAGATGTGCAGACATCTGCTTTTGGCCCAGAAAAACAGATTAAGTAATTCAATGATAGCGTAAACTGTTTAAGAGGACTAGTAGAGCAAAGTGTCCTTGAGAAACGCATGCACACATATACACAATCGACGCGTACGCCATCTAACGACGACGCCCATCACAATTATGACATACAGCATACGATTTACGATTACGCCCGAGTATTCCAATAGATGACGCGGAAACAAGTAGTTATGACAACAAAATTATTAACCGATTTCTAAAAAGGAGGAGGTTCTCAATTCGGATTTGTTTATTATTATTTTTTTTTTATGATCGGGTCCTATATAGACGACCTCCATCATAAATAGACGGATTTGCAAAATTCTTTTTTTGTTCGAAAGAGGTTTGTTTCGAAAGGGTCACATTTAAATTTCGTAAAGATCTGATGATGAGTTTCGGAGACAGACAACGGAACTCTTCAATAAATGCCAGCAAATCAACCGCGATCGCTGCCATCGCATTTGTATGCATTATTTACGCAATCACACAACATAACATCACGCATGTACCCTTAAAAGTGGTAGGCAGATGTGTTTAATAGCTTCCTGTCGCTGATATTCACATAGCAAGTAGTGTTATATGAATTTGTGTGGGGTAGGTAGGGACAACTGAAAAGTGATAAATAAAAACTGTTTTTACAAAAAAAAAAAAACAACCGACTTCCAAAATAAACCACTACAAAGTGAAAAATAACTTTCATTTCGGAAGTCGGTATCGTCGGTTGTAGCTTTGTAGTGTTTTTTTTTTGAAAGTCGGCAATAATTAATTATACGTTGTACGAGTAACTACCCATTCGAACTGCTCCTAAGAAAATATTGTTGGTACGCGTCAAAAGTGCTCTAAAGTGTCGTTAAAAGTGCTGATCGTGTGAATAATATCAATAACAACAATCTACAATTAATAAGTGACTTAGTGCTTTGTGTATCAATTCTAGACAAAAAACGTATCAAAATAGTTATTCATCTACCGTCAGGAGTAATTCACCAGTTATAATAAAACGCGTAAGCGCCGCAGATAGCACGGCGCATACGACGTTCTTCTCGCGAGCTCGCTGTTAGTTCGCTCGTTGTATTGCGCAGGGCCTTTATTAGAGTGCACTTTTACCAACAAAGATTGAAGGGGTCTTTAATAGTGTGCTTGGAACAGTATACATTTTTTTCTTTTTAATAATTATTTCGGCATTGGAATTGTTGTGAGACTGACTATTAATTAGAATGGCTTCGTCAACATTGTTATGGGGATGCTGTGCTAATGAAGACAGCAAGGATGGAAAAAAATCGATTAATTGTTCCAAATGCAATAAATTGTATCATTTTGAGTGCCTGTCTCTTCCGGAAGTTTCCGAGGACACGGATGTCTACTGTAAATGGAGGTGTTCTAATTGCGGGAGTCACATCTCGAATACCTCCAAAAAGGAATATACTCCAACCCGTAATGTCTCCACCTCTAGGGGGAACAAGAGACCTGCTTTGAACTCGCCCCCTGAAGCAACCTTTGTGACTCGTGATGATGTACGCGATTTCCTCCAGGAAGTAATACAGGCTGAATTCGCTTCTATGCTTCGTCAAATAAACAATACAATACTCAATGTCGTAAATAAAGAGCTTGAACCGATTAAGAAAGAACTTACGGAGATGACGGCGTCATTGAATTTTCACATACAGGAGTTTGAAGAATATCAGTCTGAACATAGGGCTTTGAAAGTCTCGGTAAAAGACTTAGAGACAGAAAATACTAACCTTAAGAGGTCAGTGGCGGATATGGGCCAGCGAATCAACTATTTGGAGCAACAGGCACGTTCGACTTACCTTGAAGTTCATTGTTTGCCCGAAAATAAACAGGAGAATCTCTATACAGTCGTTAAGCAACTAGGATCAGTCGTTGGATGCAAGTTGAGCGACACCGATATCCATCATTGCACCCGTGTAGCCAAACTACAAAATTCTAGTGCCCGCCCGCGCTCTATCGTAGTCCAATTGGCCTCCCCAAGAACTCGTGACCTACTCTTGGCTTCTGTCATTAACTACAATAAAGGCAAGAATAACATCGAAAAACTAAATACAGCGGACCTTGGACTGGCTGGTGAAAAGAAGCCAATATATGTGCAAGAAAATTTGTCTCCTTCTAACAAAGCGCTGCATGCTGCTACTAGACTTCAAGCAAAAGAAAAAGGATATCAATTCGTCTGGGTTAGAAATGGTAGAATCTTCGTCAGGAAAAGTGATGGGTCAGAACATATCCTCATTAAGAATCTAGAGTCCCTAAATAAGTTGACGTGAAAAAAAACATACTTTATATTTTAATTAAAAATACATGTAATTGTAACTTGAATATAATACAAAATTCGATAATTTACAAATTTATTACCAGAATTGTAGAGGCGTGAGAACAAAAACGCATATTATCATCTTTCGTAATGTATGCTGTAATAACTATGACATTATCATTTTTACAGAGACTTGGCTTAATAATACCGTACTGAGCAGCGAGCTGTTCGACGACAGATACATTGTATACAGAAGGGACAGAGAAAGTTCTTGTCTACAGAGTAGTAAAGAAGGTGGGGGTGTTTTGATAGCCGTAAAAAAATCTATAATTTCCAAACGAGCAGAACAATTTGAAAGTAATTGTGAAGACCTTTGGGTAATTTTAGATCTACCTGCGGCTCGATCTGTACGTCGGGCAGCTCTCTGTTCTGTATACCTGCCACCACCTGTACGTATCTCGTACTTGGAACACTTTTTGGACAAATGTAATGCAGTGTTTGAACAGTTAAACTTATCATATGTCTGCATCGCAGGTGATTTCAATATCGGTGATATCGATTGAAGTATAGTCAATAATTCTGATAAATGCCTTAAGTTGTCCAATTTAAGTCAAACTTTGATAGATTTCACGTATGTTAATAGGCTTAATCAATTTAACAATGTATGTAATGCTTCAAGCCGCATTTTAGATCTTATACTATGTAACCATTCATTGTGTAGAGTGAGTCAAAGTGAGGATCCGATTGCTAATATTGACCAGCATCATCCACCCCTCGATATCGTGATTTCTCTAAATAAGGAAGCCAAACTCCCATATAACACTACTTGCGGTAGACCTAATTTTCGAAAAACGAGTTACATACCAATTCGGAAATATTTGAGTGAAACTGCCTGGGATGAGTTACTTGAAGCACAGCAGGCAGTTAATGAGATGGTGGAGGTATTTTATGACGTTATTCAGAAAGGTATAGAAAAATTTATAACTAAGCGAGTGCCAAAAAAAAGTAAATTTCCACCATGGTTCAATCGAGATCTAATCAAATTACTTAATTGCAAAAATAAGATCAGAAATCGCCACAATATTTACAAAAACCCTTTAGACAGAATTGAACTGCAGATTATAACTAAGCGCTGTAATGACCTAGCAAAACTTTGTTACAACAATTATATGAAGCGATTGGAAAACGAATTCAAAAATAATCCGAAGTTTTTCTGGAGTTACGTTAAAACTAAAAGAGGTGGGTCAAGCTCTTATCCCGTTATTTCTTCTAGTACACGTTTAGATGAATATGTACTTTTATCAATAACTTCACAATCGTGATCTTCCTGTGGTACCACTGTTTCCAATCTATAAAAAAAATAACATCACATATCATCACTTATCATCTATCGCTTTCCATCAGGCGTGATCGAGGTCAAAAGCGGGCCGCCCAATCATCAATAATAAAATGAAAAAAATAGAAGATTTTAAATTACGTTTTTAATTATTTTAAATTAAGTTAAAAGGAGGCTCAATAATTTAAAAAAGTGCATCATTAAAAGCGCAAAAAGTTTTTAGAGGTTCATTAATTTCAAAAAGTGTCCATCATTAGCAGGTCAATAAGTTTTGAAAGAATAGGTTAAATATTTCCTTTTAATAAATCAATTCAATTTCCTCACATAACTTTTTTCTCCAAGTGAATTCAGACATGCTGTCTTAGGATTAATTAAGCAAACTACTCCATGAGGGCAATAAAGATCAACATAGTTCATAATGCTGCATGATGATGATGATGATGATAGGACTCCCTTTTCCGCACTTAGACTCCCATTTGGTCCGTTGTGCGTGGGTTCATAATGCTGCAATTAACTTTTTATCACACCTGCTCTGAAAATACATACTAATTATACCAATTAGAGGGAAGAAACGCCTTTATCCCGCCCTTCAAATCCTTTCATCCCAAGGTATGGAAGTTTGTATGAAAATCCTTCCGACCCAAGGGTGGGAAATATGTATGAAATTCCATTACATACCCGGTTTTTCTTTTTTTTTTAATTTGTCAGCAGTCATACTGCCAAGAGACTTTAACTGTCTACTAATTAAATTTCAAGTAAATTGTTACTGGCCACATACAGTTTTTTTTTTTACCAGTTACCAACCTCCTTGGTGCATACAGAAAATTAAAAACGAAATTATTTTTGTATATAAAACGCGCGGAATCACGGAAGAAGTGGCTGCATGACCTTATGATCTTAGCCTACTCCAGAAACGGGCGAATAAAAAATGGAAAAGCCCGCGCATTTTCGCAAAAACACATTTATCTTTGTGTTTTTTGTAAAATATGGATACTTCGAGCGACAGTGATGATGTTATCCCTAACACACCGCCAGAACTATTAGAGACGGCCCAAGAAGTTGTTGATAATCTGTTGCCGTGTCTCAAAATATCAAGATACCCGGACAAAATGTAACATCTTATAATGGCTGCACTTTTAATAATTGTACTTTTAACTAAATATAAACATTTCTATGCATTTATGTCCATAATTTTCCTCGTAGGTGTAATAAAAAGCACTATACATCCCTCAGGATAAAGTACAGTTCCATACCTCAAATGGTTTGCGCCCCTCGCAAGCTCGTGGCGCAAATGCCATAATCTCGGTATGGAACTGTCACTTTCTTCCCTCTGAAGTAATGTACTATTGTGTCTGGGTACGGTCTACCCATTCTCCTTTGTCAAGTAAGTAAGGCCTTTTACACATTATGCCGTGTCTGCGGCAGCGCCGCCGCGCACCCGCCGGCACGGTATTTTTATCTATACAGTATTCTATCTTCATAAAAACGGTCGGAACGCGAATCATACCTACGCGCCTCGATTTCGGTTTACACTCAGTCTCGAATGCTCCGCAGTGACGAGTGGACGCCGGACGGTGTGACGGTTTCGTAAGCAGTAAGCGTGCAATTTGTGACAAATATTCATTGAAATAAGTACAAGTACTTACTTAATAATATGGCAAAGAGACTATATTGTGCTGTTTTTGGTTGTTTGAATTCGTCAATAAGTTTTTTTAATTAAATCTATTGATCAAAAAGACCATGTATTTTTATTGAACTCTTTCTATTCCATTCACAACGTGTTTCTATTTTATAAATGAAGTCTTTTTTACAAAAAAAAAAAACTACGGACTTCAAAAAAAAAACAACACAAAGTAATTAACTTTAATTTTGGAAGTCGGTGTCGTTGGATCTGCATTTTCGTTTTTTGACACCGACTTCCGAAATTAAAGACTTTATTTTTCACTTTGTAGTATTTTTTTGGAAGTCGGTTGTTTTTTTTTTGTAAAAAAGTTATATTTTTCACTTTTTAGTTGTACCTACCCCGCCCAAATTCATATAACACTAATTGCTATGTTAATATCAGTGACAGGAAGCTATTGAACACATTTGCCTACCCCTTTAAAGGGTATAGGCGTGATGTTATGTTGTGTGATTGGGTAAACTGGCATGTATTGAAGAGTTCCGTTGTTTGTCTCCGAAACTCCTCATCAGACCTTTACGAAATTTAAATGGGACCATTTCGGAATAAACCTCTTTTGAACAAAAAAAGAATTTTGCAAATCCATCTACATATTTTTATGACGGAGTTATGTCCGAACATACATAAAAAAAAAAAAATAGAAACATCCGAATTGACAACCTCCTCATTCTTAGAAGTCGGTTAAAAAAAATATTTACCTATACCTATAGGTAAATATTTTTTTTAACTTCTTGAGTTTCTTTCTAGTTTTGTGACTTTAGGTACAGTCACAAAACTAGAAAGAAACTCAAGTAGGTTGATGAAATTAAAATACTGTAGGCGGGAGGGGTTATCGCGTGTTTACGTACCGCGCGACTGTAGTACATTATAAAAAAAATTATATAATACAGCGGCGCCGCCGCCGCCGCGGTGCCGCTGTATTGGTTGCCCTTGGATTTGCATGAACCCTTGCACACGGCGGCGCCGCGGCGGCGGCAGCATGATTCGGCGGCGAGTATTGCTACGGTTTTATCAAAACTCGTCGCCTCCGCCGCGGCGCCGTGTGTTCATCATCATACAAATCCAAGGGTGACTGATGCAGCGGCGCCGCGGCAGTGGCGGTGCCGCTGCAGCTGCGGCATAATGTGTAAACAGCCTCAAAGATAGGTACCTACCTAACATTCATACATAATATTATGAATCTATTTATTATAAACGAAATCAATAATAATAAAAACCAAAATCTTGCTTGTGATAATTTTCATCGCAATTTTTAGATGAATTTGTTATTTCGTTATGCCCAATATCAATAAGTTAGGTGCTTTTAGTTTTTTTTTAAATTGTAGTTTCGCATTAGAAATAACTTCCGTGTTGATATTTACGACTGTGTTTCTCCTGTGAAAGATAATTACATTGTAGACGTTTTAATTATTATTTATAAAAAAATAATAAATACATAATATATATAAATTCAAAATACATTTAAAAAGAAAACTTCGGTTAGAGAATCCCTGGGACTCGAACCCGGGGACTCTTGAATACAAATCTACACATCGGCCTCATACGCTAACGTAACAGTTACGAATGTAGTCGAAAAAGTTGAGCTTATGCGTATATGCGTCATGACTGCACTATCTTAGACGTTTCTAAATTCATAGTTTTATTTATTGTTAAAAAAATAAATATTCAATAATAATAAAATGCTCTTATTTTTTAATTTCGTATATATATATATAATACGTTCAGCGTTTTATATGAACGTTTTGTAGTCCGAACGGAATTTTTCACTTCATATTTACAATAAATGATAATTGATAACAAGGTTACGCTATTTTAACTTCAAAGTATTTTATATTTACACGAAATAAAAATATTTACGCAAAGAAGATTATGCAAATAATAATAAACAATGAATTTACAAATAAAACTTTACAAAAACATAACAATCTTGGCGGAAATATTGCGGCGAAAAGAGCGACACGTCCGTATAGCATCAGGCCTCGGCCGGCAGTGTCGCTACACAGCGTTTACGCACACATGCGCACGTATTTTGTTCGAAAATAAGAATATGCGATTTACAAAGAATCTATTGTTTGGACAAAAAAATTAAAACACTAGTATTTTAGTATGTTGCTTGTAGAATAATCTGACAAAAAATCAGAATGATTGTATGTATTTTAGTATGGATTTTATTGTAAAAAGAAAATTTTTAGAGGCATCTTCATGATTTTTTTCTATCGTATCAAATTAGTTGTATTATGTTTTCACCACACTATCTATCTAGCATATATCCTGAAGAATATCATATATTTTTCTGATTTTTTTTACTGTAGTCTATCATATACTTTTATTGTTTCGAAAACTTGCGTTTAGGTCTTGTAAGCCCCTTAAGTATTCAATACGCCAGTGACGTCGGATTTGGAGGCGTGGACCGGAACTCGCATAATTTTAGACGACAATTGTAACGGTAGGGCGTTGGCCTTGCTCAAGAAATTTTGTCGCTAAATCGCTTATCGAGGTCGAGATGTCGCGTATGTGGAAAACCGTTAAAAAGGTTTATCTTTTTGTTGAATTATGAATTTATGACTAAATTAGGCAGTGGTGGCCCAGTGTATCGGTTCCAACTTACGAGTTATATAGGTCACTGGCTTCTGCCCGCGACTTCGTGGACACCTACTCTTCACAAAGAACACACCTTCCGAATTTCATGTCTCTAGGTCCAGTGGTTTAGGCAGTGTGTTGATATATATCAGTCAGTCAGGACTTTGAATGTTATATACATATATGTATAGATTATAAATTATAATGTTATAATTATATATTATATAGAATGGGTTCGAAGCCAGCCAGGTGCTTTACTTTGTGTAATTTATTTATTTATTTTCTGCTCTCAATCATCATGTCGTAGAATCAAAAATTCGTAGACATGTGACATCCACCAACCCGCACTGGCCCCGCGTGGTGGATTACAGCCTGCCCGAATCTCACAGAGAGGAGGCCTGTGTCCCAGCAGTGGGAATATAATAGGCTGATTATGCTTATACTAAGGAAAGAAAGAAAAATACATTTACTTACTATGACTACATTGTGGAAAAGAGAAAATTAGAATAAGAATTGTTACAAATTCAGGGGAATGAAGACGTGATTTTTGTACTGGTGTTTTGAAACCAGTGAAGGTGGGGATGCCAGTTTTGTGTGTTATCGATCTGTTGCCAATCAAAACAAATCTTTGACTCGGAATTCCGACTGCGTTTATCTTCTCCCAGTAGTAAAATAGTAGGAGGTGTATCATCTAACGCAATTATAATAGTTACAACAGATCATGGCGGTTTGTCTCGGTCATTTAAAGGTTTTAATAACCGCAACTATCTTTCATTGTGGTCAAGTAGATGAAGTTAGCACAACATCATCTATATATTGAAGATTGAATTGAAAATTGTAGTGCCTGTCTGTAATGTCAAAATAACAGCCTATTACTAAATGCATATGCTAGTATACGGTAATAAAGTATAGTAGGTACTTATAATTTTTGTCTATCTGTTTGTTCCGGCTAGGTATACTCCGAAACGGCTGGACCGATTTTGATACTTTCACTGGCATATAGCTGATGTTATAAGGAGTAAATGAAGCTACTTTTATCTTAGACTTAGAAATAGACTTAGAGTTCCGCGCAAAAAAATTAAAACCCATGGAATCCAATTTGTTTTCCGACTTGCATGCGAACGAAGTCGCGGGCATAGCAATAGTTAAAAATCATAGGATGGGACATTAGTTTATTAACTGTAAGTAAGTACCCAAAAGATGTAAGTAACAAAGTAATCAACGCATTTTAAACCCTGATAAGCATCAATATGAAAATCGATACAAGTTTGAGCCAATAGGTACAGTCACTATCACTACACATCAGTAGAATACGAAAATGACTCTTACTGCTACGACATAAAGACGCTGTCAATATCAAACGGTTGCCATTAATGTGCGGTTGATTGTACCTAACAACTGATTAGTTTCAGTTGAAGCGTGAAGGTGCGATTCTACCAGTGTGCTGAACTGTGCGGCACTGTAATGCACAGTGCACGACACAAATGTTTATTCTGGTCGACTCACTCAAGCAAACAATAACAAATAGTGCGCGGACATTGGAAATGTTCGCGCACATCTGCATACTTTTGTGCGCGCACATATGCAAGCAGTGGACTCGCGTTGACGCGTACACACTTGTTATTCGCGAAAACAGTCTTGCTTCTGCTACCGGAGTGAAAACATTTATTTTTCCGCGCCCGATTAGAACCGATCACACGAACCTCCGCCGGCTCGGTACCGCGTCCCATCGGACCCAAAAATGACGACATACGACACCCTTGTACACTATGAAAATACATATTTATTATGCTCCTCATTAAACCTTATGAATGTGCGTTAATTAAGAGAGTAAGATAAAAAAAACTCAATGTTAACGCCATTAAATATTTTATATTTAGCGCGCAAGTTTATTAATTTACCTTTATTCGTTTAATCATTTTTGGACATTATATTGAAACTGAGTCAATAACTGAGGACCTTTGACCATAGTCATAGAATTTCGTGCCGAATTGTTGCTATATTTGAATTTATATTGAAGGCAGAAAACTCTGCTCAGTGAACATCATGTTCGTGCACAAGTGTGCTACACTGTGCGCTTACAAAAGTTACGCACAGCTTTGCCGGTGGAAACGGAGACTATCGGATCTGCAGCTCAGTACGTGCACTGTTGGAGATCTGCACAAAATGTTTGTGAACAAATGTGCTGCACACTATTTTGGTGGAATCGTACCTTAAAATACGCAATCAACTGCCTAATGCGTGTCCACAATAATTATTACGTTTCTTTTTATTAAAAGACTGAAAATAAATTCTTTTACGACTGTGTACTGAAAATATATATCCGGGTCTTTGAAGTTTAGGCCGTAAAAGAATACATTTCTTGTAAGATTTAAAAAGTTCAGTGGTAACAGATAACTTCCCTTTTAACACGACTTCCGTCGCGACCAAATTCCTATATTTAGGAAAGCTTGTGCATCTTCATTCATTCCGAGATTTTGGAACACAATCTATATCTATCTATACTACTAATAATAAAATTGAAGAGTTTGTTTGATCTCTGGAACTCATCATCACCTGCCTATAACCTTTTCCCAACCATGTTGGGGTCGGCTTCCAGTCTAACTGGGTGCAACTGAATACCATTATTTTACATGGAGCGACTGCCCATCTGACCTCCACAATCCAGTTACCTGGTAATATGATACCCCTTGGTAAGACTGGTTGTCAGACTTTCGGGCTTCTGACTATCCGTAACAACTGTCAATGATCCGCGAATGAAAGCCGAGACCAACGGCTTAACGTGCTTTCCGAGGCACGGAGGGGTCTCGGTATGTAAAGATTCCATCTACACCAACCGCGGCAAGCGTAGCTTAACCTGAACCTGTTTGTTATCTGGAACTACCAGTCGTAGTTGAAAAATCATCACGCTATAGGACCCCTGGCCGAGCAAAAAGAAAAAAAAAATCAGAAAGAACGCTAAGCAAGAACGAAGTAGGCAGACAGGCGATGCGATGCGACGGGGTGAGTCGGGCGAACAAGAAATTTCTCGCGGACGAAGTCGCGGGCAGAAGCTAGAACTAATAATAAAGCTGAAGAGTTTGTTTAAACGCGGTAACCTCTAGAAGTACCAGACGGATTTGAGAAAATTCCTTTGCACTTTATAGCCCAATTCTTGAGGAAGCCTAAAATCACGCTAGGACCCTTAGATGCCGATCAAAAAGATAAAAAATCAGAAAGAACGCTAAGCGAAAACGAAGTAATAGCGCGAGCAGACGATGCGATGCGACGGGTGGGTCGAAGTTGGTGTCTATGCGCCAATCCAGTTGTAAGTCAGCGCAGTTTTTCTTGCATTTTTCATACCAGAAAGGAAATAGCTCTTAGCTTTAATATTGTTTCTAAGGTGTCCAGTTCGACCGCGCGGCCATAGCGTTTTTTTTAAAAAAAAACCATGTCAATTTTTTGTAAAAATTTGTCAAAGTTGATTCCCAAAACCATAAATTTGTCAAAGATACGGTTAAAAAGTTATAAGGGTTTGAACATGGCCGCGCCATTGAAACACGGCGAACCGCGCGGCCACTGAGATCTTTAAAACTAAGCCTTGTAGAGACCTGAAATTTACGCAAATGCAAGATTTAATTTGTAAAAAATTTGTAAAAATATAAAAAAAATACTCAGGTTTATAGTTTAAGAGCTATAACACTAAAACCGAATGGCCGCGCCATTGAAACGGTGGAGAAAACGCTATCGCCTGTATCTCGCTGAAAAAAAATCGCAGAGGTGTGTAGTTTATTGTAATTACCCAGATTTGAATTTGTCGAAACTAGGAAAAATACAACAAAAATTCCTAGGTTTATATTTCAGGAGCTATAAGACTAAAACGATATGGCCACGCCATCGAAACGGTGAATAAAACGTTATTTCGCCTGTATCTCGCTGAAAAAGCATCGCAGAGGTCTGGAGTTTTTTGTAATACCTAGATTTTAATTTGTCAAAACTAGTAAAAATACAATAAAAATTCTTAAGGTTATATTTCAGAAGCTGTAGAACATTATCAGTATGTGGTGCGATAGGGTGACCATGTCTTATTGTTTACAGAATACTTTCTACTTATTGTTACAGAAATTATAATTCAAGGATTCTAAATAAAATTAAAATGAAACCATAAATATAAAAACAATTATGTTTATTGCTTGAAAAGTCAATAATACAGTTACAGTCCGCGTGGACTTACGAAAAACTAGCCCTAAGATTGGTTTAAATGACGCAACTCCGCCCCTAAGCTATGTGATTGGTAATGCACACTATTGCATCTCACACGCGCCACCCCCGCAGACCATCTTTTAATAGAATAGAATACTCATAAACCCCTCTCCCTCACCTCACCCCCCCCCTCCCTCCTCCTCCTTCTCTCTAACCTCTCTTTAATTATTCGGAACTCCTAAAGACTAAATAACTGACGAAACACTTCTACGCTAGGGGTTCTAGAATCATGTACTGAATCCATGTTTACAGTTTGTGCACCGGTGAAAATATTTTCCTGTATACTAACATAACTTAAGTATAGGCTACGAAGACAATAATTTAGTGAATTCATGACCATATAAATTAGCGCCGTACAATTTTCAGTCCATCACGTACAGCATGTTTGTCTAACATATTATTATGTTCCGCGCGTGACTGACGGCGATCCGATGGTGCGATAACTGATAGGCATGTTCCACTCTGTTTATGTATATAGCTAATGCAGAAGCTATATTCACATTCATTGATGCCTGATGGGCTTCTTGAAACAAATTGAGATACAGAAGCCGTTAGAACTCATAAAGAAACTACGCACGTAACGCATGATTTAAATTGGATTGATCGATTGAATCGGAACATGGCTTTAATTTCTCGGCAGCCATTTAAAGAGATTTTGATAAAAACACAAAATATTCTTAATATCCCAAATATTTTTCAAAATTGTCAGTAATAATAACTCTGATCATATAGATTGAATACTTACATTTTGCTGGAACTTACTTACTTGCTTGGTAATCATACCATTCTGAATTAGCATATACTTATAAATCTTTTTACTATAGTATGCATATATCAGCATTATCAGCTTATAAAGTTCGCAAATCACTGCTGCAGCACTGGCCTCCTCATGTCACCAGTTCATGTTCACTCGAAATAAAAAAAAGTACTTTCTCATTGGTTACTAAAACCCAAACACACATTGGTAGTAATAGTAAGGCCTCTGCTTATCCTCCAACTGTAATTTCTAGAGCATATCGTCTGATGATCTTGCAAGGCCGCTCCTCTCCTGATGCAAGATAACTATTGAGATAGCGATCATTTACTCCATTCACGCTATTTCTGATAATAACCTTGTCCTGTGTCGTGATAACACTACGTTCTACTGTTGTGTTAACGATTCTGTGTTTATAATTTGAATCTGGTTCAAATATTGTTGGGTTTCAACATTTGCTCGTCCTTATATCTGAATTTAAGAACGACGCAGCATTACTTTCTAGCAATATCACCTTTCACACAATCAATCCTTCTCTTCACTCTTCTCTTTCTTCTTCTTCTTTTTTCTCTTCGTTCTTCAGTCATCACATTCATTATTTCAAAACTTTCCTCACGACTATAAGTTTCTCATTCCTCCGCATCGCATACCTATAACGTGACAAACACCGTAATTCGGTTTAATTCTGAAATAAATGATTCTTCAGGACGTGACATTGCGTATCATTGTCCAAGAGAATATAATATGGTAGCTAGTTTTGTTTTATACAGTTCAGTAATTGTTTGTGACTTTCTTACCCATAAATTTTCATGAGATACTTTACAACGTCACAAAATAATATTAAAGTCAGTTTTATGCTGCATGTCATGGAAGACATTCCCGCCTTTCAACTTAGAGCTACTTTTCTCGTGAAAATATTTTACAAGACTTGCAGAATATTTTCGTAAAATGCACAATATAAAATGTCACATATTTGTAGTTCGTTTACTTCTCTGATATATTAGTCTGATAGAATGTCTTGTATGAACAATTTAAAAAAACCTGTATGAAAAACACAATTACAACGTACGTGACGTCCATAACAATCAGTTGGAAATCTTGAAAATTTTCCGCCAGACTATTAATTCTATTATAAAGTTTTTACACCGTGATTTTAAGAAATAATGTGTTTTCATTCCCACACACGTTCTCATCAAAAATATCATAGAATCTACTCTTCTGTATCAAAAATACAACGGACATGTCTCTTTATAGATTTTCTATGTAACTGTTTTTAGTCTATGTATCCTGGCCCCATGTTACTTGAGGTCGTGGTCAGCATAATATGTTTTTCTCTTCCACTGTCTCATCAGCTGTCACCTTATCATTCAAATCTATCTCTTCTTGGTCTCTCTCTCTCCATCCACATTTACATTCATCACTCTCTTAGTCACATTCGATTCATCTCACCTCTTCACATGCCAACGCACTAATCACTTGGACGCTTTAACAAATCGTTCAACCGTCAAGATAACTGTTTTTTAACGGCCGGCAACTCATGGAAAGCGAAAGTTTTGGCTAAAAATAGTCGTTCGAGTGCCTTGCATTATCGAGAAACAATGATGTTAAAGTAGAGCGGCAAAGACCTTACGAATGTAATGAGCAATGTTCGACTCATGCTTTCATTCTTTATGGTATGAATGTGAACGGTTTGCCTTCCGGATTTCCTTCATTTTGGAGAGATGAATTGGCTTTGATAGCGAGCTGAGTTCAATGCCGCACATGACTCGAATGTATCTTGATTAATCGCGTTTGATGCTTAACATATTTCTTCAAAAATGTTTTGGCGGGTTTTCATTTACGATAAAACGTGTATTGTGCAAATACTGCAAACAGTAAAATAAAATTGACCTTGCCAAGCTATCGGACTTGAGCAACTTGGATGAGTATGCAAAATTGGACATTCGCAACTCAGCTGAAATTACTTGACTCAGCTTATAGAAAAATCATTCTATTCTGTGAAGTAGTTAGACTTTAAAGAATCACACTGACATTTTAATTTAATAACTATGATGTATGTACCAATTTTATTAGCTTCATTTATTTAATTCATGTAATCAATGATGTTGCATACTGGTTTTAGGGAATTTATTACAATCTTAAAAAAAAAGAGAAAGTGGCACTCCGGGAGTGCCGACAGAAGTGAAAACTTGCGTATTTTTTTAATCGTCTTATAAACAAAACACGGGTGGTGTCGGTTACGGTAACAGTGTCGTGAGTTCAATGGCTTCTTCCCATCTCAAAAAATGCCCAACGCGCCTAAAGAAGTTTTCACCTCAAAAACCCGACCATCTTGTAATGTAGACGCCAGCACATCAAGCTACCCGAAACTGTCAAATTTTCCCAATCAACTTTGAACCCTATGCTCTAGCGATAAAATTGAAAATCTATTAAAGAAGTTTGACAGATTGTAATAGCTTGATGTGCTGGCGTCTGTACTACAATTCTTGCAAATAAATTTCGTTTCAGTAAAAATTACGTTTGGCACCTAAAGTAAGATGGCGAAAGGTTGAATTTACAAGGAGGTTTTATACAAATTTTCTTCATCTCCAGATAAAATCAAATATATATTAATGCAATCAGAAATATCAGCTTTCTCTTCACACAATATCAATATAATAATAAGTTCATCGTATCCGACCATTAGGGCTTTGGAAATAGAATAAATGCCAATGTGCTGATAGAAAATATCGCTGATTGGAAACGAGGATAAGCAGAAATTAAGATTTTCTCGATATGATCGTGAATCGCGATTAGATTTACTTCTTCTCATAGTTAATATGCTGTAGTTTATGTTTATGGTTCATTTAGTATTTTAATTACTTAGACCTGATTAAGAGATCCTAATTCTATTTCAGAAACAGATCTGTCTATTACTTGGAAATTGTATTTTTAGAGAGTGACAACATAATCTTCCCTGATGCTTGGCAGTTTTAAACCTAAAACTATGTTTTACAACTTAGTACCTTCTCCATTTTTATCAAACCTCTAACCAAAAGAGGAAATTGATAATTTCTAATAGTTTTACAAATCTCGGTGATACGGCACTTAATTATGATGACTTGATAAACGGGGCTTATCAATTATTATCATCATAATCTTAGCAAGAATTTGTTTGCGTGAATAGATAAAAGGGAAATCCTTTTATCCTTTTTTTACGATTGGGCAGTTTGTTAAAATGAGTATTTTCATCCAGAAATGCTATGTTAATGTTCTTCACACTTGCACAACACTGTGCTTGCGATGATTTAAAACGTAACGTATTTTATAAGTTCAGTGGACTCATGTTCTGCGTAAAGTTCTCTTACCCTTCAAAGAAGGATCATAAAATTAATTTAATCTTTGCAATATTTAACAGTACCAAATATGTTTGCGCAGTTTTGTACCTACAGGTAAATTGTGCTGCTGGAGATTTTGGCAAAAGTGAGTATACATTAGGGCCAAGTCTTTAGTCTCCTTCAATTTGTACGATATGACTAATTTCCTTTGACATTGTAACATATCGAGAAATACTCTTTGGCCAACATCAAATTGTTTATGATTTGTATGAATTTGATAATGGAGTTTCAAAATGATATATCTGAAGGGCGGAATGCCAAGAGTAACGCATGATATGATATACAAATAAGAATTTCCAGCCAATAATATTATTCGCAATGAGTTGTAATTTAGGACGCCAAATGATCCGCATATTTTTGTTTAGGAAGGGAGCTGTATTGATTTGTTTCATACATCTTCTTTGAATTCGTCTTCCATTACTCCTGACTGTTTCTGGTGCTCTGTCATGACTTGCCCTCTTCGTGATCAATTGATTTAACCTCGCAGTAAATCGTATGAGACCTTACTGGTTCTATTCACACATTAAGACAACAGTTCCATCAAAATACTTAAATATTCACTTACTGGTTTGACAAGCAGAACTTTGATTGTTCCAAGCTGTTGACGTCGAAAAATTGCTTAAATCGAGATGAATGAGGCTATTATTTTTCAATGTAGCGTTTGATTCGTTTCAAATAGACTCTGACTAAGATTCATTTTAAACACAACACTGAATTTATGCGAGTTATAGATTGCAGTCATCAATCTGCTTGTGGTAACGGGCAGGTATCCTTCGTTTTGAGATGTCAGGTCTAATCGTGCAATGATCAAAAATTTACTTAGTAAGTTGTGCAAAAGAGGATTATGAAATACCAGTTCACAGTAAGATTTCAACATTTAAGCTTTAGATTAACTATTAAGCCTAAATAAGTACTTTCTCAATTACCTATCTAATCAATAAACGGTTACAAATACCAAAGTCTAAAATCATTTTAAGGCAACGAAACCAGCTGAAATATTGTACTATCGATTCTAAATTATTAGTGCCAAAAGTAGCAGTCGAAGTAAATTAGCTAGTGTTAATGGGAGGTGATAAATGATAGCTTTGCAATTTAGAGCTGTTAATTGCTATTATAATGAAGCTTGTTACAAACCGTTAATTGATAGTTTAGCGCTGGTAAACAAATTATGCCGGATTGTTCAGGAAATATTAGACCACCGGCTTTCATCTGATTGGTGTTATTAAAGGAGATTAGGAGACCAGCTCATGGGTTCTGAATTCTGAAGGCATGTTTTTTATCTGATACGGAGCTAAAGTGAAGTTATTGTAATTTCATCTGACTTTATAGCATATTCTAACAAGATATTTTTATAGCTGATTTTAGTATCTACTGACGAGAGATGTGTAGAGCAGGGCTTTCAGAAACGGGGTGTCATGGGAAGACCTGGGCCCTATACCACAAAACTTTACAATTACAATTTTTCAACAACAATTTCGTAGAATTGTAGACTTGTAAACTTTTGTAGTACAATAGTATCTTCCAGTGCTCCAATTCCTACTGTGTTTTGCTGTGCCCAATTCCCCTAAAAAAAAATACTTTAATGGTCACCTGTCCTTGTGATTCTGCAGTGAATTCATCATCATCGTCATCACTAGCAGCCTTGTTCCTCCCATTGTTGAAGTGAAAACTTCTTTAGCGGCGTTGTACACTTTTCTTGTAATGGGTAAAAAATGTTAAACTCGCGTCAGGACACGTGACCTGATCGAAAATTCGTAAGACGGATGGCCGTAGCCGGTACCGCGCGTCTTTTGTTGATAAGTCGATCACAAAATACACAGGTAATTGTTCAAGTTTTCACTTCTGTCGGCACTCCCGGAGTGCCACACAGTTTTTTGAATATAGACGACCTTCCTTTTTTGCCATGCTTCCCAGCCCTAGATATTTTTTATTAGTCTGCGCTGTCCCACTCCTGGGCAAAGGCCTCCCTCCACTCCTTCCATCTTTCGCGACCCCGCGCGTCCTCCTTTCTCCAGTTTTGACGGAACCTATCCAGCTCGTCCCGCCATTTCCTTGGTGGTCTGCCGCGACCCCGCCTCATTGGCTCAGGGCACCAATTCTGTGCTATTTGGTCCCACAGCCTGTCCGGCTGGGATTATTACATGCAAACTAATGTTCAATGTTGAATGAAATATGTTGTTTCTTTCTGGTTTGTTAGAAACAGTAGATATGAATAATATTCTATGGAATGTGATGCCATTGACGCATGAGTTGACACATGAAAGTGACGGACCAATAAAAGTGTGGGGTGGCGTAAAATAGTTTAAATGACTTGTTATGCATGGTCGCGTTGAAAAAAATCCATTGTCGCCATAGAATTATTTGTATTTAACAGTCTGTCAAAAGATAACCTTCATAGTTTAAATGAACGGCCAGGAGGAGAAAATTGCCATCGTCATGAATTCATGATTTATGGTGGACGTGATATTTTATTGATATATTATTTTGAATGTCCTATTTATTTTCAATTTCAGCGAATTATATTGCTCTTTGCTCGTTAAGCCGTTGGTTCCGCTGTCATTCGTGGATCTTTGACAGTCGTTACGGGTAATCAGAAGCCCGAAAATCCGACAACCAGTCTTACCAAGGGGATCCGACAACCAGTCTTATCGTACTACCCAGTAACTGGGTTGTGGAGCTCAGATAGGCAGTCGCTCCATGTAAAATACTGGTATTCAGCTGGATCCGGTTAGACTGGAAGCCGACCCCAATATAGTTAGGAAAAGTTTAGGCAGGTGATGATGGACATAGGTTTTTCCCAGGCTGTGCCACAACGCCCTGTCCTCCGCCTTCCACATCCAGTCTGTCTCAACTCCTATCTTTTTTAAGGTCATCGGGCCGTCTAGCTGTGGGTCGTCCTACATTACGCTCGCGCTTGCCGATACGCGATCTCCACTCCAGGACTGACAGTCTGCTCTACCGCTACCGGCCATCGGTCCTTCGACAAACTGGCCAGCCCACTGCCACCTTCCTTAGCGTGCTTACGCTGCAATCTATGTCTTAACTCCGGATTTTATCCGGATCATTTCATTACTGATTTTATCCTTCAAAAAATTCCGAGCATGGACACAGTAAAGGCTCCAACAAACAGGCGCGACCCGCGATAAAATCGCGCGCGACACAACGGCACCGCTCGTTACGCGCGCGATTTTATCGCGTGTCGCGCCTGTTTGAAGGAGCCTTAATGATTGTTAAATCTAGGCCTTAGGATTTTGTATGGTGATGTTGGTACCTAAGAAGTCACTTCAGAAGGAACCTTAACATACACCTACAGCATATTATCATAATGATTTGATTTAGCCATCTGTTATAGAATCGCTCTTAGGTAGATAATGCACGCTATGTTTTCCTGAGAACCACATTCCTTACTTTATATACAACAGCTATTGTTTTCAGGCAGTAGCTAATACTTAAAGTATATAAACAAATTACCTACTTATGTAAGTTCAATGGCTCAAGAGTTTGTTAGATAACAGTCTTCTTAATCAGATCCTCGACTCAATGGCTCTGGGCACTTGATCGTTGAATTACCGGACAGCCAAATAATTATATTATCTATTGTAGTCTTGTTATTTAATATCATTATATAATATCGTTATGTAATAGATCCAGCTGACATAATGGCATGTTCAGCTAAAATAATGCGTGTCTAGATTTATTTTGATTAGCTATGGATTTCTTTAATTGTTTTTTGTACTTTGTAATTGGCTTTATTGTTATTATTGCCTAGTGTTTATTGGTAGTAGTCTAACAATTTTAACGGCATTTCGTTTATTTATGACTTGGGTCCATTTTTAAGTGATCATCAAAATATTCTGAAATTAAATGTAAAGTGAATTAACTCGATTCAATAACGTGATCAATTTCACGACTTTTAAATTTATATAACATTAGCTTCTGCCCGCGACTTCGTCCGCGTGAAATTTCACCCTCCCCCCGTTCACCCTCTTAGGGGTGGGATTTTGAAAAACCCTTTCTTAGTGAATGCCTCCTCTTCACAAAGAACACACACTCCGATTTTTATGTCTAGGACCAGCGGTTTAGGCTGTGCATTGATATATCAGTCATTCAGGACTTTGAATTTTATATACAGGGTTATTGGTAAACATTAACAATCTCTTAAGAGGTCATGTACTCATCATGATGAACAACTTTACTATGGGACCAAACCTGAAATGGCGAAAAAAAAATCAGCTGTTCCCTACATTTTGACGAGTTATAAGAACATAAATGTAGGGATCAGCAGATTTTTTTTTTCGCGATTCTGGGTTGGTCCCATAGCAAAAGTTGTTCGTAATGATGAGTACAATGACCTCTTTAAGAGGTTGTTAATGTTTTAACAATAACCCTGTATATAGATAACATCACGTCTGTACTCCCCAAAGGGCTGGGCAGAGTCGTACCTACCTCAAAGTCAAAGTCAAATCATTTATTTCAAATAGGCACATTAAAGACACTTTTGAACGTCAAAACTTACAGTAAAATTGAATTGATTCTAGTCGCCCCTTCCAAAAGGTAGTTTTCGTATGGAGAAGAATGGGCAAGAAACTCCACCGTTACTCTTTTACACCTCATAGTACACCATGATTTTGCCAGTTCTGTCTTATTCTCATATAATAGGGCGAGCCTATTGCCATCGGGCCGTTCACGAATCTGGACTCCGGGCTGCTACTGAGAAATTCACTCGACACACAATTCATTCAGACCTGGGAATCGAACCCAGGACCTCATGCTCAGCAGTAGTTCTAGCGACCACAACACAAACGAGGCAGTTATTTTACATTTAGTTATTTGACGCATTCACAGCATTTTAGTTATACAGGATGTTTGGTAGAAGGACCGACACAATTTTTTGAGGGATTGGGGATGTCATTTGCTAGCACATAATTGTTTTATTTTTTATTTATATTGTGAATTTTTGAATTTAATTTTTTCATTTCTTAACACATATTTACGACTTTGGAAGCACCCAAGTAATTTTCTAGAACCAATTGTACATAAATGTAAATTGCAGGTAATACTAAACATTATTGCGTTATATTACAACCACAAACAAAGTAGTTGTGACGATATTTAGAGTAATTAAAAAGAAACATATTATTATCTCAATTACCTACCGTAACCCTAAAGACGGGTGTTATGGGTGAAAACTGGGATAGTATGATATTTCCTATCCCTAAGAAAATTATGTCGGTCTTTCTACCAAACACCCTGTATATGTATAATGTAAAAAAGTTCGGAAATACTTCAAAACATATCGATTTTGTTTATTAAGACGCAACAAACATTTTACAAACACAGCTATTTTGTAAACTTCCCAGTAATTACTGAGGGTCAAACGAAAATACAGTTTCAATGTCGCCAGGTAAACAGGTGTAAGTTAGCGTAACCGAATTATGCGCAGTGTCATAAATATATGTCAGTACAGTGGCTTTGGCAATGCGCTCCACGAGGCCGCTCAGATAATATTAGAAACGTGGTTGTTACATTTTTGCATTAGAGGCTTGTTCTGAAGTGTTTATGATACGATATTCCTAGCGTGAGAACGGAAAAATTGAATTTTAGCTGGCTAATGGGCATGAGGTCAATGAGACTATAGAGAGAGTCAATCTGTCGCAGCCAACTGGTTAAATTAGCCGTTTATTAACCGCCTGGCTTTTTGAAGGAATGCTCGCCTTGCTTCGCTCTCTTGGCTCGCACGCGGTTGATCACAGTTCCAACCTTTTTTTTTTTGATCCGGGGTGGAAAATCCTCATGGATATCCGCCGCCCTAGGGCGGGCGGCGGGGTCTGTCAGACTATTACTGACTAAAAACCACCCCGGTGTTCCATCTCACACCTACGCCGGGGGTCACGGGAACGTACGATCCTTCCGCAACCCCCGACTGGTGCCGGCCCGCTGCTGCGGACCTCGTCTGGTCAAGGGGGGGAGTGAGGTGTTTGATTCCCCCCGCGACGTCTAAGAGGGGCGCGCGTGGAACACTACGCGCCGCCATCTCGGGTCCTGATGTATGGGGGGCGACGGACGTATCACAGTTCCAACCTAACTTAACCCATTTGGTCGGGGTGCCCTGGATTAGTTACTGCGACCAGTTCGGCTCGCGCCTGATTGGTTACACACTTCCAACCTAAACTATAATTGAATATCATTCAGCCCGTTAGTTAAACGGCTAGACGGCTAATTAAAACAGTTGGCTGCGACATATCGACTAGAAACGCCTTAACTCATAAGTTGATAACCAAAAATTCGGATGGAATATGTCGAATTCTTGATAGGTAAAAAACTGCCTCACTGATCTACTGGTCGCAAGCGCTACTGTTGAGCTTGAGGTACTGGGTCGAGCAAAGTGTAATTGGGTTCTTCCATCTGGAATTTCTCAGTACAGTCGCCGGGCACGTTAGTCGTTGGCAAGGTTGTGGCGTAGTGGGAGTAAATTAACTAGTGTCCGACCGAAACAGGTTTTTCAGCCGAAACCGAAACCGAAACCGAAACCGAACTTTCGGCCTTGCTCTTAGTTTCGGCCGAAACCGAAACCGAAACCGAAACTTACTTAAACACAATTAAAATTTCTATCGTATACATAAATCTGGTGTGTTTTTTACACATTTATTTGAATATACAATGTATTTTATACGTACAGACAATTGAATACTTACCTAATCATTTACGAGGTCGGTCCCATAATGAACTGGCCTGATATAGTTCTACGCGACATGTCGCTACATGTTGTGTTGCATTAAATAGTACGTTTATCGTGCACTTAATCTAAGAAACACGCATCGACATGAAATGCTTAGTCTTAGTTTAGCAGGCATTAGCATAACGAGAGTCGCGTATATTTTTTTCAAAATGTCGAAAACTGAGTATCGAAGTGTCATAAAGTTTTTGTTTAAAGAAGGTTTATGCCCTGCCCAAATAAAAGAACGATTGGATGAAGTGTATAAGGAGTCTGCCCCCTCCTATAGCACAGTGAAAAATTGGGTGAGAGTTTCGTCTCGGGAGAGAAACCGTCGAAGACATTTGCCACGACGGTCGACCTGTGGAAGTGCTCACTCCCGAAACGATTGCTCTTATCGAAGAGGAGGTTCTGAGTGACCGCCGTTTGAAGATTAGAGAAAATGCAGCTAGGCTTGGGCTCTCTAAAAGTACGTCACGTGCGATCCATGAACATCTTCGCATGAAAAAAGTGAGTGCAAGATGGGTACCGAAACTACTTTCAGCGGTACAGAGACAGGAAAGAGTGCGCTGCGCTTCGGAGTTTTTGGATCTTTGTGGCGAAAATTCAAAGACTGATCGAGCGGCTAGTGACTGGTGATGAAACTATGATCTTGTATTATGACCTACAAAGCCAGCGCAAATCAATAGGATGGCGATATAAGGTGAAAAGCCCCCTAGAAAGGCAAAGATGCAACAATCGGCTAAAAAACTGATGTGCACAATCTTTTGGGATTTTCAAGGCATTTTGATGGTGGATTTTAAAGAACGTAATACAGTCGTAAACGGCTAATATTATGCTTCTTTAATATATAAATTACGATACAAGATAAAGGAAAAACGAAGAGGCAAGCTGTCTAAGGTGTCCTGTTGCTCCATGACAACGCCCCTGTTCATACCACTGGTGTTTCGAAGGTATGCAATTCGTCAATGCGGGTTCACAGAAGTTGAACATTCACCTCACAGTCCAGACATGGCCCCGTCCGACTATTATTTATTTCCAAATTTAAAGCGAGACTTAAGAGGAAGAAAATTTTCAAGCGATGAAGAGTTGCAGGCGGCCGTCTTCGGTCATTTTGAGGCTAAAAATTGTGATTATTTATATAAAGGTTTAGAGAGATGTTGATCACAGATGTTAGAAGTGTGTTAGTAGTATTCATGGTCATTATATTGAAAAATAAAATTGGTTTCGTTTCATTTCCATTATTAGTTCATAGTTAGGCCAATTCATTATGGGACCGCCCTCATATGTGAAAAACACAACCTCAACTCCATGCGATTAACGATGGACGGCGGCGAACTGGGCCGGCGACGCGACGAGCGAGCACGAGCTAGCCGCGAAGTTCGCCGAACGATGGACGATAATTCATGAACACTCGAGTTTCGGCGCGGCCGTAAGTTTCGGCCATTTTCTGGCCGAAACCGAAACTAAGGCCGAAACTAGATTATTTGGCCGAAACTGGCCGAAACCGAAACCGAAACCGAACTTTCGGTCGGTCACTAAAATTAACGCATGTACAGTCACGAGCATAAGTATGTAACCGCTTGGCTTTATTCAAAGACGATTTTCTCCTTTAGTTTTGAATTAAATTTTACGTTATTACGAAAAAAGTATTTTCGAACCCATAGGTTTGTGTAAAGTGTCGTATTTCAACGTTGCATTCGTTATTTCACGAAAAAATCGCAATTGAAGTTTTGCCAAGTGTTGACATATTAGTGCTCGTGACTGTACCCTTTTTGCAACAAGAAAATGGTCACTTTTATTGTCTGTCATTATACTATGGTTATTGACATAGATTATTTTTAAACGTGTCTGTTTACAAGAAAGTTAAAAAAAGGAAAAACTCATCTAACGACTCTTGCCAAGTTCCGTGCCCGGCGACTGTAGCCGCCCGATGTTTAGATTTGTACCCGACTGATGGAAAATAGGCTCGCCTCCTGTTACATGGGACTTAAGGCTTCTACAAACAGTCACGACACGCGACATAATCGCGCGCGACATAAAGGCACCACTCGTTGCGCGACTTGCGGTGAACACAGGTGACACAGATGTTTACTTGATAGGTAATCACAATCAACTCCGCCTACCGCAGTCCACAACTGGACATAGACCTCTCCCAGACTGCGCCACAACACCCTGTCCTCCGCCTTCCGCATCCAGTCTAGCCCAGCCACCTTTAGGGTTTCCGTCCATCTAAGGGGGAGCGCATAACAACCGGACTCCCCAAACGCCAACCTCACCAGCGCGCGGTACACCCTGCCACTGACAGACGAGGCGCTGGCGACCGACCGATGGCGGTATAACCATCCCTCAAGCCAACCTAAATCCTCCATAACGATGACCAGCAGAAGCGTCAGCGCTGCGAAAGGCTTGGCTCTGCGGTCACCAACCCGCATGCCCAGAGTTGTGACTACGGGCATTAAACCTCCCACAGGTAATCACGTTCGATGGTGAAACCGCAAACAAATACTCCAGTTATATTATAGCCAGACTCGTAAACTCTTTTGTGAGTAAGACAACTTTCGACATGAAAAAGATATTTAAGCCGAATTGAATGTATAAAAGATCGGTTAAAGGAGCCATGTTTAATTTAAAATAGCTAAACATAATTAAACTTACTCTAAATACACGCTAATTGGTAACTAGGCATTTGCAATGCAAATGGTCGTGGTTCACTGATTGTAAATGTAGAGCAATAGTTTAATGATCGCATTTTCTGCGTACACGCATTTGTTTTATTAATACCATGGCAAAGATATTAACACGACGGACTCCTGCATCCTTTCAATCACAATCCTAAGGATTTTTAAGCAAATTGGTAATTCATTACTTCATAAAAGTTTGAAATTCTTTTATAAGTATCATAAAAAATCGTAAAGAACGCAATGAATATTGTTGATTGCCAAAATGAATAGCACTGGGATTGTGATTGTGAGTGTGTTACACAATTACCCCGCTATTTGAATTTATTCACGAGTTGAACACTAACTTCTGCCCGCGACTTCGCGTGAAATTTCTTGTACCCCCGACCCACCCCGTCGCATTGCATCACCTGCCCGCGCTATTACTTTGTTTTCGCTTAGAGCGTTCTTTCTGTTTGCTGGGCTGCTAAGGCTCCTAGCGTGATGTTATATAGCCTTCCTCAAGAATTGGGCTATCAAATGCAAAAATAATTTTTCAAATCCAACTGGGAGTACCTACCATAGATTAGCGCGTTCAATCAAACGAACAAACTCTTTAGCTTTAATATTGGTATAGATTTGAACATATAAAATTCACCTTTTATTCAAATTGCAACTGCATGGAATATTTCTCGCTTCAAGGAGTATTACGGCCTATGAATTCTCGTAATAAAGTCGCCATAAAAATAATAATATGCTCACATGTTAGACGTGAAAGCTTATGCTTAAACATACACTCATAAAATCTCAGCTGCAATCTTCATTGGAGAAAATATAGTCGTAAATATTTGTAAAGCAAGTAATGGTGCGACCTTGACTGCTGCTTTCATAGAGGATAACCCCCGATCCCAAACGCATGTAAAAAGATAGATCAAGTCAAAAATGTTGCGAGTCAAAATAGCACTTCGATTTCATTTCATTTATTCATTTTGTCAACATAAGATATGCCAGGTTATCACGTTATTTTTCCTCTTCTGTCTCACGATGTTTTTTGAAGATATGCTTTGGATGAAAAGCTGCTTCTGGTTCTTAATCAACGAAGGATTAATAAAGATCGATCCGATAAAATCTCTCGAAAATAGTCCCACAGTCTACAAATAATATTTAATCCTCTAGGTATTGCACCTCTGCCATACAGTACAAGATAACGATCAGCATTTCGTCCATATATCTCCAGTTTGAACAGCCATATTTTTCAAAGTTTCTATCTGGTTTCTCTCGATATCAATATGTATCTCGCGATCTTATCCTGGCGATCGTCTCTTTATACCATGTTTCAGTTATACCAAGTTCTCGCATATCTCGTACAAAGAGGTTTTGAAAGTACGCCGCGTTTTGTTGCTTTCCGTAGTTTGTAAAAGGTATTGCCTCGGACGTTGCAATCGGTCGTTCAACTGTCTGGAAGGTGAGACAAGCTACTTATGGTGCGTGTGCGCAACTTTCGAGTTTATGTGGAGTCGAGTTATTGAAGTGTCGAGTCCAAAAATGGTTTTGGTCGACGCCCATTGATTTTCATTTTGTAGCAAGAGAATGGTTACTCAGTAACAGATTTAATTTGAATTGATAGAATTATAATAGAAGTACTGTTTAATTTATCTATAGGTACCGTAACAGTGACGACACTGATTAGAATTTCAAATTATTTTAGTAAAAGTATTACAGTTAGCGTACCTACCTACTATGTCATTGTATTATATTCATGACCTTAGTTGCATATCATTAACACCGCTGAAGGTTATTTTCACACACACATTATTAAATTAAGTTTTTTCAATAAATTAATCGTCAAAGAAAACCTCGATGAAAGTGGATTTCTAATTAATTTCAACACTCAATGCAACAAAATAGCAAGGGGACCTGTTAATAAGGTGCTATAAATTGAAATTATGGCTTGGCAAGCATGGTTACCATGGTGATTTGCCAGCGCAATTACTAAGAGTAATGGCGTTTCTAGAGTGATAAAAAGCCAACGTATTAGGGTCTAGTACTAATAATATAATTTAATGGCTGTTATTATAGGGCGGTTATCTGTTAAGATTATTACTGTTGAAGGCTACTTAGTGGCTGAGGAAACTGTAGCTGTTGGCGCTACCACTGGATCTGGCCATTACAGAAAAGTAAAATGTCCTAAGGTAAAACTGCAATTTGTCGGCAAACAAAATCCCAAAAGGCAACTTGGAGTAATTACGGTAGACCTTAGGCTTGATAACAATGTTGGTTTCTTAATCCAAGATGCTATAGAAGCCTAAGCATATTTTAACAAAGTTCATACAAGTGAAGAAAATCATAAATGCTCGTGTAAAAAGGCGCGACACGCGATAAAATCGCGCGCGATATAAAGATACCGCAAGTCGCGCAACGAGCGGTGCCTTTGTGTCGCGTGCGATTATATCGCGTGCCGCGCCTGTTTGCAAGAAGCCTTAAAACAGACGAAGATTTAGTAAAAAGTCATAACACTAACAATAGTAATCTATCAGCAAAAGTATACAATAATTCTGAATTGGGTTCTGCAGATACACCCACATTTGATAGCGACTATAATATTATATCTATACTTCTATCTATACTAATATTATAAAGCTGAAGAGTTTGTTTGTTTGTTTGTTTGGTTGAACGCGCTAATCTCTGGAACTACCAGTCGGATTTGAAAAATTCTTTTTGCATTTGATAGCCCAATTCTTGAGGAAGGCTATAGGCTATTTAACATCACGCTATGACCTTTAGGAGCCGAGCAAAAAGAAAAAAAGTCAGGAAGTACGCTAAGCAAAAACGAAGTAATAGCGCAGGCAGGCGATGCGATGCGACGGGGTGGGTCGGAGTAACAAGAATTTCACGCGGATGAAGTCGCGGGCAGAAGCTGGTATCCTCTAAATTATGACACACTAATATCTCAAACTTGGCGACTCCTTAACTAGTAAAAGATACCGCTATTTATAATTAATCCTCCATAATTTACCTGCGACAGAATACCTGCCTTATTTGTTCATACGATTTGCATAACCGTAATGCTGGTCTGTAAAGGCTCTTGAATGTCATTCGGTTTCGTTGACATCATATGGTTGTTTCTCAGCCGGTACTTAATTGGAAATTATGCGGAATTGCTCCGCTTGTACGATTCGAGTTATTTGACCCATTAAAGGTAAATGCTTAATAATTTTGTTACCAAGATTTGTTAATAGATTTTAGTCTGGAAAGATTGGCAATGTTGAGGAATTTACATAGATTGGTATATGAAGAAGGGGAGGAATGCCAAAGAAAAAAAAGGATGGATTGTGTAAGGAATGATATGGAAGTAAAGGGAGTGAATGATAGCGTCTCGGTTGACAAGGGATTACACGAACAGAACAGAACAGAACATGTTGCACTGACTCTAAGTAACATTGGACAAAGACAGAAAGATAGTGATGAGGTATACTATCTATGAATTTATCTATTTGGCAAATTCTGTAACTTAGAATGAAATTCAGCTCGCCGTTTGCATAAATATTTTTTTACTGTCAAGACTTAGACTTCATTGTCATGTTCACTAAAGATACAAAACTACATAAGAATTAATTAAAATAATTGCGAAATCATTCTAACCGTCGAGTTCCATTCTAGTTGCCATAGTAATGTTATGTCAGACGCACGATTAACAGCCGTTAGTCCTGCTCAGCTGGTGTTTGATACAGGGAAAGTGATAAATTCAATGTTATACAAACACCGACTTTTTGCCATCATTAGTTAATAGTACCTAACCGAACCTCCGTGTACGACACTCGCTCGAAAATCAGTCTTATTTGCTTAACTATGAAGTTTAATTTCCGTTGAGAGCACGATAGCTGTTCCGCGGTTTTTGCTCCTTTTAATACCGATCATATTATAGAAATGAAGATTGGTAAATCCATAAAGCGACGGTTTCGTGGTTACTCGAGTTTCATTGAGAGGCTTTTATTTTTTATCACGAATACAGCCACTGCATTCAGCCGAGTAATTGCCAGTTTTAGAAACTTGATCGAATCTGTATACCGTACCCAAGCCCAAATATGGTCGCAAATTATTTCTCATATCCAGAGATTTCTAAACCAGACGTTTGACCAAAACAATTATTTGCCCAATGCCCAACAATTTAAAGTGACACGTTCCATTACATGCAATATCATAAAGTGCGACCGTCTTTCCCTACTAACTAGAACAATCTCGGCTTTACGGCGCATTTCAGCTTTATAGTGGCAATGAAAATCTAATCTCTGTACACCACAATAAAACAACTAAACGGTTATGTTATTCGTAATGAATTCGTTATTTACGATTGTTGTAGGGAAAGCCGATCGGCTTAATGTTGAATCGCTAACAGACAGAGCCGTCTACCACTTGTTCGCGTTTTCTCGTACACGATTCCGAAAGTGAAATGAGCGTGTTTAATGTAATAAATCTCTAAGTTCTTAGTAGGTAATTGCGAGTTTAGTTTGATTCTCACGTTCGTTCGGTGCCAACTGGAAGATATGCTGAATTAGCCCAGGCTTGCCCATACAACTGTCACGTGGTAAGGATTGTGTTCCAACCTCCAGTTGCTGCGCTCTTGAGATGCGTAATACTAAAAACAATTCCATTGATAAAATATCTGCATGGAATAATACTTATAAAAAAATTAATTTAAGTCTGTCTTTAAATCCATGTCCTTTTTTATTGTCACGTACCTCACTAATGACTAAATCTACAACTAAGAGTTCTCTTTCTGCTCATGCATAGTTAGTGCGAAGAACGTATCAAACAAATGCGAAAAAGGAAGACCAAGTTTTCATGCTAGAATGCTAGAGAATGATATATTAAGTACTTTCACATGACTCATTCTTTAAATAATTTTCTATTCTATTTTTAATCTACTTCCATTTTTTTAATAAAATGACAGCAGCAACAAATCCAAGGCACTTCAGGGGCTATTTTATAATTAAACTAAATGAAGGTCAGCAGTCCTTGGGTGTGTACTGGAGCGGTCACTCCAAAGGTCGTGCCTTCAATTCTACTCAGTTGAATTATTGATGTGAACCATTCGAAGATAGACTCGTTTCATTAGTAGGAAAGCTTGGACAGAGTATTACGTCACGTTTCCCTTAACAGACTAATAACTTTCTGGAAAAGCAGTTATTGAAAGAACCGCTTTTCGAAACGCAATCGTTGATTTTACAAGCTAGGTTAGTAGGCAAAGGCAAAGTCCAATAAAACTTTATCACATCAAAATCTCTGATCCCGTACGGTAAGTGCCGCCATATAACAACAGTGACAGATCGCATTGTGCACACAGTTGAGCGGAAATCTATTACGCATTGGGTGAATTATAAGCATTATTACTAGGACCCGTACCATAAACCGTCAGATAAATGTTGCTTTCTCCCCGCCTACACATCCAATGACAAATGCATATAAATATAAATAATCTATGTAATTACAGACAGTTTGAACGCTGCGTATCTATAAGGCTTAAGATCGTTTGGAAAGGCTCTGGTCTCGCTGGACTGTACCCATTTTTGGTTGGACTGAGTTTTCACGCGATGTAGCGTGCTTTGCTATTTATTTGGTTCTGTTTTGATTTGTTTATTTTCAATTGATGCTGTGCGTGGAATTTTATGCGTAACGTGGGTGGTATGTGAGACAAGAATTTAGAGGCTCTGGCATTTTAGGGATTGCCACTACGATTCATTATAAAGTTGTCCTACTTAAACTTTTGCCACTTGATAAATAAAACAATACAAAATAAACTCAACATTGTCGATGAAATAACTATGGTTATAGACAGACGAATAATAATAATCGACCAAAAACTGATTGAGGGCACTGAAATTCGCACTACTCGACTTAACTGTATAGTTACAATGGACAAGATACATTTATTTATACATCGCTAAAATAATTTATTCGAGGCGTTAAATTTCATTACAGACGTGTAAAGTTTAGCACAAATCACGCTTTAGAAATCTGAAACCTACCTGTAACACCGCTAAAAGTAACGAGTATAAATTTTAACGTGTTTCATATGGCAGTCGTAAAATGTTGAAATGTCAGAAACGAAATATGGGAACTTAAAGCCTTCACTCATTTACTTATAAGTTACGATAGGTGCAAGGTCGAGCAGACCATGGAGTAGTTAACAATTAAAGTGACATGGGAAACGGCACGAAGAACTGATGATGACGACTCGACAGAGACAGTTGAGGTAGAAAGGACGGGTATTAATTGGGAGATATGTAACTTCAGTAGTAAGCTGCAATGGAATGGGTTTATTGAAATACTCAAGAGATTTCTCTTCAAATACAGCGTATATGATGATATACGCTGTATTTGAAGAGAAATCTCTTTAGGTCCCTTTTAATCCAAGAGTGGTATTGGTATTTGGCAAACAAATTAAAATCTGTGTGTCTTTACTTTGCGATGCCAAAGTAAAGCTGTCAATCAACAATTAAACACTGCATAACAATGACCATACATATAAAATAAAAACTATTCTTTACTTCAATGCAGTTCACGAATTCGGTCATTTATATCTATATGGGTAGAAAAAACTCGTCGGCCATGTGATGCGAAGGAATGAGGAAAATGTCGTGAGGAAAATTTTGAGTATGAATGTAGATGACTGTAAACGTAGAGGAACACCTAGTTAACGATGGATGGACCGTGTGAACGATGATATGTCAAGAAAGGAGGTGACTACTGAGATAGCGACTAATAGAGAAGTATGGAAGGTTAATTGGGATAAGAGCAGTAAGACAGAATGAAAAAACGCGTTTCAGAATTCCATTTGTTCACTATGTCGTGTATAGCGCCGTCACAGGTTTGATCCCGGACGTGTACCAATGAGTTTTTGAATCATGTGCACAATATATTGCTCAGAATTAATCGTGAATGGTGAATGATTTATAGCGGGAAAATAGCGTTCATAATAGAAACGAATGGTTTTATTACTGGCAAGGCACTTCAGGTGAGCGTCTATTGAAAATTAGGCATTAACTTTGAAATTTTATGTAGATGATCGTAAAATTTGAGAGATAAAAATCTTTACCACGAGGACGCTATTGAATCCAACTTTTCAAATGAGTCATCTTACCAACAAAATATAAAAATGCAACGACTTTCATGGTTAATCTGATTACTCGGTAAAGGTGAACCAAAATACGTAAAATAAAACAGGTACGCAAAATATATAGGTCAGTTCCATATGATTGTATCTCTGTCATTCTATGAGAGTCTTCTTCTAAGATCACATACCAAGTGTACTTTCTACTTATTCCTCATTTGATATTTATACGAAAGTGAAATTACTCTTAATTTTCGAAACTGTATTACGACACTAGTCTTCAACCGGCAGACCTTGGTCGATCGATTTAACGTCCAAGCATGATTAACTAACTAATGGATTTCCTCTTGCTTTTAGAAATCGATAATAGTGTCCAAGTACCTACTAAGTTTTATTTGGGGCATGTAATGTTTTATTCTTGAGTTGTCTTGTTAAATCTTACATACGAAATAACATGAATAGTTGGAATAGTCTTCATGTTATTTCGTATATAGATGCTATCACCTCAGCCCTTTTTAGCCCACTACTTCACATAATTTATTTTATTTACAAATATTATGTGTCTTCTGAGTGACAGGAAAATAATTGTCATCAGAGTTTCGTCATTCGTCTTCTCCCGCTCCTTCCCTAAAACTGCTGAAGTACATACAAACAGGAAATAGGCATATCCTAAGAAAGACAACAGTAGACTCATCATTCTCATACAATATATCGCCGCTCTACGATGGCAGACTTTTTTTACCTTACATAACTAAAAGTGACATCGTGAGCGGTCAAGGGGAAGGCCGTTCGATGTCTCTAGTAGAAGTTTACTAAATCGTAAAGTGGACAGTTGATGATAATGACTTCGATCATCATAACGTGATATAGCCACGCCACGCGGAAGGCACGACCGGTTGTTGTTGCGTAGTTTTAAAAGACTTGAAGAAGCTGATAGTCCGTGTTGAAGCCTTGACAGATAAAGTCTAGTACAAAAACACAGATTTTAATTTGTTTGCCGAGGAACCTAAATCACATATCATGTTTTTAGCAGACATGATAATTTACAAACCCTAGCAAATACATGGTTTGCTAACCGGATAGACCACTACTATATCAACGAGTCACTCAACTCGTTAAACAGAATTTCAAATTATGTTATGCTAAGCTGTTTATGATGACATAGGCGTGCTAATGCCAGTTCTAAGATTTGCATATGCACAGTGTATACTCCAAGGAATGTGCGTTCTGGTTGGCGCAGTTGCTGTCAAAATACTATGACAAAATAGTACACTAATTTTGTAGTGAGCAGATGCTGATTAGGGTTAGCGTTATTGAAACCTATAGGATCTGCCACAAATTACTATTAATCACTCTTAACTTACCAGTGTGCTTTTCGTGATGTTTAATCATTGCAAAGATAAAATAACTCAATATTAACCTAATTACGCGTTCAATTTGTTCATTAGTAATGTACAACAAAGTTCTAAATGTACGTTTGGAGTTTAGTCAAATATGGAAGTGTTTAATAAATCATTACATATATATATTTGTCTCTTTCCGGTTCTTCCATCAATAGTTTTGCTTCGATGGTTCCTTTATCATAAACAGGTTTCAACTTTACTTGATTTTTATCATCATCTGTCTAGTTTTTCCCAACTAAGTTAGGGTCGGCTTCCTGCTCTACTATCATAGCTCGATTAGTTTTACATTAGATCGGCAGCAGATACTTTTGCTCTATCTTAACGAGGACCTCGTTCTTGTATCTCTTATCAGCAGTTGTAATTTCTTGACTCATATTGTTATATCATTTGATCTACTTGAAATGTTATTTACAAGAAGTAATAACTATCTGATTTATCTTACCTGTCTTTATACTGTATCGAACAGTAAGTTGCGTCGTTAAACCAAGCAGATATCTCCGTAGTTATCCAGACATTTAGTGAGACACTTCCACACCTTGATCGCTGTTTTTATCACGGATACAACTATTATATTCTGCTTAATTGCTTAGTACTAAAGCATTAATGCTTTGCATTTTAATTGGTCGTTCAAAATATTCTCGATCATTTTCTATATTAGAATGGCGCTTTCTAATTATCGTAAATCTTTTGTCTGTAACAGGTGTTGGCTTACTGATTACTTCTATATATTTAAGTATGTTAACGTCTTCGTTTCCTTTTCTTCTTTTTGATCCATACGTTGCACAATATTGTACTGGTTTCGTCTATTATGATTATTTTGAAAGTATATCCCTTCGGCGCTTCGCGTTCAGGATTTAAAAGCGCAATTTGCACTACATCAAACATTTGCGTTGCGCGAGCGGCGGAATGTCTTGTAAGATTCATTTGTGTGTGGCACGCACTGTTTTGCTTGCTCTTGTCTCTGTTATTGTACTACTTAATTAATTCATGGAGTGTTATACGTCCTGTTTCCTATTATGATGCGTCCTAGGCATTTTCCTTTTCCGATTTATCTCTACAACTTGTAAAATTAACAGAACCAAAGATACACCCATAGCAACAATTTTTTGCAAAATGGTACCCACGCCAGAAATGACTTGACTATTTGTATCCTTCTGATTTGTATTTGTTGCTGTGTTATATGTTCTTAATGTTATCAGGTTCTCTAATAGTATTATTAATAAATAACCATTATTACAGTACAGGAGTTACCGTTGCTTTTTTATCGTGATTTTATACTGACCGGCTTATTTTGTTAAATACATATGTGGTTGTAACTTTTAGCTCCACAAAGTAATTTTTACGACTTTTTCAAATTACGAAAACTTCTGTACTATTATTATATTATTGCCTGCTTGCTTGTTGACTCTTTCTAATTTCAGCAAACATACAAAATTAAATAGTTGCGCAAATTACCGTACCCATAAATTGTTCTATGAACAACAAAGTTACATTTAAAGTTATTGTAGTGATTTTGTTTGAACAGTATTATTGCTTGTTTATTTATTTGACAATCTATCAAAATAATATATCACCGTTATTGCATTTCTTACATTATATATTTTTACCATTACCTTTTGAAAATTCGTTTGGGGACTGCTTATCCAAAATTTTTATTGATTAATGTTGTATCCCATGCCATTGTTACCTACCTATATAATATATAATAATATTTTAGTTTTTTAATAGTTTTAGTTGGGTTAGGATATTATATTTTAATTTAAATAGTTTGTAGTTTATTTAGTATTAGAAGTTTGTACAAATTTGAAAATATTAATAAATTAAAGTTACTGGTAATCTGTTAGGTGACATTCCAATCAAATAAATCAGATACCAATAAATCTATGCTTACTAATATTATAAAGAGGTAAAATTGTTTGTTTTTAAAAGGTAATCTCTGGAAGTAGGTACTAATACAATTACAAAAAATCTTTTGCTTATGGAAAGCTATACTATTGCAGAGTGTCATAGTAAACGCCGACGAAGTTACGGGCTGAAGTTGTGTTCCTATAAAGAGGTTATCAGAAAGAAGCAATACTCCTGCTGATGACATCTTACTTCCTGCCAGTGCCACATCAGAATTTGTTCATCAAAATCAATATTTGCACTTAGGAGTACTTTTATCGTGAAATCCTCCAACATTATTCCTCGCAATTTCTCACGAGAACCAGTCAAAGTTTCAACACCTCATTAAGAGAAAAAACAAGTACCTAATAGAAAATGAATTTATTTCCGATGTTATCAGTTCGGACCTTTCTAATGTTAATCTCAGCGGACAGTTGATAGGAAGCGGGCTTACTATCAGCAATACCATATATAGAGAGGAAGTGGCGACATGGTCGCTATCCTGCGCGTGCGGCTGTGCGGCCACTTGATGCGTTTTAATGATTCTATTATTTACTGCACTTAGGTCCATTTCCACTGCTTTCAAAACGGTCAAGAAAAACACAATGAGGAAACCGGCATGTCCTAGAACCAAAAATTCGAAGATGTGACTGTGAGACATCTACCAACCCGCACTGGGCCCGCGTGGTGGATTAAAGCCCACTTCCTTTCAAAAAGAGGAGGCCCGTGTCGCAGCAGTGGGAACATTATAAGCCGATTATGCTATGCTAGGAGTCTATTTGCACCACAAATAACTAACTTCGTTTAGCCTTGGAATTTCTGCCAATCGTTCAAAGATGAAGAGACAGAATGATGTCTGCATTAACGCATTTAGTGATTGGTGGTGCAAGTGGAAGTGGGTGCGAATCGCGCGCGACTCAAAGGCACCGCTTCTTGCGCGATTTGCGGTGCCTGTGTCGCGTGTCGTGTCGCGCCTGTTTGTAGGAGCCTTAAGACTAAAGATGGACGTAACTTATAGTTTATAACATAAGTTGCATTTCTGTTACAAGAATAATAAAAGCTGATTTATGCGAGAGCTCTGTTGAAAGTACTAGATGAGAAACTAACTAATTAGATCGTTTTTACACTACACCATAAAATAAACATTAATCGGAAAAAAACATTCAAGAAATTTGCGAGACCATCGTAAAGTAATAATTTTATTAATACTGTCACTAAACGACACATAACTCTAGATAACAGTCTAAAGCGGGAGCGCATAATTTAAATTAATTGTAGATGAATTACAGAGAAGGATGTTAAAACTAAGCCAAGTACAGTTCTAAACTCATTTACGACGCTCCGAGACAGCCGTATTACACTGAACAGTATCTAAGCGCTGGCCGTTTACCATAATAGTATGTAACTTCGATGATACAACCAGATATATGGTGATTTAAGAAGAAAGTGCACACTTTCACACAGGAAGCCATGCTCCCAACAATTTGCACTTGCAAGCGAAAAGCCGTGGAAGTGCAGTCTTCTGATTATTATATTAATAATATAAAGTATAGAAACGCGTGCCATATTGTTTCGCGTATTACCATCATAATGGTTAGATGCCGATTTACTTTGCTCCTCAATAGGTTGATCAGGTACGATATTAATGACCCTATATACATTGTATTGCATTAAGTAGGGAAAGGGCCTAAATCCGTCACCTTACAATTCTTAATGGGTGACTTTTACAACTTTTGTTAAGCCATAAATGTTTGATAAATCTTGTTCGCCGTCGATATGTTAAACGATATCGCATTTAAGTACTTGTGGACGACCTAATTTCACACCGATTTTATAGTGCGATTGAGTAGGTAACTGAGCAGATTAACAACGGTCAGCTGACAGACATTTCAATTTGCTGGACAGCTTTATTTAAGTACCCTCCAATCGAACAGATTTGTTGTGGAGTTGGCTATAGACTTTCATTTATAAGGTACGTACTTTTTATCTATTTCTAAATTGCGCATTTATTAATACGAGTTCTCTTGGTTAGGTGCGCCACAAGCCAATGTAGACTAATTGAAATTAAATCAATCAAACTTAAAGAAGGATTCAGAGCTGTCGTGTAACCTAAGCTTACTACTAATAAATATTACCATATTGATAACTCAAAGAAAGAAAATGATAGCGTGTCAGCATCCTATCATCTCGAAGATGTAAAAGTCAACTGAGGGAAACTAGAACACGGCGAAAAAGTAAAAATACAGCTTAAACATAGGTCTGTCAACGTCTCTAAGCTCTCTCTTATACAAATAACTAATATCAGGCTCTCGTAGGCTAAGCCAGTAATTATATTAACTGTTAACTCTCCCTAGCAAGTAATTATGTTGGTTTTATACAATAATCGAGTGTGCTCTTCAATCAGGCAGTTCCTGATCATCAATCTTTGTGAAGCAGTGGATGCACCCGAGTCCGGACGACTTTCTCTTTCTTTATACAAGACCGTTGTAATAATATAGATTGTTGTTTATTTTAATTTGAACGTTGATGGATTTACACAGTATTTTGTCTGGTGTTTGAAACTTTGTGGTCTTAATCTGAAGTTTGTTTTCAAAACAGATTTTTCCGATCCTCGTTGTCATTACTTGTAACTGCTACCAGTCATACATTTACCGTGTTTCTATGTAGATCCATTATCTCGTGCTTAAATGAGATCAGTCATTTTGATTTTTTGAGTTTTTATTTTTAACAATCAGTTACAATTTACATTCGATAGTGTCTGTTTCAAAGATAATGGTGGTTTTTTTTAACGAGTTCTTCATCATACTGCAACTTCAATGGCATCGGTATTTGACAATACATCTTTTATTGGTTTTAGTTTTTGCACAGATGTCTCTGCCATCAATCAATCATCTCGGCCTATTGCAGTCCACAGCTGGCTTCTAGGCCTCTCCCAGGCAGCACCACAACACCCTGTCCTCCGCCTTCCGCATCTAGTCTGTCCTAGCCACCTCCGCCATAGTTTCTCCTGATTCTTAAGCTAACAAATTGGATTCTTCCATCTGAAATGAATAATTATTTCTTTAACCTTGCACTCAAAATGCTATAAATAATTTCGCTTGTTGATTTCTGTCTGACATGCCTTGATTGATTTCTTTGAAAATATAATAAATAAAAAAGTGGAGAGGTGCCGTGGAAAACCCGGTTGGAACGATATTCCTTTCGCTTGTATATTATGTATTAAATAAAAGGCACAATTAAATAAATTAACAAAGTTTGAGAGTAAATAAATGAAAAAAAAATACACAGCAAAAGTGTCGCGACGGTGCACGTGTTTATATAACTGAGAATGAAAAAACCAAAGAAAGATGGTGATTGTTTGAAAGTTTATATGGCTAGAAGGGGGGGTGGGGGGTGAGATGAAGATTGAATGAATGGAAGAAATAGACGTGCTGCGCCGGCCCAAAACAAATTAGGATAGGTAAGGGCAGGAGAACGACATCTTATTGCAGCATTTAGCGATGAAAGAAAGAAAATACGTTTATATGCGATAATAAATTTTTGAAGTGAAAACTTCTTTAGCGGCGCTGTGTACTTTTTTTGGAATGGGTAAAAACTTCTAAATTCGCGTCAGGTCACGTGACCCTGATCGTAAGATTCGTAAGACGTAAAACGAAAGACGCGCGTTGTTGAGGACAGCGCCATCTATGCACATCGGGAAGAACTACGAGGGCCTCGCGTACTAACTACGTAGTTCATCCAACAACGACGAGATGGCGCTGAACCACGGATATATAACTGACGAGCTCCATGGGCTTGCTTCTCTTACCACTGCCGCGACCAACACCACGAACTGAAGTCTATCCTGTGTGCTTATTTGTAAATCTGAATAAATTCCTTTCACGAGAAGAATAAACCAGTCACTTTGGTCATCATACCTGATTTGCAAAAAACCCTATAAAATAAGGAACACACCTTAACACGCGTGTTTTGTTTATAAGACGATTCACAAAATACACTCGTAATTGTTCAAGTTTTCACTTCTGTCGGCACTACCGGAGTGCCAGTTTTTTTTGTTTACTTTTTTTTTGATGGCATACTTGATGCTCCGTTTCTCTAATGCTGTAAATTATTATTTATTACAATTGTACGAGTATCAGTTACAAAATAATATGATGAACTTGTGTTTGTTTGTACACTCACAAAGTCTGGACGACACTGACTGAAGTAAAATAGGTATAGCCAATCAAGCGAATATTGTCGCGACAAATCCTTTTGATGCGCGCCAGTTTACCGACATCGACAGTGCCCCGATAGTACAGACGCCAGCACATCAAGCTACCCGAAACTGTCAAATTTTCCTTACTATCTACTTTGAACCTTATGCTATAGCGATAAAAATGAGAATCTATTAAAGAAATTTGACAGATTGTAGTAGCGTGATGTGCTGGCGGCTGTACCTACGAGTACATCGTCATCTTCCGAATACTACGTGTTGCAACGATCTAGCCGGCCACACACATCGCGTTAACACATTCGCAGTAGCTCGTTAATGTAGCCCCAGCATTAAAACATACCTTTTCTTGGTACTCCAACCGCTTTTCGTAAGTTCTCACGCCCATTTCATTCGATTTGACATTTCTTGATAAAAGGCCACACGCCTAAAGTAACTTAATCTTTACGTGGCTCCTGAACTCCTGAGGTGGTGCCTTCGTTAGAAAGCGTGTGTCCACATTATTTATGCCAGGGTCGAAATATCAATGACTTTCCATAAAATATGTCCAATTTCATAAGCCTTGACTTTTCCTTCGGCCTCGCCCTCGTCTACCACTACTTACGGTTGTCTCTGTATTGGAGTTGAAAGCGGAGCTAGGAAAATTTTAACCAATAGCAGTCTGCCAAATTCTTGTTCCGTACCCAAAGGGTAAAAACGGGACTAATACTAAGACTCCACTATCCGTCTGTCACCAGGCTGTATCTCATGAACTGTGATAGCTAGACAGTTGCTGCTATAACAACAAATAATAAAAACAGAATAAAATAATAATTAAGGGGGACTCCCATACAACAGTTTTTTTTTCGGCGTTTTGCCTTGTGGTACGGAACCCTTCGTGTGCGAGTCGGACTCGCATTTGGCCAGTTTTTTATTATTAAAATTATATTGGTTAATTTTTACGCTCCGCTCAGCTGTTCTATGTACAGGCATCTTTAGGGCCTGCGCCTACTGGCGGCAGGCACGGTACGGCATGGCAGGGCATTCTTCGGCATGGGATCCTATGGCATGGAATCCTTCGGCATGGGATCCTTCGGCATGGAATCCTTCGGCATATATGTCGCAACGTCTTTAGGCATTATCATTGACATTCAAATTTTATTGTCAATGAAGATCCCTTGCCGTGCCGTGCCGCGCAGTGGACGCAGTCTTGTTCACTTTATTAGTTCACATTACTACGAACCATTCAGTCTGGCGTGCTTCATTAGCTGCCACTTCTTAGTAATTAATTACTAGTTATATAATATTAAGTTGCTTTCACTGTACTTAATTGCGTTATTTAATATCATATAACGATTGATAGTCTACGGGTGGATGCGCAGAAGAAATGTGAAGAGAAGTACATAATTATTTGAGAGTTATTCCGGTGTGATCCCTGAACCCCTCCCCCCTTTCCTCGGTCCCCTGCTTGTTCGTCTTCTATTTTAATCTCTGTGATACGTCATTGTTGACGTAGCAGTATCTGCCATTCGATTCTGTAAAAATCTCCCGTGAAAACTTAGGTGATGTGAGTTTGTTTTTGCGAGGAATAGACACTATTGACAGCTCACTCCACGCTCACTTCACTTAAGTTTTCACGGTGCCGGTGAGTTTGGTTACAGAATCGCACTGCTGAAGGCCAATACTCGTAAAATGTTCAAAATGTGGTTGCAGTCTCATCTCGGCGACAAACAAATGTCAAATACTTGTCAAAATGTATCGAAATTAGGGGTATTTTTGACAGATTAAGAAGATCAGACTGTGTACTTTCTTAAAATTACGAGAATTGCCCTTCTGATCTGTACAAAGATTTATAAAAGAAGAAAGGCTTTTACATGGAGCTTGGCATTGATGTTTGATTATGTTAAACATTCAGTCATTATTTCATACATCTATTCATTATCATTTTCGTGAACTATTTGATAGTATCCTGGAACTACTATAAAACTTTAACGTTTGTCTCACGAGTTGTAAAATTCTCGGAAAGTAAAATAGGTTACTAGTTTCTAAAGGCTCCTTCAAACAGACGCGACACGACACGCGACACAAAGGCACCGCAAGTCGCACAACGAGCGGTGCCTTTGTGTCGCGCGCGATTATATCGCGTGTCGCGCCTGTTTGTAGGAGCCTTGACTCTTTCTTTTCAGGCTAGTCATTGACCTTTGAAGCACGTGATGATTGACAAACGATAATTTCCACGGATCACAAGACTATGTGGGCGTTAAAGTACTTAATTATACGGAGTAGGTCCGAAATAGAATGGCCGACATTCTCTAAATTCCCAACTGTCACAATATATAGACGTTACTGACCGATTACGTCACGATTATTTATTTTCTTTTGAATTTTCTGTTATGTTAGTACAGCCGGCCGATTCTGTAACAATCTCACCGTGAAAACTTAGGTGAAGTGAGTTTGTTTTTGCTAGGAATTGACCTATTGACAGCTCACTTCACCTACATACGTTTTTATCGCTAATGCATAAGGCTCAAAGTTGATTGGAAAAATTTTACAGTTTCGGGTAGCTTGATGTGCTGCTGGCGTCTGTACCTTCATTCTCGTTTACTCTCGATATTGCTCTGTTGCGATACCGGTCCTTATTTTCGCAACCATCTTTACTTCTGCTATTCTGAGGACTTAAAGCTCTTTACCAGTTTCTGTTGGTATAACACGGAAGAACTTCTCATATCATTCTCTTAAAGGGCTTTGACTTCGTAACTAATGAAAGCGGAAGTACCACACCCATTCCTCACACCTTAGTTTTTATCGTTACATAATTCTTGTTTACAAGATTGTCTACTAGTCTATCTGCTCGTAGTTAGAAAGCGATCGAATTTAAAAAAAAATAATTAATCCGCCTAGCCTTTGCCAACGTTCAATCTCAGAAGATCCATTGGCCAGATCCATGATGGATCTAGTGACGAATGTTTTCTCATTGGATCCTGATTTCAAGATGTGGATCTACTGAGCTACGTGGGGGTCGGCTTCCAGCCTATCCAAATGCAGCTGAATACCAGTATTTTACACGGAACGACTGCCTATCTGAACTCCACAACCCACTAACTGGGTAACACGATATCCCTTGGAAAGACTGGTTGTTAGACTTTTGGGTTTAACAACTCATAACTGCCAAAGATCGAATGAGAGCCGGGACCAACGGAGACGGAGCGCGGAGAGGTCTCGAGGTGTAACGGATGGTTACCCATCTTAATACCATCTTAGTAGCTTTACCTTCAATCGACCCGTTTTATTAGATATTTAGCCACGACCTTTTATCATTACATAATTTGTACAAGGTTATTCATTCATCTATCTGCTCGTAAGTAGTTAGAAAGCGATCGTATCTTCTTGCATCCGTCAGTGGTTTTATCACCTCGTTAATTTCACTTGGCAAACGATATTAAACGGTTATTTATTGAAGATATAATATTAATGTCTACCTGTGTTTACATTGTTATGTGTATGTAAGTAAAGAAACCCGAACAATTACTTCTGTCGCTTTTTGATGCAGTGTACGCGTTTGTGTTTGGTGGAGAGTTTCTGTAATTGCTGATTCTCTATCTGAAGAATTTATGAATTTTAATATGCCAATGTGATTAAAGGCTCCTACAAACAGGCGCGACGCGCGATAGAATCGCGCGCGACACAAAAGCACCGCAAGTCGCGCAACGAGCGGTGCCTTTGGGTCGCGCGCGATTCGCGTCGAGCGTCGCGCCTGTTAGCAGGAGCCTTTATGATAAAAATGGCGTAGGTACTTTATTCAGTATTTAAAGTAAATAAAAGGACCCAGAGGGGTAATTGCGTAACACAATAACAGTAGCAATCACTTTCATTTCGTTTTCGACAGTTCAACAACATTCATTGCTTTATTTACGTTGTTGAGCAGACAAATTTTTCAGATATATGTAGCAATGGATTAGAATATCCTTCAAAATGATTCAGATTGTAAATGAACGTGTGTTAGGCAATTAGGGTGCAGGGTGTCATAGAGAACTAATAAGCTATTTTTTTTTTCTTCATTGATTAACTTGCTCAGCGATAAAAAGGTTTTATCAATCCCGCTCCTTTCTAACTCGATAACCTATTGGGATAAGAGCAGGTGGCATCCATTACGTTCTACGTGAAATCATTTTAACCGACGAAAAAGCGAAGGAGGTTCTCAAATCGACGCGTATTTTTATTTTTTTAATGTATTAGCACGCATAACTTTTTTACGTATAAAAACACGAAGGCATCTATTGTTCTGAACCGATGAACCGTATTATATTGAGTCGCGTGGTATATCAAGCGTGTTAGGTGCGACAAGTCGAATTCGTTTGTAAATTCACAGTGTAGGTGGTACACTGGTCCCTGTTTACACGAAATATATTTCTCATACTAGCTTCTGCCCGCGACTTCGTCCGCATAAAATTTCTTGTTACTCCGACCCACCCCGTCGCATCGCATCGCCTGCCCGCGCTATTACTTCATTTTTGCTTAGCGTTCTTTCTGACTTTTTTTCTTTTTGCTCGGCTCCTAAAGGTCATAGGGTGATGTTATTCTATAGCCTTCCTCAAGAATTGGGCTATCAAATGCAAAAATAATTTTTCAAATCCGACTGGTAGTTCCAGAGATTAGCGCGTTCAACCAAACAAACAAACAAACAAACAAACAAACTCTTCAGCTTTATAATATTAGTATAGATATACATTATCAGCCTATAAAGAGTTCCCACTGCTGGGACACAGGACTCTCAGTGAGAGGGAGTGGGCTTTAATCTACCACCCAGGCTCAGTGCGGGTTAGTAAATGTCACACAAACTTCTGTCTGTCCCCCCGGTGGGTTCCCGTATTGTCGAGGCGGGGGGCTCAGTAGCCGTGGCTTGGACACCCACGGTGAAGCGAAGAGGAACCCGAGGAGGGGCCGCTCGTCAGGGCTTTTGCCGATAAGCCGACGATGTAGCGGCCAACAAGTAGGTTGCGGTGCCGCTTTAGCGACATCGCAACTGAGGTGGGCCGCGATGTCGTATGGGAGGCATCACAGCTGAGGGTTGGAGGCCGCGGCGGAAGAGGAGTGCCGGTATTGCGGTGCGTCGCTCTCCCACCTTCGCGGCCTTGACTGGGTCGCCACCGTATGATTGCGGACGCGGTGGGGCTGCAGAGGAGGAGGAGTGTTGGTATAACATTGGCTGCTCTCCCTATCCTCTGCAGCCGACAATTGGCAGGTGGTGGGGCCAATGACCTGACCCGACGCAGGGGGACCAAGGGTGCCCAGACATGGGGTCGTCTGGCGCCCATGTGCTGGTTTGGTCCCTGGGGTGGTCACGGCGTGCTATGTGTTCTGGTGCGCCAGTGATGGGGAGTACTCCCCAGAGGAGGTTCCGGTAACGGACAGCCGCGGCAGGTTCACGGATGAGTGCTAACGCGTGCCCGTGTTCCCACCGTAAGCGGCAGAGGAGGAGGACACCGTGGAGTTTTAGTGGGTTTGAGTTCCACATAACTGCACTATCTCCCCGTGGTAGTGCAGAATGCATGAGCATTTCTCCACGTTAAAAAAAAATAAAAAAAACTTCTGTCTGTGGACTTCGAATTTTTGGTTCTAGGACATGTCGATTTCTATATTTTCCTTCACCGTTTTTGAGAGCAGTGGTGATGAAATTATTTACACAAAGTTACGCGCTTGCCCCAGGGTTTTAACCCGCGATTGCAACTCGTAAAGACTCCTTCAAACAGGCGCGGCACGACACGCGAAACAAAGGCACCGCAAGTCGCGCAACGAGCGCGGAGCGGTGCCTTTGTGTCGCGCGCGATTTTATCGCGTGTCGCGCCTGTTTGTAGGAGCCTTAAGGCGGGGCTGTTACGACTGGGCCGCCACTGGTCTTTTTCTCGTACAGTATTACAGTTTACATTCAATTACCACTGAACTTGATCATAAGCTACTGGGTAGGTATTTGCCTACTTACTAAAAGTTAATTAATTGTACTTAATAAGTACTTAGAGTATGCAAGGTTAGAGTGATTTCCGTTGTTTTAACGAAAATTAATATTATTTTGTTAATAATCTCGCTTTGTATCTCAGACTTGATTTATTTTTAATTATTCATATTCCACAGTATGTTCGTCAAAAGATTACGTATTTCTTGATTATTTACCACAGCGATGTTACAGACGTTTTTTGTTTGGACAGATGTTATTAATACTGTGTGAACAATATGTTGGCTCGTCCTCTGTGTATGTACTCTGCGTTTATTACTCACCACAAATAAAACAAGTGCATTTTGTTGTCTTCAAGTGTTTGAGATTTATTGTCACTTTTTTTCAAGCTCCTTTAATAATGCGTTATTAATTACCTGCCTGATTATGACCACACTGTCAAGAGTTCCCTTATGGCATTTCAATGTCACAGCTGTGAAGCCTAGAATAATCGTTTCTACTACGGAATATTCAGCCCCTTACACGTGACAGTTATGGCCAGAAGGAACCTTCATTTTAGTGAGGAAATCCACTTGACTCCGTCTGAGAAAAACGGAGGATTATGTCGCACTCCTTTCGACTAAAATCGCAGTGTCACTGCTGCTACTGTGAATCGAGAGTGTATGGCCATATTCATAATTATATTTTTTTCAAATAAAATAATAAAAGAAGCCTGTCTATTCATGAATAGGCATTATTATGCATTTGATCAGCTAGTGAAAGTATTTCCAATACTTATTTATTTTGTTAGCGGCTTCTTGTCAATTGTCATGCGTAAGATCTTCGCACAAACACGTCTGCTACGCAACACTGAGACGTGTGGGTCCAGCAGAATATTTGTGTTAGTACTTTCTCACACTTGAAAGATATGGTCTGTGAGGCGTCAATATGGCGCGGCGGCGCGGGAAACTTATAACTGTGGGGAATTCGTAACCGTGCGGGCAGGTAATATATAGAAGTAAGTTGTAAATAAGTAACGATTAATTTATTACGATATCAAGTAACTAAAGCTAGCAGTTAAACTTGACACGAAAAAGTAAAATTAAATAAGGTTACATGAATGGTAAAACTACTAGAAACACGAAGCTCGCCGTAAACTATTACGGCGAGCTTCGGCGAGTAAAATATGATCGGGGGTCAGAGAGGACCTCGCACGATCTTGGTTAAAAACAGACTGAAGCTCCGAACCAAAAACTCTACCACATCACTAAACAAAGGACGCGGCAACTCCCACATCTGCAGTTCCTAAACAAAGGCCGCGGCAAAAAGATTTTACACAAAGGACGCAGAAAAACGATTACATTTTAAAAGTACAATAATAAAACAGGAGAAATACAAATGGGTACAATAAAAGACAACTGAAAATAACAGAACAATGAACCTTAACTAAAAATAGCAAATGGGTACAATACAAGATAACTAAACATAATAGAACAATGAACCTTAACTAAAAGTAAAGAATCATGAAAGACAATAGTACCTATAACTTAAATTGCTTGCAGATGTGGGAACGTGGGAATAACACAAAAATGAAACTTTCTAAAAATAATTACAATAAGTTCCTCTATAAAAATATTATATTCTTAAAACTATGCAAGGGATGGGTACGTAAGACACAGTCCCCACATAACTAATATTTCTTGTCTATGATCAGGAGGGGTCCCTTAGCACGAAATCCGTAATGTCGACCGAAGTTACGGGAGGTTCCAATCCGCATCACCTAGGCATATAAGATTAGTTTAGGGCCCGAACTAAGAATAAATGACAACAGGATTTGACAGTTGTCCTTACTCCCGATGTGTTTTTGGCCGTCCGAAAAAGGTAATCGGGAGGTAGGGTTCACTCTGAAGCTTCGAAATACTTTGGACGGGTCCGTATCTTCCTTGACGGACTTAGAGAGTAGGCCCCCTGATGTGAGCTTACCATGATCCGGAAAAAGCCAAAAAATCCTTGGTAATTTTCGAGTAAGATTGAGTTTCGATTAGTTTTGGTAGCCTCGGATGTCCTGGAAGACACTTAATTAATTTGTTTTTGCACAAGTAAAACTTCATCGAGCTTCGAACCATATAGTAACGCCATGAAACCAATATGGTGTAAAATAGGATCGGAGCTCTCCATGGTCCGAAAAAAAGATTTATTCCGGTCTGATCCCCTGAACCCCCTCCACCATTTATCTGCTCAACAACGTAAATAACGCATTGGTTGTTGTTGAACTGTGTAAATGAAAGCCATTCCTACTGTTGGCCTGTTTCACAACTACCCCGCTGATGTATGAACGTAAACGAATGGAAAGGAGTATGTAAGGATCTTAGCAGGGTCAGCGGGATTGTCCGAAAGGGTCACCGCTGGCCCGGAACATAAAGGGCTAAGGAAGGAACACGGGAGGGTTTTAGTCAGTAAGAGTCTGACACTCCCTTCCGCTCCACCCAGAGCGGGGGGGGGGGGGGGGCATATGATGATGAAAAAAAAAATGTAGCCGGTGGCGTTCTGTAGTTTCTGCCGACCCCCATGGGAAGAAAGCTCGAGTTTATGTATGTGTATGACTGTATGTAGTAAATAATCCAAATCAAAATCGCGGAAATCTACTGCCACCTTCGGGATAGGTAAGGTCCGGTTTACTTCGCGTCAGATAATTTCATACAAATCTAGTTTTTTTTTTTTTCATAAACTTCGTAGCTCTCGGGACACTGAGGGCGAATTTCACCAATGAAACGGAACACGATCAGCACATCTAAACCACATTCCAGAGCTGTTAGTGTCACCATTTTTGTAGAATATTGACATAAACAGCTCTACGATTCGGTTTAGATTGTGCTGATAGCGACAGTTTTGTTGGTGAAATTCGCCCTGAAAATAGCTCTTAGACGTATTTTTATAACCAGCCAAGTCCCAATATCCCTGAAGTAATAAAGGCTTATATAAAATCAGCTGATCGATACACACAGACAATTTGGCGAGACTCCAACAGCCTCAGTGGCCCTAACGTCGCCAGTTATTGATTTTCCCTACCCCCAACTTGTTAGTCTTAAATATGTACATGTTTTAGGCCTGGGTAGAACCAATCTACATATTTTTATAACATAAATGACGTAGATATTAATAACGTCAAATTATATTGAGTACGTACATCTATAAAATGCCTCCCATGAGGAGGCATTTTGTAGATAAGATTAATAATGTGTCTGGTCCTTCGAACCACAAAATCACACTAATATTATAAAGGCGAAAGTTTGTGAGTGTGTGTGTGTGTGTGTTTATATGTTTGTTACTTCTTCACGTTCAAACGGCTGGGCTAATTTTGAAAAAAAATTGTATGGAGGTAGCTGACATCCTGGGTTAACGTATAGGCTACTTTTTATCCCGATATTCCTACGGGATTGACACTTATGTGTGTTAAACCGCGGAGCGCAGATAATGATGTCATACATTTTGGGATGTGCTGAAAATGGCTGAAAGGCTAAAATTTCTTGTTACTCCGACCCACCCCGTCGCATCGCATCGCCTGCCCGCACTATTACTTCGTTTTTGCTTAGCGTTCTTTCCGACTTTTTTCCTTTTGCTCGGCTCCGAAAGGTCATAGCGTGATGTTAAATAATAACCTATAGCCTTCCTCAAGAATTGGGCTATCAAATGCAAAAAGAATTTTTCAAATCCGACTGGTAGTTCCAGAGATTAGCGCGTTCAACCAAACAAACAAACAAACTTCAGCTTTATAATATTAGTATAGATTTATATTTTTTAGACTATGTTCTCACACTGCAGAGGAAAGGCGTCACTTTCTCCTTTCCACTCTTCTGTCTCACTGACCAATCTTGTCTGAAGGCGTCAAGCTCGTCCCGCCATAAGTCGTGTGTAGGGCTATAGTTATTAAAATTATAAAGTCCTTTTTAGGACATGATCCGCCAAACGTATTGATGCTTATTATTGGTTGCCTTTTCATTATTAAATATCAAAACATGCCCGAAAGTATTGCCTTGAATTTAAATCAGGGAAATTGTTAGGAAGTACTTAAAATGTTTGTTGCTGATGGCCTCTGTAGGATTAGCGAACCGTTCATGGCTTTTTAAAGGAAATTGCCTGATAATTCAAGGGAACTATGAGCCAAGGTTTTGATTCCTGAGATTTTGATTGACGTCAAAATTTGAAAACAAAATATTTACTAGTGACCTTTTGAGGATTTCCTTAACTTTTCCTATTGTGTTTCTGTTTGGCTGAATTCTTGCGTAGTATTTGGTTATTGTTTTGATAAAAGACGTCTTCATTAATTAAATACACGAAAACCATGCATGACCTTTCTTGTAAAATTGTAAATACATACTTTGCCCAAAATTTATCCGGAACATAAGTTGCTTCTTTGAATAACAAACTCAAACCAATCCGCCCATCCAGTCGTACCGGATGCAGCTGAATAATTACCAGTATTTTACAAAGAGCGACTGCCTATCTCACCTCCACAGTTCAGTTACTTGGGTAAAGGCTCCTGCAAAAAGGCGCGACGCGCGACGCGAATCGCGCGCGACACAGAGGCACCGCTCGTTGTGCGACTTGCGGTGCCTTTGTGTCGCGTGTCGTGTCGCGCCTGTTTGAAGGAGCCTTAATACGGTACCCCTTGGTAAGACTGATATCAGACTTTCGGGCTTCTGACTAGGTACCCATAATGAATATCAAAGATCAACGAATGCCAGCCGGGAGCCACGGATTAATGTGATTTCCGAGGCACGGAGTGGTCTCTGTATGTAATGGATGGTCAGTCACCCATCCACGAACAGACCGCAGCAAGCGTAGTTTAAACTAGCCACGTGCTCAAACTCAAATATTATTCATTAAGGCTCGTACACACAGGCGCGACGCGACACGCGACACAAAGGCACCGCAAGTCGCGCAACGAGCGGTGCCTTTGTGTCGCGTGTCGCGTCGCGACTGTGTGTACGAGCCTTTAATCTTTATATTATCACTAGCTTCTGCCCGCGACTTTGTCCGCGTGAAATTTCTTGTTACTCCGACCCACCCCGTCGCATCGCATCGCCTGCCCGCGCTATTACTTCGTTTTTGCTTAGCGTTCTTTTTGACTTTTTTTCTTTTTGCTCGGCTCCTAAAGGTCATAGCGTGATGTTAAATAGCCGATAGCCTTCCTCAAGAATTAGGCTATCAAATGCAAAAATAATTTTTCAAATCCGACTGGTAGTTCCAGAGATTAGCGCGTTCAACCAAACAAACAAACAAATTCTTCAGCTTTATAATATTAGTATAGATCATATTTTAAAACTGCTTTCTACTACTACAAACAGCGGGGTAATTTCGTAACTCACTTACAGTAAGAATGGCATTTTGACAGTTCAATAACTTTCATTGCGTTATTTACGTTTTTGAGCAGACAAAATTTTTTGGACATATGAAGCAATGGATTAGCAATATCCTTCAAAATGATTCAGATTGTGATTCATAGTGTAAAGACCAAAGCGCGGCGCTAAGTGCAAAATAACAATGTAATATCTGATAGTTTTGGCATGAAATTAATGATCATGATGTATCGTAGTGACATTCCGTGTCAAATACTTTCTGCTGTGATTGATACCTGATTCATCTTACGTTCAATTTGTTACGTCGTCCGGTCGTCTGGCATTACACCTGGTGAACTTGCCTTAGATATGATAATGACGCTAGCGCTGAGGTGAAGATGCTTTGGAATTGGCAACTAGGTATACAGGTGTTCATAATCTCAGATAATTTACGATCCATCGCCACTTAATCAGATATCTAATTTAGTGAAATGTATTCTAAGTTGATTTCTGAGTGACAATTTGTAATAAAAAGGTCCTAATAAATTTTGGTTGCAATGGAATTTGAACATTGTTAAGTATGAAAATTCAGTTTGTTGTTCCATAAAGGCTCCTTCAAACAGGCGCGACACGCTATAATATGATAGATGTATTGTATGTACTTAATACATTTCTAAATCTATTTCCTCAAAGGACCAACTCTATCAAAAGGACCACCTTTGTCTTAAGGAAAATTCTCATGTGTGCACGGGAAAAACCGGAAAAAAATAACTTTATCGCAGAAACGTCCCGAATCACTTACTGACAACAATAAGCATGTAACGTATTTATTTACCTGTAAGATAATTGCGATCGCAAGTAATCACATTCTTAGCCAAATTAATAAGAAGCCGACACGATACCAGTAAGTATACCACTCGCGGCATCTGTCAGAAAATTTAAACAAGAAATTCTTTGTAGCTGTCCATTGTGGCTGATCGGGAGAGTTCGAAAATGTCTGTTTCTTTTTAAATTTTTCTCTTTGAGACTAAGGTTAAGGCTCCTTCAAACAGGCGCGACACGCGATAAAATCGCGCGCGATACAACGGCCCCGCAAGTCGCGCAACGAGCGGTGCCTTTGTGTCGCGCGCTATTATATCACGTGTCGCGCCTGTGTGAAGGAGGCTTAATATGTAACACATAAGCTGTCATTTTAATGCAGCTAATGTAAAGTCCGACTATATGTATAAGTTCTTCTTTGCCTGACTGTTTTACATTCAATTGTGTAAGTATTCTGTATTTGTGCAGTTTAAACATGTGATTCTTAAAAGATCAACATGATAGCAAAACAAATGTATTAAATAGGTACAGACGCCAAGCACATCAAGCTACCCGAAACTGTCAAATTTTCCCAATCAACTTTGAACCTAATGCTTCAGCGAAAAAGTTGAAAATCTATTGAAGAAATTTGACAGATTGTAGTAGGTTGATGTGCTGGCGTCTATACTATCCTATAGCAATCAAATGACGTATTTGATGAGGAAACCGTTGTGATATACTTTCATTGCAAGAGGTTATCATGTATTTGCCTCGGTTTACTTATCTTACGGACATAAGTAAATTTAATTTGCTATGGCCTCGAATTTGAACTATTTATAAATTGTATTAAGTTATCACTCAGTATTGTTATATTGGTCAGCGGGATTGTCCGAAAGGGTTACCGCTGGCTCGGAACATAAAGGGCTAAGGAAGGAACACGGGTGGGTTTTAGTCAGTAAGAGTCTGACAGTCCCTTCCGCTCCACCCAGAGCGGGAGGGGTCATTTGATGATTTCTCAACCTGGAAAAAAAAGTATTATTATATTTATAAACGTGTTTTGATATTTGCAATTTTGAGTCAAATCGAATTTATTTATTTTTAAACATGACAAAATTAATAATATAAATGAGGTGCTAGTATATTTTTCTAAACATTTTCTGTAAAATATATCAACAAAATGTCTTATTTTCATTTGAAAGAATACAAATAATAAATGTTATTGTTACTTACTTTTCTCATGAAACACTTTTTTCTTTCGAAATTAATAAAGGCATGTGTCACGTTATGTTATGTTCATATAAAATGTACGGAAGCGCAGTTTCAGCTTACAGGCTCGTTAACTATACAATAAGGAACTCGATAATCTAACTCAGCAACTTAATGTTCTGTCAATAATTATTTTCATTAAGTTTGTAATTTCTCCGGACTATTAGCAATAGAGATATTAATGGCATAGAGGTGTATTGGCAGCGAAAGCTCTAGGAAGTGGTGAAGGACGGGCATTTTGGGGGACTGTCTTGTGTAATTTTGCCATGACATTCGAAAAGTGCGGCTGAGAATTACTCAGCCTAATTTGAATAAATGACTTATGATTTTGATTGGTCTGGTGAAATCACCTCAATAGGTATCATCTGTAATCGCTCTCTTAGTGCTAAGATTCGTGACTCCCTTTTAAGTTTGACAAGCTACACCCGCTAACAGGGGTTTTCTTCATCTGCCCACTCCATCCCATCCATCCATCCATCCATTCTAAGCAAGCAAAATATCTGTTAAACCTAGTCAGTTTTAAAAATGTCAAAATCTCGGTACACCAGCAACACTGAGATGGCACCTAACATTTAGGCACGCAGCCAAACAAGGCTGTGCCAGTACAACACGCATGAATGACGAAAAATTAATATGCTTTCATCGTTCTATGCGCACACGCAGAGAGGCGTGCCAAAGTCAGAGATGCGGCAACATGTCGATCTTGATGATGAGATGGCATGTGCTACCTGTAATTTTTACGTCCAGTGTTGACTGAAGTTTGACAGATAAATAAATGCGTCAAGTGATGCATGAGTTTCTTTGGCCTATTTAGTACATAGTAAAAGTATAAGTACTTATACACGGTTGTAGTGGCATCGACGCGCAAACTGTACATCCACGAATAAAGCACATTATTCTAGATCAATTTTGGGATGCATGAAGAAGCCTCCTCGTGTAGCGCAGTTTGTTCCGCCAGTTACTCAACTGAACCGAGCGCTCGGAGCATCATGGAGAGTCACACCCAACATCTTATTTGACTGGTCAATTCTTGCTTTGCGGTGGTACGGCTAACGGCCGCCTGGTTTGCCGCCACCCTCCCACCGGAGTCCGGCGTCTAGTGTTTCGTCGATGCGTGGGAGTTTCAAGCCTCCGCTTAGTAATAGGGATTCGTAGGTTCCGTTCAGTGTGTATTTCTATTGCCGCTATAACAACAAAAATAATAAAAATAAAATAAACTTATAAAGGGGACCCCCCGTACAAGAAACGTGTTTAAAAAAAAAAATTGGTAGTGTAAAATATTATACGTTGGCACGGAACCCTTCGTGTGCGAGATCGACTCGCACTTGTCCGGTTTTTTTTATGCAAATTTGATTTTTGTCTGTCCAAATTGTTGCGAAGAACAGTTACTTGTTTCAGTAACAACATGCCCTCAAAATATTTAGCTAACTTGTAAAACCTTCCTATTTACAAAACAATAGAAATGCCAACAGGGTAAACTACGGTAACTTAACATATTAGTTAGGGTCAGTATTTGAAAGTAACGTATTGTTTCAGCTTAAGACATACTAGGAACCGTTTGTTAACTATAAGATCATGAAATTGTTACGAAGATATTTGTAAATATTTCTGTTTATCATGGAAGGTTTAAGCTACTCTCGCCGCGGTCGGTTCGTACATATCGAGACCCCTCCTTGCTTCGGAAAGCACGTTAAAAGCCGTTGGTCCCGACTGTCAGTCGTAGATCTCTGACAGTCGTCCCGGATAGTCAGAAGCCCAAAAATTCTGATAATTTAACCAGTCTTACCAAGGGGTAACACAGTAACTACGTTGTGGAAGTCAGATAGGCAGGCGCTCCATGTAACATTCTGGTATTTAGCTGCATCCGGTTAGACTGGAAGCCGACCCCAACATAGTTGGGAAAAGGCTAGGTAGGTTGAATTTCTGTTTGCCGCACAAGAATGTAATTTTTCGAGATAAAGGATAATGTTAAGGTCCTAATTAATTTTTTTCCGTCAAGGACCATGTTTTCGTGCCGAAACATGGACAGGAGCTTCTTTGCAAATACACGCTATACCTATCTTCTAGTTTTCTCTTCGTTTTAACTTTCAATATTTATCAATAGACTAAGTGCCCTTGTAGAACAGTTTTAATTTAATTGCTTCAAGAAAGATACAGGTTTTATACTGAATGTGTAGGCTAAGGGCTCGTTCACCCGTACCACAACCACACCAGGAAAGAAAAGAAAGAAAATACGTTTATTTGCTGTAAATATGACGCACCACAACGACAACTCGTGGACGGGCGCTTTGAATGAAAATTAATAATTTATTCACACGTACCACATTTGGCTGTCAAAATCAACCGTGTCGGCGATACCGACCACACCAAGGCCACGTCGCAGCCACAACGCAACCAACAGCGAGACTGCCTAATAGCGGCCGACCACATCGTAAAAACAACGTTGCGTCGACCATTTGATTTGATTTTGTAGCTACCACAATGTAACTGCAAAGAAGCTGCAACGACACTATTCACCCATAACCGATTGCCCATATTTTGTCGCTGCGACATAGGTATAAGCTGTTTTTTATATTCCTCTTTTATTTTTATTTAAAGGAAACAACAAACAGCTACAATATAAAACATAGAAATAAGGAATATACAAAACTTATAGCCAATATTGCAGCCTAACTATAGGATAATTTATCAGTGAAAAATAATCGCTAGGGTTACAAACAAATTTTGTCTATGGGCTGTGATGTGTGGTGTGGTCTTGGTACGTGTGGTCGGGCCCTTTTATTAAAGTGTTAACTAGTTTTCTGTAGCTAATGAAAACTCGTCAATGCCAATGGGGACACCTATAGATAATGGTAATTTATTGTTATTTTATATAGTAAACGTGCAATGACCTGGGTGCGGTGGCGCCACCTGTCTCTGAACTATACTAAAACATTAATTAGGCATGACTCATAATGGTATTGGACGCTAATTAGATTTTGAGAATGATTGAAAGTTAATGTTGAACGACTGTAATAAACTTTACCAGCTCCTTATAAGGGGGCTACATGGCCTAAAGCGCGGTCACTGTCGGACTGCATAGAAAATAAAGAGAAGCGCGGTGACACAACGTTGGTAATTTATTGCAAAATATGAAGCAATTATCTAATTACAAAATATCTATTGTTTGGATTAAAAAAATAAAACACTAGTGCTATAAAGCACTAGTGTTTTATTTAGTATGCTGCTTGTAGAATAATCTGACAAAAAATCAGAATGATTGTATGTATATTAGTATGGTTTTTGTTGTAAAAAGAAAGTTTTTAGACTGTGTCTTTATGATTTTTTTCTATCGTATCAAATTAGTCGTATTATGTTTTCAACACACCATCTAACTAGCATATATACGACTGTCCTGAAGAATATCATATTATATTTTTGTGATTTTGTTTACTGTAGTCGATCTTATACTTTTAGGCATTATAAAACTTGCGTTTTTTGCGTTTAGGTCCTGTAGTCCCCTTAAGGTCTTTAACATATCATAATATCGCGCCTCTAATCCCTAAAGGGTTAGGCAGAGGTACCTATAGCACACCCGCATTTCACCAGTTGTTGCTTGTTGTGTTAAAGTCCCAGTAAAAGGGGGCGAGCCTATTACCAACAACCGGGAACAAATTCAGGCTTCGGGGCTACTTTGAAAATCCTGATGGGAAAACCCAATAACGCTTTTCCCGAACTAGGAACCGAACCCCGGACCTCGTGCTCAGCAGTAGTGCCTGCGACCCCTAGACCAACGAGACCTTTAATACAAAAATTAACGTGGTAAGAGCATAGCGTTTTCACAAGTATGTGAACTTCCATTCGGAGCATAGAGCTTCTGGTTTCCCTTGACGATGTTTTTATGTATGGCAGCTTTGTCCCTATCGCAGTTCACTGCTGGATATAGGCCTCTTGTCTACCCCAGCCACCTTCTTAAGGTCGTCGGTCCATATAGCTGGAGGGCGTCCCACACTACGCTTGCCGATACGCGGTCTCCACTTCAGGACTCGTCTGCTCCACCGGCCGTTGATCCTTCGACAGACATGGCCAGCCCACTGACACTTCAGGCTTACTCTGTAAGCCATGTCGGTCGGAATTAGGGACCAGCGTTACCGGTTGATCGACTTTCTCTGTTAGCTCAACCTTCAGAAGTCCTATTTTGGTAAAAAGACCATTTTTTTCAACCTTGATAGGGAAATTCAAACAAGTTAACAAAGATAGGTACAGCAAAAAGTGCTTTCCCGTTGATAAATAATTATGCTTAATCTAATCTTCGTTATAAAATATATTTAAATTGGACCTACTTATCACGATCATACACGTCGTCTTTTCTTTATTAAAAATCAGTATGATTCACATTTTTTATTAATATTTATTACACTGATATTTAATAATCTGGGATTGACAATTACCTGCCTATAGGTAAATAAGTAGATCTTAATTTAGAATAACAATGTCATTCAATATTATATTTTTTGCGGTTTGTAAAACGAGGTGGTGCTTTTTGTGTTTATTAGAATAGATAGAGGATAAGATTACCTACCAATAGATGATATTTTGATTCTACGCTTTGCCAAAAACAAACTAAATGGAAACAACGTAATAAGACGAACCTACATATGTTAACAATAAAGACGAGTTCAACACAAAGGCCTTTAGCAGAACAGACAATTAACTATTTAGACAAGAAACAGAAATATTCCCTAAACAAAGAGGAATCATTTGACGTACAAATGTGAGCTATAAACGTAACACTTACGAATATGAGTCAGAGGAGCTAAAGGATTTACAAATGCCTCAAAACTGAGTGTAGTCACTTTTCTTGGCGTATAAATTCAAATATTTATGCAAGTAGGTACTTACTTCCAGCCAGGGCTACTTCACCGCGTTTGATCAAATCAAATCGTGCTCCATTGACACGAGATTTGTTTCTAGTCCGGTTTGAAATTCTCCAGATTCTAAGTATCCAGTTCACTTGGAGTTCGAGGAATGTAGATATCCTTGAATTGTAGGGGATAGGAATGCAGGACCTGACGTGGCAGAAACTTGAAAGGACCAGGGATAGAAGGACCAATTTTGTAACACATCTTTTCTGAATATGAAAGACTCCAGCAAAGTAACCGACTGATATACAGAGCGATCCTGAAATTTTGGAATAGTAAGATTTGATATTTGGTTGGTTCTCTTCACACTTCGATCTTCAGACGAGAGGACTGCCGACTTATAAATATGCAAGATGGCACTTGGCAGGGTACATTTTTCGTAGGTTATTAAAAAAAAATTGCTTTTTCATACTTTTTGACCGCGTAGGTATTGCAGTTTTTTTTATAAATACCTTTTTTTTTTAAATAACCGACTAAATTTTCTACGCTGGGGAGGGGATCTAGAATCATGTGCTGAATTCAGGGTTGCAGGTTGCGCGTCGACATCCCTGCCACTCTGTATATGTGCTTGTAGTTTGCCTATTAGATAACAGAGGACCAAGGACAGAAGGACCAATCTTTTATCCATCTTATCAGACTGAATCCTGGAGTCCTCGACAAACAACCTGCTACGAGTGATTCTGGGAAAATATTGAAATAGTAAAATACTTGGTATTTTTGAAATAGTGAAAAATTCTTGGTAGTCTGCCGACTTATCTATAAGTTTAAATAAATAATAAAATTAAAGTGTCTGTTTTAATGTCAAAATAACAGTTTTTTTACTAAATACATATGAAAGTGTCTACGGTACTTATAACAAGAAAAATATTTCAAAAAAAATTGTGTGTGTATCTGTTTGATCCGGCTAATCTCCGAAACGGCTGGGCCGATTTTGACGGGACTTTCACAGATAGCTGATGTTATAAGGAGTAACTTAAGAAATTAGGCATTTAGGCATTAATTTTAGAAAAAAGACTAGATTTTGGGCGTTGCGCGAGCTGCAAGCAGCTCGCGGGGTCGTGTTTTTGAGGAGTATTTCTTACCCTTGTAAAATTTTGAGAATTGGACAGTAATCCTGAGCACTTATAGGATTTTGTAATAATAGCTATTTATTCATCAAGGGGAGTAATCTGTACTTACCCTCGAGTGATATATACTGCTTTATACTACACTTGTGGAGTTGTTGTTAATAAATTGCTATAATTGTCACTGGAATCACTTATTTTAACTTGTGATTTACACCGCCAAACTTTGAACTTTACCAAGAAAATTGTTTCTACAAAATACGTCAACCAACAAAATAAGTTCTTTTTTTTCTTATTTTAGCGCGTCAAACAGTTTTCGCGCCAAAAGACGTTAAGCCGCATGGCTCTAGTGGGGACGCGGCTTAACGTCTTTTGTGATTTGTTGTGATCAACAACACTCAACAACACCCAAAACACTCAACAACATTCAACAACACTCAACAACACTCAACAACACTCGACAACACTCGACAACACTCAATAACACTCAACAACATTCAACAACACTCAACAACACTCAACAACACTCAACAACACTCAACAACACTCGACAACACTCGGCAATACTCAACAACACTCAACAACATTGAACAACACTCAACGACACTCAACAACACTCAACAACACTCGACAACACTCGACAACACTCGACAAAACTCAACAACCCTCAACAACACTCAACAACACTCAACAACACTCAACAACACTCAACAACCCTCAACAACACTCAACAACACTCAACAACACTCATCAACACTTAACAACACTCAACAACACTCAACAACACTCAACAACACTCGACAACACTCAACAACACTCAACAACACTCAACAATATTCAACAACATTCAACAACACTCAAAAACACTCAACAACACTCAACAACACTCGACAACATTCAACAACACTCAACCACACTCAACAACACTCAACAACACTCAACAACACTCAACAATATTCAACAACATTCAACAACACTCAACAACACTCAACAACACTCAACAACACTCAACAATACTCAACAACACTCAACAACACTCATCAACACTCAACAACACTCAACAACCCTCAACAACACTCAACAACACTCAATAACTCTCATCAACACTCAACAACACTCAACAACACACAATAACACTCAACAACACTCAACAACACTCAACAACACTCAACAACCCTCAACAACACTCAACAACACTCAACAACACTTAACACCACTCAACAACACTCAACCACACTCAACAACACTCGACAACACTCAACAACACTCAACAACACTCAACAACACTCAACCACAATCAACAACACTCGACAACACTCAACATCACTCAACAACACTAAACAACACTCAACAACCCTCAACAACACTTAACAACACTCAACAACACTCAACAACACTCAACAACCCTCAACAACCCTCAACAACACTCAACAACACTCAATAACACTCAAAAACACAAAAACACTGTATAATGCTTTCCGTCTCATTTGCTCCCACGTTAAATCTTATGTCATGTCTATTACATTGACAGTGACAGCGCTGTGAAGTTATTACCCATCCAAATTAGACACTACAGGCTAGCATAATGATCCCAATGCGTTTTCGAACTTCTCAAGTTGAAAGCGTTTTATTTTATGCTACTAAATATAGATGTCACCAAAACTCGTGTTGACTAAATCTAAAGACGTGACTTCGCAAATGAGTACACTTATAGCATTCGTTCATTCACTCTGAGCGAATGCTGATTGCCCGATTTAATAATCACGGTTAAAATATTCGTGGTGAGCAGTGAATACTTAACCGGCTGCATAAACGATGTTTAGGAATTCATCGGCCGATTACTCAAACATTGGTCAAATGACAGTCCGTGAACTCGGCCCTTAGGCAGTCAATTCTAAACTGAATAATTGACTTAAACGCACCCCAAACAAAAACGCTGTCCGCCATGTTAGTATTCCTCCCCCTTCGCTCCACTCGGTCTCGCAGGTTCGCTCCACTCAGGACCTACCTACCACCGGAAAGCTATCGTGACCTTATCCCTACGCTACGCTTCGCTTTACCGCTACCTAGTTTCCGAGATACGATGGGGGAGGGGTGAAGGGGGGGAGAGGGGGGAGTTTTGAAAAAACTAATTTTGACCTACTCTGGGCCCACGGACGTGAATCTGAAAAAGAAAATGTTCCAAGTCTTAACTTCCGAGATCCGCCTAAAGGGGGGAGAAGGGTGAGAGAATGGGGGGAATTTTGAAAAATGGTTTTTCTTTTCCGAGCCTCCTCTATACGAATCTGTAAAAAAACAAAACCCAGGTTTCTTAATTTTCGAGATACGATGGGGGGAGGGGGGGAGAGGGGGGAGTTTTGCAAAATTATTTTGACCAACTCTGGGCCCCTTGATATGAATCTGAAAAAAAAATGTTCCAAGTCTCTTAACTTCCGAGATCTACCTAAAGGGGGGGAGAAGGGGGGCAAGGGAGGCAACTTTGAAAAATGGATTTTACTTTTCCGAGCCTCCTCTATACGAATCCGTAAAACAACAAAACACGGGACTCTTAGTTTCCGAGATACGATAGGGATGGGGGAGAGTGGGGTGGAATGGAAAAGGGGAGGTTTGAATTTTGAAAAATGGTTTTTACTTTTTCGAGCCTCCTCCATACTATTCCGTAAAAAAACAAAACCCAGGTTTCTTAATTTCCGAGATACGATGGGGGGAGGGGTGAAGCGGGGGAGAGGGGGGAGTTTTGAAAAATGATTTTGACCAACTCTGGGCCCCTTGATATGAATCTGAAAAAAAAATGTTCCAAGTCTCTTAACTTCCGAGATCTACCTGAAGGGGGGGAGAAGGGGGGCAAGGGAGGCAACTTTGAAAAATGGATTTTACTTTTCCGAGCCTCCTCTATACGAATCCGTAAAACAACAAAACACGGGACTCTTAGTTTCCGAGATACGATAGGGATGGGGGAGAGTGGGGTGGAATGGAAAAGGGGAGGTTTGAATTTTGAAAAATGGTTTTTACTTTTCCGAGCCTCCTCTATACTATTCCGTAAAAAAACAAAACCCAGGTTTCTTAATTTCCGAGATACGATGGGGGGAGGGGTGAAGCGGGGGAGAGGGGGGAGTTTTGAAAAATGATTTTGACCAACTCTGGGCTTCTTGATATGAATCTGAAAAAAAAAATGTTCCAAGTCTCTTAACTTCCGAGATCTACCTCTAGAGGGGGGGAGAAGGGGGGCAAGGGGGGGAACTTTGAAAAATTGATTTTACTTTTCCAAGCCTCCTCTATACGAATCCGTAAAACAACAAAACACGAGACTCTTAGTTTCCGAGATGTGACAGGGAGGGGGGAGAGTGGGGTGGAAAAGGGGAGGTTTGGGATTTTTCCCATACTCGTGAGAGTTACTTCTATACGAATCTGTAAAAATATACCCACCTCCCCCTTCACCATCTGGGAGAACAATTATGTCAGTGAGTCAGTGAGTCAGTGGTAATCGAGTTTTATATAGTATAATAATAATAATAATGTTCCAAGTCTTAACTTCCGAGATCTGCCTAAAAAGGGGAGAAGGGGGAGAGAAAGGGGCGAATTTTGAAAAATAGTTTTTACTTTTCCGAGCCTCCTCTATACGAATCCGTAAAAAAACAAAACACAGGTTTCTTAATTTCCGAGATACGATGGGGGAAGGGGTGAAGGGGGGGAGAGGGGGGAGTTTTGAAAAATGATTTTGACCAACTCTGGGCCCCTTGATATGAATCTGAAAATAAAAATGTTCCGAGTCTCTTAACTTCCAAGATTTACCTAGAGGGGGGGAGAAGGGGGGCAAGGGGGGGAACTTTGAAAAATTGATTTTACTTTTCCAAGCCTCCTCTATACGAATCCGTAAAACAACAAAACACGGGACTCTTAGTTTCCGAGATACGATAGGGATGGGGGAGAGTGGGGTGGAATGGAAAAGGGGAGGTTTGAATTTTGAAAAATGGTTTTTACTTTTCCGAGCCTCTTCTATACGAATCCGTAAAAAAACAAGACCCAGGTTTCTTAATTTCCGAGATACGATGGGGGGAGGGGTGAAGGGGGGGAGAGGGGGGAGTTTTGAAAAATGATTTTGACCAACTCTGGGCCCCTTGATATGAATCTGAAAAAAAAATGTTCCAAGTCTCTTAACTTCCGAGATCTACCTAGAGGGGGGGGGGGGGGAAAGGGGGGCAAGGGGGCAACTTTGAAAAATGGATTTTACTTTTCCGAGCCTCCTCTATACGAATCCGTAAAACAACAAAACACGGGACTCTTAGTTTCCGAGATACGATAGAGAGGGGGGAGAGTGGGGTGGAAAAGGGGAGGTTTGGGATTTTTCCCATGCTCGTGAGAGTTACTTCTATACGAATCTGTAAAAATATACCCACCTCCCCCTTCACCATCTGGGAGAACAATTATGTCAATCAGTGAGTCAGTCAGTGAGTGGTAATCGAGCTTTATATAGTATAACTAGATTTTGGGCGTTGCGCGAGCTGCAAGCAGCTCGCGGGGTCGTGGTTTTGAGGAGTATTTCTTACCCTTGTAAAATTTTGAGAATTGGACAGTAATCCTTAGCACTTATTGGATTTTTTAATAAAATCTCTTAAATATTTTGTACGGATTTATGTATGGACTTTTAAGTAAATCAACTGAATGTTTTTTTTTATTCCTACAGTTGATTTACATAAAAGTCAGTACGAATAAACTATAAAATAATATTCCTTGTAAGTGACTATCCCCCGAATGCTGAAACGTCACTCAAAATTTAAGTAGCACTTAAATTTAACAGTTACTCAAAAGTGACGTATGGCCATACAAAATTTAATGTTTAAGTTTAACTGCTCAAATTTTAAGCAGCCCTTAAATGTTGAGTGACGATTCAGTATTCGGGGGTAAGTAAATAATGAAATAAGTTCCTACTTTTATGCTTTTCAAAACTACTCTACCCCAGGGTAACATTTATTTATTTAATTAGCATGTGTATGGGAGTATGCAATATTACCAAGGTCGCATTGATTTTTTATTTCCTGGTTCGATTCAATCACAAGATAGTAATTTCCGCGCTACCAGAAGATTTGGTTCCTGGTGCGTTTTATTTCAAGGTATCCCCATTATAAGCATAATCCACCTAAACTACTCGATTTACATAACACTAAATCATATCTATACTACATCTACATATATTAAGTAGGTATGTATATCAAAACTAAAAATATTAAAGGCCTAATCCACCTAAACTACTCGATTTACATAACACTAAAACAAATCTAAACTTCATTTATATTAAGTATGTATTTATCCAAAACTACAGATAACTAACTACAAACCTTTTTCCACACCACCCGAAGAGGTAAGGTATTAGGAGCGTTTTTTTTTACGTGGTATCCCCAATAGGCCTAATCCACCTACATCTATGTATCTACATACATTATAGTACACTTCCCTAAAATCAAAGTAGCTAATCACATTAAAATATATTTACTTGATATTGATAAATAGGCCTAATCCACCTAAACTACGTCTATGTACCTACATACATTAATACATTATACTACAATTTTCTAAAATCAAAGTAGCCTAATTACGTTAAAATATATTTTCTTAATATTAATAAATAAACTGGATTAAATAAATATTGTGTTAGTGTAGGTATGTTAGATTTTAATAGCAAATAATATATTTCCACTTAACCATCACTCTCTAATCATCTTATTTTCATTCAGTTTCGATCACGCAGTAGGTAGGTATACTTACATATATTATTACTATTAGGTAAGATAACAAATTATTGTAAATATTATTACGAAAAACTAAAAAACAAAAAAATAAATTAGAAAATAATTATTAAATAGAAAATAAAAAAATAAGTAATACCTAAAAATAAATACTCTGTAAGTCAGTGTCATTGACAAGTGTGATATAGTATGTTATATGATAAAAGTTATACAAATACGTTCAAATATATTCTTAAACTATTACAAGTTCACAAGATTCACAACATACTTCTACAACGTTCTCTTATTATCCTTCTTTTCACATATACACACACACATACTTTCCCTTGACTTCATTCATAATCCTTTCAATCAACATTTTACATACTGCTTGCTAGCAATTTCACATATACACACACATACTTCCCCTTGATTTCATTAATAACCCTTTCAATCAACATTTTATATACTAATTGCTAGCAATTTCATTTAAACACACACACTTACTTCCCCTTGACTTCATTCGTACATAACCCTTACAATCATCATTTTACGTACTAATTGCTAGCAATGGACATAATACGGACTATGTGCGTGCAAAGTGTATATGTACATGAAAAATAAATAAATATAAATCTATGATTACAACAAATTGTCATTGATAATCATGGCAAACAAACACTCCAACCCAAACTATTCGTCAATTATAAATAAATAAAACGGAACGTAAGGTAGTTCGAGATGAAAACGTACCCAATGCGAGATCGTTATTGAACCATGTTACTGGTCAGTAGAAAATCTGACCGACTGTTGATCGGGAACGGTTGGTTGCCCGGTCAACCGAATGATCTGTAAGTAGTTAGGCTTTGGATTTTGATCAATCGGCTTACTGCCGAGAACATGCTCTGGTTGGTGATGAAGTCAATAGAACCAAGTGATTGCGAATTCGTCGTTGAGGTGAGTTGTCGTACCGGTGATGAGGGGTGAGTAAAGTGTGGTCGGTGTCGGTTGATTGCTATGATGTCTTGCATTGTTTGTGGCGCGAAAATCAGGATGAGATTCGATGTCAAGTTGTGGATGCTATCTGACTTGTGGTGGATCGGTCGGGACGGATATGTCCGTTAAAATGGGTAAAAGTTGTTGTCTTATCAGTAATGAGACGTAGTGTGCAAAGGTGTGGGTGGAGTCATTGTATTGGTTGAATGATTTATATGGCATGGAGTTATGAGTTATATGGCAGATACCGAATGTCTTGTTATTTTTTGCTAAAAAATAAAAAATAATAAGCCGTGGACAGCTGTAATGCATGAAGGTGTGTGTGCTGTAGTAACAAAACTGTTATTAGTAGGTATGTATATTTAGGTTAAGGTATTTTATCTATGCGTCTTTGTTACCTGAAATAAATTGTTTATTATTATTAAATAGGTACACCTAAAGTGTAAACTAAATAAAATATTAATCTTGCATGATATTCTTTTTAGTATACGGTTAAGTTGTGAAATAAATTAATAAGCAGACCAAAAAATGTATGAATCAAAATGTAACTATTTTCAGTGACACGCGAGAACAAGTGCTTCAATATGCAATTCTTTTTCTTCTTAAGTTAGTTCTTTAATAATATAAGTTTTGTAGGTTCCATTCAAAGATATAGGTAAAAAAATATAGGTAAATATAAAAAATCTGACCCGTCTCAATTCAAAAGGCCTTTACACTTTGACTCGGTTTGGAAAGTTTTCTTTATGAACCACATTTGCAATATGCTTTCTAGCGTTTTTCTTAGCTAACTACTGACATTTTAATATGTATTATAGTTAAAATTTATAAAGAGCAATTATAATAACTAAGTAAGTATAGTGTACATATTAGTTCGTTTTTTTTTTGTTTTTTTACACGCATGACTCTTTTTTTTGCATGCTGTTTTTTTAATACATGACCCATTTTTTTGCATGTTTTATTTTTTGTTTGTTTTGCATTTTTTTTTTTGCAATATCTATATTTTTTTCTACAATCTTGTGTCTTCTGTTCATGGTCAAAGGATGATACGAATTGAGCATCGTCGTCGAAATAGTAAAAGCGTATCCAAAGTTTATGTCTATGATTCGAAAGAATGTTCTGCGGATTCTGTTCTGTGATCCATGCAACTTGAATTTGGAGTGCGTTCTATCAGTGATCTTGAATGCGTCATGATGAAATTGCTATGCGTAGATTGTAACGACATGAATGTCACCGTGTAAATTTGCAGAATAAGTAAGTAGACTACTACGGCATCAATGGAGTTCCATCCAGATCTCATATTCTATGCTATACAAAAATCAAGGCTGATGACGCAACTAAAAATATGTTTGTTTGTGAAGTAATAATATAGTGGTCAGGTTTTGTGGATATTCTGCAGAAAGCGACGCCTGGAACACGTTTTTAGATTCTTGTTTTCAAAATTTTCAAAATTTAAATTCAAAGCTGGATTACGTTGTTACAATTTATTTTATGAAATGTTTTTTCAAATATGTTTCAAACAAGTTTTCGCATAGTTCCATCAAGATTCGGAAGTTTCATTTGAATTTGCCTTTATGCGACGACGGTTAATCAATTTTTTCTTTCTTTTTTCTTTCTTCCAAACAATTTGTGTATTTTTATATGCAATGTAATCTACATCAGGATATCATCAGAATGGAACGTAATAAATTATTTAATACACGACGACGGTTAATCAATTTTTTCTTTCTTTTTTCTTTCTTCCAAACAATTTGTGTATTTTTATATGCAATGTAATCTACATCAGGATATCATCAGAATGGAACGTAATAAATTATTTAATACATTAATAAATAATGTAAATCTTCTTTTTTCACATTATTGTCGATATTGTCAAAAAAAAAATTATTGTCGATAGAAATTTCGCATACAAATAGTTGAAAAGCGTTATGATAATTCAGCATAATTCAAACTACTTAAGCTTCAAACTACTTGAGCTTAATATCATGCTCAAAATTAAATGTAATTAAAAAAAAAAACAGTTTAAAAAAATGGCGAAGAATAAACATTAGTTAAGACAGCAACGTTAGACATTGTATTTAAACTTATTTCATAAGAAGCAGAGACAGTTAAGTACTGAAAACTACGGTATTAATTATTTTAACACCTTATTACAGATTCAACATAATGAATGTACTTTGAAACAAACTAAGATAATTATGATAATAATTCATTATTATCTCAGTTCTTCGTTTACATTAAAATTTAAACGCTAATAGTTGGGGTTGAAACTGGAGTTTGTGAGAACCAGAATAAAAATCAGAATGAAAGTTGAAATAAGAGTCCAATGAAAGTGTTTAGGCTTCTTTCATGCGCAGCTTAAGAGTAAAAACAGTAAGAGACAGAGCGAAAAGATTAAGTGCGCCTTTTGAGGCTCCTTTCTTGCACGTGGTAAGAGAGAAAATCAAATTGAGAGTAAAAAACAGTGAGAGTAACGGAAAGAGTTAACGATGAAAAGATTGAGTGCGCCAATCAGAGTATAGTAGTGAAAGTAAAAGCCACAGAAAGTCATGTCCAATTTTCATTTTGACTGCCATTTTGATACTCCTTACTCTCTTTCTAATTTTCACATTTTTTTCCAAATTCGACCTTTTTGTTAACATGAACCTTTAAGCAATACATATTTTGTCCGTCTGTTCGAATTTAAATAATTTCATAAAAATCTATTTCTATTTACAACATATAGTTTCAAATAATACGGCATTCTTGAATAATTAAAATTTGTCTTTTATTAAATACTCAAAATATAAAAGGAATAATTAAATTAAAGAGTGTAGTTATTCTAAAAAGCTTTTAAACTGAGACGATGACGAATACATCACAAGAAACTGATTTTAAAAAACCTTATAAAAAGAATAAGATTTGCATATTGATGAACATAATTCTCGCATGGTAATTAAAACAAACAAACACGTCATAGGTAGTACATACATCGCTTTACATCCCATCATCTTTTTATTCCAGTACAAAGAAAATAACCAATTGAATGAACCAATGACTCTACCTACACCTTTGCCAGTGCAACTTGTTACTGATAAGACAACAAATCATATCTGCAAGAATGGTGAGCGGAGACCAATGTGAACTGCGCGATAGCGATTATCCTTACCGCGCAGTCACGGGGTCTCAAGTCAGCGCTCAACTTTCATGCCGCATACCCATGTTATGTTAACGGAAATAATTATCATCCGTCTCGACCGATCCACCACAAGTTAGACAGCATCCACAACTTGACATTTGGTATCTGCCATTTAAACCCACACCTTCGTGCAACACAGCAGTCCACGGCTTATTATTTTTTAGTAAACAGTAACTAAGACATTCGGTATCTGCCATATAACTCATAACTCCATGCCATATAACTCATTCAACCAATACAATGACTCTACCCACACCTTTGCACACTACGACTCATCATCATTATCATCATCACTACATAGTATAAAACAAAGTCGCTTTCTCTGTCCCTATGTCCCTTTGTATGCTTAAATCTTTGAAACTACGCAACGGATTTTGATGCGGTTTTTTTTAATAGATAGAATGATTCAAGAGGAAGGTTTATATGTATAATAACATCCATTAAATAGTGGAGAAGTACTGTTATTTTTGAGGTTTCTAATGTGATGTCGTAAATTCCATTAACATTTTTTCCGCTTACATTGCAAACGCAGGCTGCCCTACGAGTTTTATCAAAATAATGTACTAAGTATTGTACACATTGAAAAGGTCTACAGAAAAGTCCGTGATGGTATATGTCTATCTCTTATGGATAACCCACAATAACTTTTTTTTGTCATTTACTTTTTACGACAAATAATGGCTAAATTTCGAAGCGATTTTAACCAATACAGCATTAATCCTTAACCAATTAAATACCTTGAATACATTGTTCATTTAATATAGATCTATATGGCCCTTTACATCGTATGATTTAAGTGAATTGGTCGGGAGGTGCGTCATCCCACTCACACTTTGATAACCAAAGCTCTTTGATCAAGAGCTTGGCGTACAAAATTGTGGGAGCCACAAAACCCAGTATGTCCCATAGTCGAGCCACTGTGGACAGCATAGTGCGTTTGGTGCACTTATTATCAGGTGGTGCGACGTCAAATCGAAAACTATCACATGGTCGGGAGGTGCGTCATCCCACTCACACTTTGATAACCAAAGCTCTTTGATCAAGAGCTTGGCGTACAAAATTGTGGGAGCCACAAAACCCAGTATGTCCCATAGTCGAGCCACTGTGGACAGCATAGTGCGTTTGGTGCACTTATTATCAGGTGGTGCGACGTCAAATCGAAAACTATCACATGGTCGGGAGGTGCGTCATCCCACTCACACTTTGATAACCAAAGCTCTTTGATCAAGAGCTTGGCGTACAAAATTGTGGGAGCCACAAAACCCAGTATGTCCCATAGTCGAGCCACTGTGGACAGCATAGTGCGTTTGGTGCACTTATTATCAGGTGGTGCGACGTCAAATCTAAAACTATCACATGGTCGGGAGGTGCGTCATCCCACTCACACTTTGATAACCAAAGCTCTTTGATCAAGAGCTTGGCGTACAAAATTGTGGGAGCCACAAAACCCAGTATGTCCCATGGTCGAGCCACTGTGGACAGCATAGTGCGTTTGGTGCACTTATTATCAGGTGGTGCGACGTCAAATCGAAAACTATCACATGGTCGGGAGGTGCGTCATCCCACTCACACTTTGATAACCAAAGCTCTTTGATCAAGAGCTTGGCGTACAAAATTGTGGGAGCCACAAAACCCAGTATGTCCCATGGTCGAGCCACTGTGGACAGCATAGTGCGTTTGGTGCACTTATTATCAGGTGGTGCGACGTCAAATCGAAAACTATCACATGGTCGGGAGGTGCGTCATCCCACTCACACTTTGATAACCAAAGCTCTTTGATCAAGAGCTTGGCGTACAAAATTGTGGGAGCCACAAAACCCAGTATGTCCCATAGTCGAGCCACTGTGGACAGCATAGTGCGTTTGGTGCACTTATTATCAGGTGGTGCGACGTCAAATCGAAAACTATCACATGGTCGGGAGGTGCGTCATCCCACTCACACTTTGATAACCAAAGCTCTTTGATCAAGAGCTTGGCGTACAAAATTGTGGGAGCCACAAAACCCAGTATGTCCCATAGTCGAGCCACTGTGGACAGCATAGTGCGTTTGGTGCACTTATTATCAGGTGGTGCGACGTCAAATCGAAAACTATCACATGGTCGGGAGGTGCGTCATCCCACTCACACTTTGATAACCAAAGCTCTTTGATCAAGAGCTTGGCGTACAAAATTGTGGGAGCCACAAAACCCAGTATGTCCCATAGTCGAGCCACTGTGGACAGCATAGTGCGTTTGGTGCACTTATTATCAGGTGGTGCGACGTCAAATCGAAAACTATCACATGGTCGGGAGGTGCGTCATCCCACTCACACTTTGATAACCAAAGCTCTTTGATCAAGAGCTTGGCGTACAAAATTGTGGGAGCCACAAAACCCAGTATGTCCCATAGTCGAGCCACTGTGGACAGCATAGTGCGTTTGGTGCACTTATTATCAGGTGGTGCGACGTCAAATCGAAAACTATCACATGGTCGGGAGGTGCGTCATCCCACTCACACTTTGATAACCAAAGCTCTTTGATCAAGAGCTTGGCGTACAAAATTGTGGGAGCCACAAAACCCAGTATGTCCCATAGTCGAGCCACTGTGGACAGCATAGTGCGTTTGGTGCACTTATTATCAGGTGGTGCGACGTCAAATCGAAAACTATCACAGGATTTATCCCAGCGTAAACCGAGAACTTTATGCGGTACAGACCTCTCAAACTCAATGTCTGGAGAAGCCTTATGAGAATCAGGTAGGTGCGTGAGAACCTCTTTACAATTGCTTGTCCATTTGACAAGATCAAACTGGCCTCGTTTGAAGAGCTGAATAAGCTCTTCACAAAGCGAAATTGCTTGCGGAGCGGATGTGACACTACAAGCGATGTCATCCATATATAAAGCGGAGGTGGCAACAGCTGCTGCAGCATTATAGGCGCCGCGTAACTTGAGCGATGTATCAAGTTTGCGTTCTAAACAATAGAAGCGTCTAAGCGCGGCAGCGTATGAGTCGCCTAGAGAATACGGGTCACCACAGAAGGGTAACGCCACAATATATCTGCCACTGTCATCGCGAACAGTGGTGGCGCGGAAGTGTTCTTCACACTCGAGTTCCTTATGGCTCTGCGAGGGCGGTGCGGAAATCTCTTCAAGCTCCCAAAATCGCTTGAGAAGAGAATCAATATTATTTTCTTGAAGAACAGCACAACAAGACATGGTATAATTAGGAGTATGTGACGTAGGTACGGTACCCATAATCACATATCCCAATACCGTCTCAATAGCGGGAGGTATATTATGTTGTTTACTGCGTACCACATTATGTAAAAATATATGTGGTAATATGGAGGCCCCTAACAGGGCATCGATGTTTCCCGGCTGCGCAAAGTCAGAATTTGCCAGCGGTAACATCTCGAGATGCGTGAGTTGAGATACGTCCACTTGTGCATTTGGCAACGTGTCAGTAATACGTTCTACGATAAGTGACGAAATCTCAAAATTAATGTCTTTAATAATATCATACTGATAAGACAACAACTTTTACCCATTTTAACGGACATATACGTCCCGACCGATCCACCACAAGTCAGATAGCATCCACAACTTGACATCGAATCTCATCCTGACTTTCGCGCCACAAACAATGCAAGACATCCTAGCAATCAACCGACACCGACCACACTTTACTGACCCCCCATCACCGGTACGAAAACTCACCACAACGACGAATTCGCAATCACTCCGTTCTATTGACTTCATCACCAAACGGAGCATGTTCTCGGCAGTAAGCCGACTCTGATCAGAATCCAAAACCAACTACTTACAGATCGGACAGTTAACCCGGCAATTACCCGCTTCCGATCTACAATCGGAAAGATTCCCTACAGACCAACATGGTTCAACGGATCTCACACTGAGACGCATATCATCAAAAACTAACCTCTTTGATCCGTTAATTTATTTATAATTATAAACAGCTTAGACCAGAGTTATTATTCGACATAACGCTCAATGTACATCTGCTACAAACACAGGTTATAAAATATTTATTTTTCACAGTTAGTGTAATGTAAATAATATACATATATGCCAACAATATATAATGTGAATGATGACATTACATTACTTAATTTAAAAAAGCTAAAACAAATTAAATAAAAAACGCTCATTGAATAGCAATGTCAACATGATTTAATGATTAACTTAATTGATTTGCCTACGAAGATCAGAGGTAAACAGTTTTAGACTTATTCAGGAAGCTCTACATTAATTAATTTATAGGAGCTCCGGTATTATTACATTTTTCGCGTACGGTTTGCCATCTAAAACCCGATCTTTGTGAATTAAAATTTTGATGTATTCCTTTTTGGTTGCTCGACCTAGCGCGACGTACAATTGCCCGTGACTAAACATGTCCGACCTAAGATCTACTCCGACCCGGCTCAGGGTTTGGCCCTGACTTTTGTGAATAGTCATCGCGTAAGACAACTGTAAAGGAAATTGACGGCGGCACATTTCAAATGGACTTTTGGGATCAATAGGACCCTTAAAAATAATACGAGGAATTAAATATTCCTCTGTACCCGACGATTTTTGAACGGTAATTAAGCGTGGCGACGTACCTGTTACAATTACTTTAGTTCCGTTTACCAATCCGTCGTTAAAACTGAGATTACGCATGATCATACAAATACATCCTATTTTGAGCTTAAGATCGTGCTCTGGAAAACCTCTTGGTTGCATTCTGTTAAGCGCATCTGGCCCCAAAAATAATTCATCTGCATTTTCATTTTCGACTTTATCGATGGAGTAGAAATGCAGTGTTTCTCCATCTAACCGATCGAGTATTAAGTTATTTATTTCTCGAACGGCGTCGTTCCGTGTGCATAAAATTGCTCTATGTATGCTAGCACAGGATTCTATATTTAGAACGGGGAAAACAAAGTCAATCAAATCGTCTAATTCTGATACAATTTCAATACCACCTAAATCAACTAAATTTTGAATATTTTTGCCAATTACAAAAGGATGAGATGTTAATTTATTTGAGCCTAAATTTAATAAAAATTCTGCAAACTCTACGTCATCCCTGCATCTTTGCGAAGTAGCTAGGGAGAAAGATTTTATACTTTGCCAGATGCGCGATGTTTTTACTGATGCATTTAATATATCTGAATTAGTTTTTGCATTTGTAACTACAGGGGGAATTTGTCTAAAATCCCCTGCAAAGATAATAATTTTGCCACCAAAAATTTTATCATTACGCATGAGATCACGCAACGACCTATCCAGTAGATGAATCAAAAATTTGTGTGCCATAGGGGCTTCATCGTATATTATAACGTCCGCGTGTGATATTAATTCTGCTCTTTGCGTGCCGTTTGTGATATTCCAGAAGTCATTATCGTCTACCAGATCTATGGGGAATTTAAACATGCTATGCGCCGTGGTCCCTCCTTCGTAGTTTTGCGCCGCGATGGCAGAACTCGCAGTACAAAGAACTACTCCGTTTAAGTTACCGCGTACGTACGCAGAAATAACTTTTAACAATAACGTTTTACCGGTACCCGCGGGACCATCAACGAAAATCGCGGTATCATTAACGTCACGGAAGTCAGTATCGTTACAAAGTTTTACAACGTAATCAAAAATACAATTTTGCTCTCGAGACAAGCGAGGAATCCATTGATCTGTAAAATGTTCCAATGATTCGCGGTTGTGTTCTACGCGTTCCCTGCCTAACTCGGTAGTGGTATCTTCGATTTCTGGCAAACCGTGTTGTTGTAACGTCGATCCGTGTTTCCGAAGCAACCTATTTATTTGAATGAGACACAAAGTGTGTACTCTTTCCATGTCCGCATCCGCACCTAACCTATATGAGATGTCTTCGCTGAGTTGATTTTTAAAAGTGTCCCAGAAAGACGCGACTGGAACACCGTTTACAGCCAAACAAACGAAGAAGCTACGAAGGCGTGGTCCCGTTAAAAAGTTTGATGCTTCCAACATAGCTCTTTCGTATTCGACTTCGTCATCGGCAAGACCAACTATTTTAGCAGCTTCCTGAAAAGTTTTACAATCGGGACCACCAAGAGATTTAAGATCGGTGTAACTACGACACGAGAATTTTTTTAATAGAATTCTAAGATAAAACTGTTCACCTCTGTTAGGTGCGACCCAAAATAGACGCGCGACAAGCTCACCCTTTTGTCTTTTAGTAATGAATTTATGATTTGATGTTTCAAAAATTTCCGTATTTTTTGTTGAGGGACGCTTGGAATGAACAATGTACTGTTCGTAAAAGTCCAAGTAGGTCAATGAGTCAAATTCGTCTCTTACGGGGCGGTTAAAATAGGTAATAAGGTCCGAACCAGCTTGTTGCGCGGCTTCTACTTCAGTGCCTGGTTTAAAATAAACGGTTTGTTGATTTTCTAAATGCACTGACAGCTGTTTGACGTTGGGTTCGCGCGCGGTCACATCGAATTCTAACGTCCTCCAAGCGGCGTCGCTGGAGCCTATATAACGTTTTGTGACATACTGCTCTATTTCGTTATTTTCATGTTCTTCCGGTACGACAGCTACACGCGATTCGTCAGGACCCTTAGTGATATATTTAAACAAATACTTAACGACCGTGCGTTGCGAGGAGACCTCCAAGTTGATATGAGCATCGTATTTTAAAAGAAGACTTGCGTTATAAGGAACTACCCAAGTATCATTTACAATTACATCGTTACCGCGATATTTTATAGTTGCTTCGTTTTTACTGTCTCTACACAAGTTAATAAATCCTTTTTCATCAGAAAAAGTGGTGGCTGTCTCACGTTTTGGAAAAAATTTTGAACATTTACTTTTCTCACTATCCCAACAAGGTAAATTAGTTCTGTGCGAGGGACCGCAAGGACCGTGAATCATATGATTCAAAACAGCTTTTCGTAATCTTCCCTCTGCCTCTGATGCATCAGGAATGTCTGCTCTAACAAATTTATCAATTTCTATATTTTGGACAGGCCCGCCACCTTCAACCCTAAAACAAATGTGAGCGTGTGGTAAACCTCGCTTTTGAAACTCTATTACGTGCATCATATAAATACATTTGCCAAACCAATTACCACCTCGGATATCTCTTAATAATTCTGCTAGCTTTAAATTAAAAACTCTAGCACATACAGAAGGATTTACATAGCTGCTTTGAGTGGATTGTTGAATTTCTGGCCACTTGGGATTACAAGTAAACGTCAAGAAAAATGATGGGTTCCCCAATCTGCTTACTATTGCAATAGCATCACTATATTTTCCTTTCATGTATCGCGGCCCCCCCGTAAAAGTGCTAGGCAAATAAACGCGACCTGGTACGAATCCCTCTCCCTGAATGGTTTCATCTTGACGAATTTGACGCGCGACTTCAATGCTCATTTCAACTTCTTGAAGTGGAGCGGACCTCAGTGCACTACTCGAGTTATGTTTTTGTAGACTTGATATAAAACGTAAGCGTTCTTCTATGATTCGGCAATGCATGTCAACTAACCATTCTTCCGATAGCCTACCTATATCGGAAAATCGTGGCTCCGACAATAACAAGCAGCGAACGTATTTCGCTTGAGTTAATTTATTTTCGTTATTATCTACTTTGTTCGGGTACCAACCCGCATTACCCTCAGGATATAATAATGGATACTGAAAACTCTCATATAACGGATGCATTATATCTACAGTGTGCGGTTTCCTATCACCGATTTTCCAAACTGCTATGCAATGAGGTATAAAATTTTCGCGTTCTGTACTAATAATGGCCGCGACTTCTTTACCAACAGGTAAATCTCCTAAAATGTTACCGTGGATTGAGCGAGACGTTTGCTGAAATTTAATAAAGGCCTGATCGGATGGTTCCCTACTTAATCGTTTAAAACATTCGATAAACGGATTGACGTTATGTAAAAAGTTAGTTATGCAACTAATTACCTGCCTATCAAGTTTCATATTTGCGGCTATTTGCTCGCGTTCGCTTGTATCGTTAATGTATAGTCCTAAATTATTTACGCTACCAGTGTAAGCTAAATCAAAAACTCTATGATAGACTCGACCTTGAATTTTAAGAAAAGATATTCCCGTTGGTTGTTGGTACCCGTGAGAAACGCCCAAGGCACTGAAGGCAAATAAATTATTGTAAGCTCGCGGTCTACTCAGAAAAGATGGGTGAGAGTAAAACTCCTCGGTTAACGGAATTAAATTTTGTATGTTGTACGCGCCCGACCCACAACACCATTGTTTTCGAGATTTTTCTTCTTCAAACAGACGCGCATTACAAGATGGACACCTAAAAGTGTCTGAAAAAAGCAAGGACGTTTTTTTTAAAGAAAATAATTTTATTACGTCTAACTCAGCGTCCCTCTTCTGTGCTATTAGGTTTTTAGATTGACGTAGTGGTATGTCAATACGACGGCTGTTTTTATTATATTTGTCAGTGGCTATTTGATTTATTTCAGGGTTCTGCTTGGTATAACGGTGTACAGCATCGCGATTAATTTCTGGATTTTCCTTGGTATATTTTTTAACGGCATCGCGATTAATTTCTGGATTTTCCTTGGTATATTTTTTAACGGCATCGCGATTAATTTCTGGATTTTCCTTGGTATATTTTTTAACGGCATCGCGATGAATTTGCGGTTTTTTTTTATTATATTTTTTAACCGCATCCAAATGGGCGTTTACTGTACTACATTTCCTGCCACGTTTTTGTTTTTTGGGTCGACCTCTCTTTGTTGACGCCACATGGGTGTCAACTACTACCGGTTCAGGGGTTTTTTGAAAACCAAGCAATATAGATTGTGAATCCGAATCCGATAGACTATGATCTGTTGATGCCGGGCATTCGAAGTCTATTATAGACTCGACAGACGCTGGCAATGGCAATGCAGATCCTACAACAAAATTTTCAATTGTTTGATAATTGAGAACGCGTAGTCTGTGTATTGAATACTGACCAACACCTATATTTCGCAATAACAGCAATCTGGCTAATTCGCGAATCGAATAACATTTAAACAAACGTGCTACTCCGCATGTAGAATTTAATTTGTTATATTCATCTACTGCGTGACTGTTAAATAAATAGAATGCACTATCGAATCTCCAAAAAGAAACTGTATAGTCTTGCCCGGTAAATATCACGCTATCCGTCTCATCATTGTGGTTTGCGTCGAAAACATTGGATTCAATTATGTTTGCAAGAATTAAAATACCGTATTCATTTTCTGAAATTTGAGGATATAATCCATTTGTAATCCAATTGGCGGTCATATTTTCAATTTGAGCTCTATTGTTTCCGACGACAATCTCCGTAGGCAATTCCTCGGGGTTCAAAAATATGACACCCTTCGGTAGAATTGGTTTAAGCGACATATATAAAGTGTCTCCACTTTGGAGAATGACATCGATATCATGACAAGTCAGATTCCGATGTCTGCAAACTGACAATACTGACGCGCAAGCGGACATTGCCACGCATTGAGCGTTATTACCCTTATAATTGCTACTCCCTTGGTGTGTAGTTCCTAAAACATTAACAAAAATACAAGGTCAAGTGCAAGGTAGATATAATGTTACAAGAGGGAGAATATTTTGTAATGACAAAAATCATCTACACCACCCTTTGTAAGGCAAAGCGTCTTTTTTGTCCCCATTGATTGGATTAATGGGTTACAGACAGCTCGCTGACAGAGACGACAGTAAGCAAAAAACAACATATTTATTTTTATTTACTGGGGAACCTGCTTCCGATTTTTAACTTATTTTTATTATGTATAGCGGCAACCGAAATCCACATTCTTGATCATGAGCTGCAGCCCGCTAACAGACAGATGGACAGACGGACGAACAGCAGTCTTAGTACATAACAAGATTCTGTAGTTTTTACCCTTCAGGTACGGCACCCTAACAATTAATAATGTTTGTATGTTTTACCTCTAAACTGTCTTAAACAATTGATCAGGTTGTGAAGAAACTGGTAGGATTTTAGAACGCGAGGGTTTCTGGCACAAAGCAAAATTTATAATATATTTAAAAAAAAAATGTATTTCCCACTCATTTTTTGTGCAGTACATTTAGGAGCAGAACAAAGGAAAAAACCAAAAACATTATGTATGCATTAAATATTCGAAAAATATCTATTTCACATTGTAGCACAGGATGACATTGAACTGATTGCAAAATGAGCTCAAAAGTTTGCATGGCTAATAATATGGTGTCTCTTATAAGCATTATTTATAATGATCAATACCTAATTATGTCAATTTTCTAAATTATTTAAAAACAAAACAACAAAAAAAATATCTCTAAGTATATTAGCTGGCTGATGATGAAACTGCTTTTTAAGTACCTATAACTTATTAATTGATATGTACTTACCTACTTAAATTAATCAAACATTAATTTGTAATAGTATAGAATTATTTGATGAAGGAGCTATGAGATCATATATTTATACTTGAATACTATTTCAGCAGTCTCGACATTAGTAGGTAATGTCGCTGTCGCAAACTTGCGATCGTAATAATACCTAATAACGAAAAAATTCTGTTGCAATAACGACGCTCGTGAGAAACGCAAGTCTCTACATCCAAGTTAGCGAGCCAAGATGTACAATAACTTGACATATCGGTACCAATGATAATAAAAGTAAATCGGTACGGCAGCGAAAAACGAAAATAAAATCTCCTTGATTATGGGGAAAAATAGAAAACATGGTTCAATAAAAATAGACTATAATAAAAGCCTTATTTTGAAGGCACTATTTTACATGAAAACTCGAACGTGTAAAAAAAATAAAAAATATTAAATATTTAAGGAAATTAAAATTTGCCTCCTTGCAACATTGGTTTAGTGTCAAACTTGTCAAGTCATTGGTTTTGACGTTTTGTTTATTTTGTTTCTGTTCTATTAACAATGGACCTGTATAAAAATGTACTCTGTGCAATGGACAATGGTATTTTCTCAAGCATTTTTTATTGATAGCTAAGAGTACAGTACCTCTGCTTTGTGGCTGAAGCTGCTACCCCACTGGATATACTTCTACATTCACGGTCAGTGGGTCGTCTTTGGGGCGGATTTACAGACGTCTGAGTATCTACGAAATGATACTGGAATTCGACAAAAATGTGTTTGAAGAGATGGCTGTAGGAGCTGCATGAAACATTGGTATTCCGTCAGGATACAGAAATAAGCAGATTCAAGGGATTTTTCATTTTAATCATGCGGATTCCTTGTGTCGTACCATACCAAAGCTTTGGGAAGTAGTGTGTAGCGAGCTGTTCACACTAAAAAGAACCTCCGACCTCCACGGAGCTGGGGACTACCAGTAAAAGAATGACAAAGGACAAGCAGAAAATCAAACTGAGTGAAATAGTGTAGTGTATGTAATATTGATAAGATTCTTTCAATATAAATGTATGTAATCGCAGTGTTCCAATATTTAATATTACCGTACTATAGTTGTAAGGGATACACAGCAGAGTTATTACAAGTTTAAGTGACACAAAAGAAATGCTTGTGTGCAAAATAATTCCAAAATATTCAATAAGTATACAAAGCTCATCAACCAAGGTTTGAATAACTGAAACATGTTTGAAGGAGAATTACCCGTTTATTTTAAAGTTATTCCATTAATTTATAATGTTATATCGAAGAAAGTAGTTAACCAATCCTATATTTTTTTTGTACCAATGGCAAATTCAACCAAATTAAATCATTTAATTCAAGCAACAAGACTCGATAGTGTTATTAACAATATAATATGTACTTACAAAAAACTATGTTAGTAACACACTAACATAGTTACCATTATTCATCTCATTCTTCCTATATTAAAAATGCAGTGTGAAAGGTAATCAGCAGGATTCGTACAACATACTTTTTTTGTTGTTTTGTGATAGAATTTGTACCACTTATTAAGGCAACTAAACCATTCATTTTCATGAAACATTAGTATTTTTAGAAGCCGGATTAATTAATTATACCAATTAAAAGATTCAAGTAATTAAACGTAATATAATCTTAAACTAAACGCAACTAAACGTAGTTCTGTTTTTAGAAGTTGCCATTTGTAAAATATCACGAGGCTCGAAATGATAAATAATTATTTAAAAATAGAAATAACAGTAAATAATAAACCAATTACACATTATACCTTAAAATTAATAATTATTGCATACAATCTTAATTATTAACTATTTAATGATATGAATTGTTTGTATTGGCAATTATTTTATTGACAGGTTACGAAAATCTTTCCGAGTCTCTGTTTTCTTTGCTGTAGTTTTGGACCGTGGTTTGTAACTGCATCTGAGCAATTTAGCAAATTATCTGGCCATTTTTACGTTGAGTCGAGCAACTGCTCCGCCGTACTTTATCTGTTGATAGTACTTTTGCGAAAGGACGCTTTATTAGTTGTGCTGTGTGTGTACGTGCTTTAAAATGACGAGTTTGCAATGCATCAATTGCAACGTTCGCTTATCGCGAATAAGAAGGCACGCTTTATCCGATGAGAGTGAAGATATCGTCAATACTATTCGGCTGTGGACATATCCTAGAGATGTAAGTAGTTTCCAAATAACATTTTGCGTACGAGTATGCCAGTTACGAAGTGATAACTTTTACATGTTAAAAAGTAGACTTACCATATGTAACTAAAACTAATCTAAACATTAAGTATTTGAAAAAATAACAAACACTGTTGTGGTTCTAAAAATATTTACAATTTGTCCTGTAAAAGATCACTTATGTGTTTGTTAATTTACAAACACAAAAGTGATCATGTATTGTTTACTGCCTAACACTTGGTTGCCTAACTTGGTTTGCATAACATTGTTATAATAGTTATTTCTCTGTTAGTATGACTGTCAGTCATATAAAGCAATGTTGAACTGTACTCAAAATAACTTCATTATTTCCAGATGCTGACCATGTTTGCCATGCATGTTGGCTGCTAGCTACTCATCCACGTTCTTCTGATAATATGCCGAGGAGATGCATAGGCCATCAAAATGTTTGTGTTGTATGCGGACGATCCATACTAAGAATCAGTTGACACAGGATTTTGATTGAAGGTTCAAATAAAGAAGAACAAAGAATGGCTAACACACTTGCTACTTGGATCCAACCACGAGAGGTATAACAACATGTACCTATTATAACTTTTATATTATAAACATGTGTCATGCAAAGGGCAATTACTTTTACTTTGACAACACGTTTGGCGCAATGGCTGAGCAATTGCGTTGTGTGTTGCTGGTTCAACAATCCCCGCACGGAACAAATATTTGTATGATCTGCAAGTAGTTGTTCAGGGTCTGGATGTTTGTGTATGTGAGTTTCTATGTTTGTAAACACACTCACGACACAAGAGAAATTCCTAGTGTGGGGCAAAGTTTTTTTTTAAATTACTATTTTATGTTGATAAATCTGGGACAGGCATGATGTTGGCTTTACTAACAACAAAAGGATACTGGTTTTTCCAGTGTCACATAGCCCTTCTTCTCTACTCCAGTGAGCAATAAACCTATTCACTCATATTAACACAACATAGATATTTTTGGTAAAGGTTTTCTGAAAGGTAAAAACCAATCATTGTATGTCAAGAACTATTCTGTAGCTTGGTCATGATGGGCACAATTTATGTTTATCAAACGTCGTGTTTAATTTTTATTTCATCAATGTTATTTATATTTACAGAAGTCATCCATGAATGAAGTTTGTGGAGTTTGCTGGGGCCAAGCTCGAGATTTGAGCTTCAATGTTCCAGAAGGACCAGAAGAAAGACCCCAACATATTGTGTTGCCCAATATAAGAAGAGCGGCTGAAACACCAAGACATTGTATTTTCCAAGAGTGCATGGAACCGGAGAGAAATATTGTGCCTGAAGAAACCAGGCAAGATGTGTTGATTAGGTATCAATATTTTATACAAAAGAGGTGCTCGTATTTGCTCCTAACATAGACAGGAGGCTAATTATGAATATAATAAATAAATGTATGTTCCTACAAAAACAAAGTTGTTTTATTTACCCACACTCAAAACTCCATCAGCACTTCATCATTCATCATCATCAAACTATTGCAGACCGCTGCTGGACGTAGGTCTCTCCTAAAGCACCCTACTGAATAGGTACAATTCTCATATCAATTTGCCAAAGTAAGGATAAGTAAAACACTACAAAGATAGCACCAGCTATCTAGAATATATCCCTATTTCACCAAAATAATGTTTATGTGCCTGCACGTAATAATATGTATTGGGACATAACCTCAAAAATAAAACTGGTCCCAACTTCTAAAAATCTAAGTATTTTAAAAGGGCTTGCCTATCGTATTGACTACCAAAAGTATCCCAAAACACGATATTTTATTAGGTGTACGAAACTCCCGTACAACCCTGCCGATCGTCTTTAATTTTAACGTTGATTTTCATGTTAGTATTTCAATAATTGATAATTTTGCCTTGTTTGAAGAAAGTATTTGTGTATATTATTGTATTTATTGATACAGATGTTTGTACTTTAGTATTTTTTTGTATTAAGTATAATTAAATGATGTGTGTAAGTAGATATTATTTACATATTGTCTTGTTTACAATTTTTACATAGATAGTATAGCTATGATGTAGGTACTGTGATATGTAATATTCATTACTTGTGTGTTCTGCACTGAAATAACTGTAATGTCCTATTTCTTCACATTTTATGCAAATAAAGATACATAGGTACATGTATACGACCTTCATTTTGCCTTCATTACATGTTTGATACTTTACTTTTGAGCTAGATTTTAAAATATGTGAGTGGCTTTTTAGTTGCAACCAATTAATTTAACGATCATTATCTCTGTCTCTATGTCTGTTATCGTGGACCGAACCTGACTAAACCAACTTGTTCATGTGATTGGCAACTGTGAGATTGGTCAATCTTATATGTTAGTAAGTAAGTAAGTACCTTGGTTGGGTTGGATTTTAAAACGAGTCGCCTGAATTTGAGGGTATTGGTGGTGTAGGGGGCTTAAGGGAGTTAGTCTTAATCCCCCCAAAGTAATTTTGGCTGCCGGAGTTGCGTCTAAATATTTTTAAACAATTTCCAAAAATTCTTAAATACTATTGCAATTATGCAAAACGGAACGTAATTTTTATGCTTTAGTAGTTTTTCAAATGTAATTTTTAGGTTTTATGTGAAAAACGTGAAACGAAACGCAACCCGCCATCTTGGATGGATGATATTGACAGCTAATGTCAAATTTGTGCGTTATTCCTTTGGTAATTAATAGCAATGTATTACTCCGAGTTGGCACAATCCGACTTCATTGGGTTAGGTTAGATGGCTAAGGCGGGAGCGTAGCGCAGCGAAGCTCCCGCCTTAGCCATCGTGGTTATTTTTTTTTAAACCACCCAATAGTAGGAGCCCCGCGTAGCGGGGCTCCGTCGACTCATAATTGAAGCCAGTTTTTATATATATATTGAGGGCCATTGGGTTCTCGGTATGATTGAGGATGGATCTCAAGATCTGAGGTTGGAAGTGAGCCCAGACAATATTCGCTCTGCTGAGGTTTTGGTGCCACTTATATTAAAGAATGTAGAAGTTGGCACCACCATCCACACTGATTTTTGGAGAGCATATGATTGCTTGTCAGTACATGGCTACATACTACATACACAAAAAAGTCAACCACTCGGATCGTGACAACCCATTCATAGCTGAAAATGGGACTCATACTCAACGAATTGAGTCCCAGTGGAGAGCTGTTAAAAGATTTTTTAGGAAGGACAATTTTAATAACACAGAAAATTTTGCAGATGTTATTTTTGAATATTTATGGCGGCGAAATAACGTGAAATACGAGAAAGATCCATTCATGGAATTAATAAAAGCGATAAAACATGTTTATAAAGTGGAATAAACAATTTTTGTACAAATTTCTGTTTTTTATTTTTTCTAAGGGAACCAAGTACTTCCGGCGGGTGAAAATGGTGAGGGGGGGATCTGACCCCTCCCCTCCCCCTCCCCCAACCACTCACAACCCCTTAAAATGGCGACGTATTTCGAAATTTTTACCCCTTGGTTCCATAATCAATTAATCACACACTGGGGGGTGTGAGGATGAGATTCTAAGGAGATGTGCTAACACAACATCTGCCGTTGATAAGCTCAAAAGAGTCTGGGCCAATCATAATATCAGCAAAGCCACAAAAGACCGCCTGCCGAGAAGTTTGGTTTTTCCAATATATCTGTATGGCGCAAAAACATGTAGGTACGGTTAGCCTCAAAGACCGACGCAAAATAGATGCACTAAAACTTGTTGTCCATGAGCAAGTAAGGCTAAACGCTGCAACACAAACGTCCATGGTCCAAAGCTCCCGAGACGCCAGTACCTAGGTTTGGAAGCCTGCTAATAAGGTTACGTTATTCACTTAACAAAACTATTCAGAAACTCACCAGAAATAAGACATTCTGAATATTCCACAGCTGTGCCTCCGCGACGCGGAACAGTTGATAACTCTTCAGTACTTGCTCGTTTCATGTTGGAAATTGATTATTTTGATAATAATTATCAATCAATATCAACTTGCAACTTGCAACAAGAAACCTCGATTCACGACGCTTTATTTTGGCGCTCTTTTCAAGTTTTTTTTTAAATTCAATGTCAAGTTCAAAATTCAAATTGATGAACTCTATGGTCGATTGTTTGATTTTTGGAAATATGTTAATCGACTCTTTTTTTAAATAGGTCATATTTTTAAATGATTAATAATTTCTCGATTATCTCAAAAAAATATTACCATATTTTTTTGAGACCTAGAAAACAGGAAAACTTTATTTTAAAAGTTCGTTAATTATCCATAGTTTAATTTGCGCCTCGCGGTGTGCTTAAACGGGGTGTTTGACGTTTAGGGCGGAGTTCACCGACTTTTAAAACGGCTGTTTATCACTTGAACAACTGATTAAATCATTTTTACTGTTCACCACACGTTAACCAGTGTTTACAGCCCTTAACCCTAGAATCGTACCCTGGGGTACAAATGAAAAAATAAAATAAAGTTGTCTATAAAATTTATACTCTTTGATAGTTTGTTTTGCGCGTCCGTGTATTTACGCGGGGTGAAGGGACGCGCAGATACTTCAGTCGGACGGCGGTCCTGCTAATAAGTGGACGTGACACGCTGCTTGTGGGGTACACAAGCACCCCAGGGTAGGGTTACCAGATCCGAAAATAAGTTTTCCTGGAAAAATCCCTGCCTTTGCAATAAATTTCCTGACATTTTTCAATAATGGGTGCGCAGTGGACAAAGGAGAGATATAGACTGCTTTGCTTCTGTTAAGGCTCTACTGTTGACACAGTACTTCAATCTGAAGAACACATCATGTGAAGAGTTTCATAAAATTATTATGAAAGACCAGCAATTGCTGGAAGCTATACCCAGCATTGAAAGGCTTCGAGGTTCAGATGAATAATTAATAAATAATCAATTAATAGATTGTTTATTATTAGATTTTATTCTTTGATTATTATTTTATTTCTTATATTTTTGTCTTCTTTTTAGGGTTCCGTACCTCAAATGGAAAAAAACGGAACTCTTAAGAGGATCACTTTGTTGTCCGTCCGTCCGTCTGTCTGTCTGTCAAAACCCTTTATCTCGGGAACGCGTGTAGGTATCGAGTTGTAATTAAAACCATATACTCAGGTCTATAATCGAGCAGTCCCTTGAAACTGTGAAAAAATCAAAAACCTAAGTTAACTTAAAAAAAAGATACGACCGTTTATGCCGCAAAAAAACGTATATTTCGACACTCTCAAGGGAATTAAAATTTATAGGGTACTTCCCGTTGACCTAGAATTGAAATTTGGCAAGAAGCAAGATCATGTAGTACATGTACATGTAAAGAAAAAATCCGAAAACCGTAAATTTGTAGGTACATTAAAAAAATCCCGTGATAAACTATTTACATACCTACAAAGTACGGAACCCTCGGTGCACGAGTCCGACTCGCACTTAACTGTTCTTTTTTTATTCCTGACAATTGTCATACGTATAGTGTGTCATGCAAAACTCGCCGCTGGAGCCTATGTGTATTCTATGGAATATTAAATATTGTGGGGATCAATTCCATGATCACAGAGTACATTAATGTCCATGATATTGGTCAATTCATCAAACGCCACTAATAAGCAAGTTTTCAAGAATAGAAATTCCTATATGGGTACGGTTCTAGGGTTAAACAGCCGATCATTTTAACCGAGCTCAAAAGCATCGTTTAACCGTCCGTTATTTTGACATTTGCTGTGATTTTACAAGAGTTGCAACAATACGTTTAGGTTATTCCGATTTTTCGCAGTTTTTGAGAATAGATAAACATGCAGTCAGTGTTCAATGTATTAATTGATAACTATCAAGAATCAAGATCACTACATGAGCCTTTTAGAAAATCTAGAAGATATCGAGACCAGAACAATTTACAACAACCTAGACTATTTCAAGTGCGTCGTAATTATTACGAAGAATATAATGAGGAAGCATTTAAAATTAGATTCCGTTTGTCAAAACCTTCTGCACTGAACGTACTACAATTAATAGAGAATAAATTAGAATTCCCGAACGATAAGTAAGTACTTACCTACAAGCATTATTTATGATCAATGTTTATTAAAAATAGGTAAAACTGTGTTTGTATCTATGTTGGGGGAAAGATAGATCAGATCTAGTTTGAAAAGTTCTTTTAACTCAAAGCTACCCCTGCTGCCTGACAAACAGATTATTTATTGTAGGTACCAGTAATTCATAAAAAAGAAAAAGTGCCTGCTTAAGTTTGTGTGCAGTTACCAAATAGTTGACAATAAATGCAACTTTTTTAAATTTCTTCACAAACCTGTAATTTATGAAAATTTAGATTGTTTATGTATGCATTGTAACCTTTTACTTTATTGTAGGAATAATTCCCTGGCACCTATAAATCAGTTACTATTGACTTTACGGTACTACGCAACTGGATGTCATCAACTGACCATGGGTGATTTCTCTGGAGTGAGTCGACCAACAGCTAATCGTGTCATCCACCAAGTAACTGCAGCAATAGCTTCCCTGAGCCGGGATTACATCAAGTTCCCACAGACTGATACAGATATTAGAAAAACGCAAATAGACTTTTACAATATAGCCAGATTTCCAAAAGTTATAGGTGCATTGGATTGCACACATATAAAGACAATATCACCAGGAGGAAGCCATGCTGAAACCTTCAGGAATAGAAAAGGCTATATGTCAATAAATGTGCAAGCTATCTGTAATGCCCAATTGATAATAACTGACCTAGTAGTTAGGTGGCCAGGAAGTAACCATGATGAACGGATATTCAGTGCATCTAGAAGACATGCCATGTTTGAATTGGGAATGTATGATGATTCAGTACTTGTTGCAGACAGTGGCTACATGAATAGGAGTTACATGATGATGCCATTAGATCGAGTTGCTACACCAGCAGAATCATTATATAATGAATCCCAAATCAGGACTCTCAACCCAATTGAGAGGTTATTTGGGGTTTGGAAAAGGCGCTTCCCAGTGTTAGCCCTTGGGATTAGGGTGTATTTGAAAAATACACCACCTATTATAGTGGCTACGGGTGTATTACACAACATCCTACAAATGAGAGGAGATGAAATGCCTTTAGACGACCCAAATCTAGCCTTGCCAGCACCATGGGAAGAAATATTACACCAGGGAAGAGTACAGCGCTTTTTAGATAATAGTATAAGAGATGTAAATCTCAGCAGAAGATCACTAATATCAAATTATTATCAAAGTCTTGTTTGATAAATAAGTTATGTAGGTATATATGTATGTGTAAATGTGTAAATAAAACTATGTTTTACATCAACTGAATTTTTTTATTACTAATACTTAAAAATTAAAAAATAACTAACTATCCTTAAGTTTTTGGGTCTTTATTTGTTCTTGGTGTAATTGCTGTTCCAGATATTAACCAATAAATAAAACTATGTTTTGCATAAACTGATTTTTTTATTACTAATACTTAAAAGCTAAAAAATAATTAACTATCGTTAAGTTTTTGGGTTTTTATTTTTTCTTGCTGTAATTGCTGTTCCAGAATGGCTAATCGAATACGGGATTCCTTCTCAGCATTTTCTTGTAAAATTTTTACCAAGCGAATTTTTTCTTTTACTAATTCGTCACCCAAGCAGTCAATTTTAGGTCTTCTTTTTAACCACCCTTCTTTGCATTCTTTGGTTACTTTCTGACCTGATACTGGTTTTTTTAAATTCTTCGGAGTCCATGAACTCCAGGTATCATTGTCCTGTTCACAAAAAATACCATAATAAAGCACTATGTCATGTAATAAAAAATATATTGTCATATATTTTAGGAGAATTATTAATTGGTATGATGTTTCATGTATATTCAACTTATAAACTGTGTTAACTTACATTCTTTTCTTTCAATAAACCAGTACTTGTGTGAGCATTCTGTTCATATTCATCAACCGTTGAAACAATAGTCTCAATGTTTTCCTGTAAAAAATAATAAGTTAAAATTGATAACAGGTAAGTAGGTGTGTAAATTATAACTTATACCTAAATATTATCAACTCACATTATCCTCTATGCCTGCATAAGCAGTATTGCCTTCTATTACATAGACTGTTTCATTTTGATCCAGTGTCTTGCATTCTATAATTTCCTGTTGAAACATTAATTATATCAGTCAAAATACAACAATTTTGGATGCAGAATCAGGAGGAATTAGGTTCTCTGTTGAGTGCACTATACCTATAGGTATAGTGGTCAATTATCAGATTTGAACTCACACTTTTGGATAACAGGAAGAAATAAAGTACTTACACTGAATGTGGGACTGTCGGTGTCGAAATCACTTGGGATTCCCTTTAGTGCTGGTCCTAATATGGCCTCCACTATTGTCGACTCGGTATTAGACGGTGGCGGTGTTGGCGGTTTTCCACCACCTGCAATACAAAAACACACAAGAAAAGCATTATTATGCAATATCCTAAAAGATACCTAATACACCACGTGAATTGTTATTGTACATACCAGTCATAAATAGCTTTTTCTTCCTGTCCGCTTGATCTTTTTTCGTCTGCCTTTTAATATTTTCCCAGCAACATTTTAGGACTGTGTGAGTTCAATGGCAAAACGTGCTGACAGTATTGAATTCTTCTACTATACGAATCCACCCTTTTAATTAGAGGCATTCGTAGTGGCATCGGTGCGCTTATTTTCGACAACATCTTGGTATTTTAACACCAACTCCGTTAAAATACGCTTCTCATCGCTTGAAAAATTATTTGTTCTCTTTTTCTGAGCTGCCATTTTACAAGTAGAAGGTAAATAGTAAGTCGTAGGATAGAATTAAACACTTTCACAACACAAACACAACTTATTAATATTCAACAGTCAACACGGAGAATAATATTAGCACGTGTGACATTTGACAGTGACAGCGCTGTGAAGTTATTACCCATCCAAATTAGACACTACAGGCTAGCATAATGATCCCAATGCGTTTTCGAACTTCTCAAGTTGAAAGCGTTTTATTTTATGCTACTAAATATAGATGTCACCAAAACTCGTGTTGACTAAATCTAACGACATGACTTCGCAAATGAGTACACTTATAGCATTCGTTCATTCACTCTGAGCGAATGCTGATTGCCCGATTTAATAATCACGGTTAAAATATTCGTGGTGAGCAGTGAATACTTACCGGCTGCATAAACGATGTTTAGGAATTCATCGGCCGATTACTCTAACATTGGTCAAATGACAGTCCGTGAACTCGGCCCTTAGGCAGTCAATTTTAAACTGAATAATTGACTTAAACGCACCCCAAACAAAAACGCTGTCCGCCATGTTAGTATTCCTGCCCCCTTCGCTCCACTCGGTCTCGCAGGTTCGCTCCACTCAGGACCTGCCTACCACCGGAAAGCTATTGTGACCTTATCCCTACGCTACGCTACGCTTCGCTTTACCGCTACCTAGTTTCCGAGATACGATGGGGGGAGGGGTGAAGGGGGAAGAGGGGGTGTTTTGAAAAAACTAATTTTGACCTACTCCACGGACATGAATCTGAAAAAGAAAATGTTCCAAGTCTTAACTTCCGAGATCCGCCTAAAGGGAAGGGGGAGAGAATGGGGGGAGTTTTGAAAAATGATTTTGACCAACTCTGGGCCCCTTGATATGAATCTGAAAAAAAAAAAATGTTCCAAGTCTCTTAACTTCCGAGATTTACCTAGAGGGGGGAGAAGGGGGGCAAGGGGGGCAACTTTGAAAAATGGATTTTACTTTTACGAGCCTCCTCTATACGAATCCGTAAAACAACAAAACACGGGACTCTTAGTTTCCGAGATACGATAGGGATGGGGGAGAGTGGGGTGGAATGGAAAAGGGGAGGTTTGAATTTTGAAAAATGGTTTTTACTTTTCCGAGCCTCCTCTATACGAATCCGTAAAAAAACAAAACCCAGGTTTCTTAATTTCCGAGATACGATGGGGAGAGGGGTGAAGGGGGGGAGAGGGGGGAGTTTTGAAAAATTATTTTGACCAACTCTGGGCCCCTTGATATGAATCTGATAAAGAAAATGTTCCAAGTCTTAACTTCCGAGATCCGCCTAAAGGGAAGGGGGAGAGAATGGGGGGAATTTTGAAAAATGATTTTGACCAACTCTGGGCCCCTTGATATGAATCTGAAAAAAAAAATGTTCCAAGTCTCTTAACTTCCGAGATCTACCTAGAGGGGGGGGGGGGGGGAGAAGGGGGGCAAGGGGGCAACTTTGAAAAATGGATTTTACTTTTCCGAGCCTCCTCTATACGAATCCGTAAAACAACAAAACACGGGACTCTTAGTTTCCGAGATACGATAGGGATGGGGGAGAGTGGGGTGGAATGGAAAAGGGGAGGTTTGAATTTTGAAAAATGGTTTTTACTTTTCCGAGCCTTCTCTATACGAATCCGTAATAAAACAAAACCCAGGTTTCTTAATTTCCGAGATACGATGGGGGGAGGGGTGAAGGGGGGGAGTGGGGGGAGTTTTGAAAAATGATTTTGACCAACTCTGGGCCCCTTGATATGAATCTGAAAAAAAAAATGTTCCAAGTCTCTTAACTTCCGAGATCTACCTAGAAAGGGGGGGGGGGGAGAAGGGGGGCAAGGGGGCAACTTTGAAAAATGGATTTTACTTTTCCGAGCCTCCTCTATACGAATCCGTAAAACAACAAAACACGGGACTCTTAGTTTCCGAGATACGATAGGGATGGGGGAGAGTGGGGTGGAATGGAAAAGGGGAGGTTTGAATTTTGAAAAATGGTTTTTACTTTTTCGAGCCTTCTCTATACGAATCCGTGAAAAAACAAAACCCAGGTTTCTTAATTTCCGAGATACGATGGGGGGAGGAGTGAAGGGGGGGAGAGGGGGGAGTTTTGAAAAATGATTTTGACCAACTCTGGGCCCCTTGATATGAATCTGAAAAAAAAATGTTCCAAGTCTCTTAACTTCCGAGATCTACCTCTAGAGGGGGGAGAAGGGGGGCAAGGGGGGCAACTTTGAAAAATGGATTTTACTTTTCCGAGCCTCCTCTATACGAATCCGTAAAACAACAAAACACGGGACTCTTAGTTTCCGAGATACGATAGGGAGGGGGGAGAGTGGGGTGGAAAAGGGGAGGTTTGGGATTTTTCCCATACTCGTGAGAGTTACTTCTATACGAATCTGTAAAAATATACCCACCTCCCCCTTCACCATCTGGCAGAACAATTATGTCAGTCAGTGAGTGAGTGAGTGGTAATCGAGCTTTATATAGTATAATGTACTATTGTTTTCATATTGTCATTAGGTATTCATTCATCACGGGCCTCTATCAATATGAATTTCAGGCGTGGGATATTCTACGAATTTTTGCTTAGGTAATTAATAGCTTGGCCTCCTCGTATCATTGAAACGGCTGATACGGCTACGCCGTAGCTACGCCCCTGGGATCTTTCAATATCTAGTTATTGAAAGATAGAAAAGAACAAATTGTTGGCCATATTTAGAATTTCGCCTCAAATACCTACTAACTTTAGTACCTAAACTAGAAACTAGATACAGATACTTTTTCTTCTACACAACAAAAAGCTGTACTAAACAAAAATAATGGTCCATAATTAGCCCTGGAGTGAAAAAGCTGAAAGTCAACCCTTGGGAATATCCAGTG